>NW_024121150.1:587345-770269 GCF_016745375.1 Pimephales promelas
GTATTAGTCCCGCCCCTCCTCCTCTGTGATTGGACGGCTGAGTGACAGTGATGAGCGCTGCGTTTTATCCAAAGTTGAACATTTTTCAACTCCCAGCGACCAGTAAAAACGCAGGGCGCTCGGCGCTGCAGCATGAAAAAAAAAACGCTCAGCGCCTCGGTACGCTCATGGCGTTTAAAAAACGCGGCGCTCCCATTGAAAACATACGCCAGGCGCGTGGAAAAACGCTTTGGTGGGCACACGGCCTTAGAGCTGCATAGTGTGCCTTTAAACTAGCAAAAGTGGATGCGGACACGCCCTACGTGCACTTGCGCCATGCGCTTAAGACCACACGGTTAAATCGTTAAAATAGGGCCCTTAAACCATACTTCAAAAGACTATAGAAGTAATAATTATGAAATTACATATGAAATATATATCTCACTTCTTCAAAAAGCACTACTTTTTCACAAGGGTCACCGTAAGCATTACAACTCTGAAAGGAAAAGAAAATGTATTGTTCAAATTAGTTTGTGCCTACCCGGTACAGCAATAGTCCACTCCTCACACTTGAATACCTCGCTGGGAAGAGACGGGATGCCCACACCAGCCATGTTGGCAGCACGTACCTGGAATTGGTACAGCATGTTTTCCTTCAGCTCTGAAACCTAGACAGAAAGAAAAGGTTGGAGATCAAAAATTGCTCAAAGCCTTTTATTTTGCCTCCTTTTACTTACAGTAAATGTGCTACTTACTCTATAAGCTCTCTCACTGACAGACCTAATGTTCGCCTCATGCCATTTTCCCGGGACTCCATCGATGACCTCACGGTAGTCAACAAAGTAACCAGTGATGTCAGCACCACCGATGAAAGTGGGTTGTTTCCAGGCTAGTACCATCGAGTCCCGCACACATTCCAACACATTGATACCATAGGGTGGAGCGGGTGAAGCTGGCATAACAGAACATTACAGTTAGCAGTGAAGCATTATTACAGTACACAGGAAACTAATGATTTGAGCGTGTACCAGCGTAAGTGGAGCAAAATATCCAAACCAGGCACAGAATTGTAAAAATACTGACACTAATATGACATTGCAAGTTGGTGAGCCCAAGGAGTGTATCGTGTAGTAGGGAGGGTGTCCAGCATATTGTCAGTTGTTGCTGGTGGCATAAAACAAGCCACAGAAGATCCCTAGAAGCATTTGTGCGGATAGTGATGTTATTTAAGGGCTTAAAAAGGCTGTAGCTGAGAAGACTTACATATATAAAAGTTCTCTGAGAAAATACCCCATTTGAAAAAAAAACAAAAAAAAAAACAGATTGTATCAACATGAAACTAAAAGAAACTGGTTTAAGCTGGATTTTCCAATGGGGTTGACTGACCAGTCAATTGCTGCTTGCTGCAGCCTATCCAGAGCATGACTACAAGGCTGTTAAAACAACTGCAATATGCTAATTTTATGAGAGGTCTTATGTCCCTTGTGAAAAAGAAGTGCGCTTAATTGTATTGAATGTGCTCAAAATTTGTACAAAACAATTTACTTGCAGACAATATAATATTAATTAAATTAAAACCCACTAAAGTGAACTTAAAGAATATACACATTTTTATGACTTATCACTTAAGTAGACTTTTAAAAAGTGCTTTTTTTTCATAATGTGAAAAGGTTTACATTAAAGTACATTTAAAATTATGTTTTAATCTTTTGTCATGCAATAATACGCTCCGTTAAATAATACATTGAAGTTATTGATTATTTAATTGCAGTGTGTTATTCAATTTTACATATAAAGTTATTATATTTTAAATATGCTGAATCGGAACTCCATGATCACATTTGTATTACAGTAAGTGGGTTAAATTATAAAGTTTAGCTAAACGTATTTAACATAATGCATTTTCATTTAATTTCAATTAACACGCAATTTACATTCAGTTTACACTTAAGTAGCCTATGTATTCTTTCAAAGTATATTATTTTCAAAATAAGTGCTCTTTAAAATTAAATTATGCTAAAGTGTACTACTACTTTCACAAGGGACAATAAGAAAAATTTAAAATAATAAGCACATGAATGATTAATCAATAAACTAAGTGTTTAAAAAATAGAAAGTGAAAAATTCAAGATGCAAAAATTCAAGTTGGAAAATGCAAAGAAAAGAATTAAAAATGAATGGAGGGAAAAACAACAACAATAAGAAAGGTGAAAATGGAGACAGGCCAACACTGATGAGGGATGCCGATGGATGACGTTCCAGAGAGTTGGCTTTCTCTCTCTTCTCACCTGAGCCTCTTCGTCCTCTCCCTCGCTCTCCTGCTTTCTCTTGTTCCGGAGGAGAGTTTACTGACGACTTACGATTTTCCGGCAATTCTGTTGCTGACTCCTTTTGGACGAGCTTGGGCTTTAACAATTCATTGCTAGAGTTTTCAACCTTTTTAGAAGTTTTGGTATCCTGCCCACAAGCAGGTTCTGTTGGCCCCTGAGTGGCCCTCTCGCCCTGTTTTCCTTCATTTAATGCAACTGGATGCCCTGTGTGGCCAGTGTCGTGCCCCCCTCCCTCAACCCTTGCACTAACATTAGCTATGCGTGTTAGAGGCGTGTCAGCAGGGGAGTGAGGCGCCACATGCCTGCCCACTCCACTAGTGCTGTGCTGGGTTAGTCCGACCACATTACCCCCCGACTCCAGACACACACCATGAAGAATACCGCCCCCTAAAGGAGTTAGCAGAGAAAACAGCAAGAGAAAGCATAAATCAAATTCAAACACAATCACATTCAAAATGCTTCACATTTATTTACTTTTATCTAATTAATCAAGTTCAGTGGAAAACTTAAGCAGAAATCGGTTTGCATGCAAGAGAGAGTCAACTTTGCTTTTTTTATTGTAAAGAGGCGATGAAAATGCAAAAGAGATGAGAAGAAAGTGTAGATTGTAATTTGGGAGAGAGGATGCAGTTATTTAGTGTAGTTTATGCATGTGAATGTCACAGAGGGGTTTTGTGCTGACTTTGTGCTGAACCTTTATGAAAAAAGCATCACACGAGTGTTACATTCACTGAAAGACACAAGATGCTACACACTACAACAGGTTTGCATGCTGACTATCCCCAGTGAGTATATATATTCTTCTAATTTTATTTTTAGCATTAATATTTAACATTAATATTTAATTATAATTACAGTAATGAACTAAAAGTAGGAAAGAGCAGGAAACAAGCTAACACTTTATGTTTTTATTTTTATTTTTATTTTTGTATATCTACTTAGTGGTTCTCTAACTTATTTAATTTGATCTAATAAAAAAAACATGCAAGACACACTAAAGTATTGAGTAAAAAACGATTTATTGATTGTCATATAAAATAATGACATTTTTACTGATTAAAAATAAACTAAAAACAAAAACGTATCATAGGCATGTGATCAACTAAGGAATATATAATATGTATGTAATATGTCAATATGAACATACACTACTACTACTACTGCAACTGCTGCTAATAATATTAATAATATTATTATTATTTAAATTATTCAAAATATTTATATTGTATCATTATTTAAATTTAAAAAACCTAAACAAAATAAAATAAATAAATACATTACAATTACAACAACACCGTAGTGTAAAATAAAATAATTATTATTATTTTGTTATTTTTTATAACATTAAAATAATAATAAAATTACAATACTTATATTTATATATTAGGTTTCATATATTAGCCAAAATTTGTACTCACATTTGGCACTGCTAGTTATTGAAGTTGGAAGCTATGTTATCCATGCATGAAATATGTGTATTTTTAATGTATTTAATGTAAATATCTTAAGATATTGCATTGCAGCCAATCAATCAAGCAAACAGAGACAAAAACCCTATGAAAAAGGAGCATAGCGTTTAGTTTATGATTTTTTTAAGTTGAATTGTGTTTTATTTTTGTATTTAGTATACATTTATAGTTTTTGTTTCCCATAAAATACTGTTTTGATTAGAAAAAGTGTGGATAATAAATGTGCGTTTCATAAAGGATAAGTGAACTTAACACAAAGTCTTATGGTTGTTAAGGTGCATGAAAGGCATGCAAAAGGGACAGGTCTGAAAAGGCTGAGGGAGTGGGCAGGGGTGTACGAGGGTGAGCTGGTTTGTAGTCACCACTACGTTGGATCAGTTTTGACCCAAACTAGAGGAGGTCTACAAGTCCTGACCCCGTCTACTGGGAGAAATGCAGGAAACGGAGCTGAAGTTTGGTGGTTGTGGCCCTGACACTGAAGTGCCATTTAGGACGTGTGAAATGCGTAAGTCAAGAACAGTGGGCAGAATTTAAAGTGAAGGTTGGAATTTAAAGTGAAATCATATTTCAAAGATCTGCATAATATCCAAGTTATATCAATAGGAGTTCACAGATGACTTACCAATAGCAGCTTTAACTTCAATGGCTTCTGATTCTTGTGAGAATTCACTGATTCCAGCAGCGTTGACAGCTCTCACTCGGAAAATGTAACTCTCGCCTGTGGTCAAGCCATGACAGATAAACCTGCATGAACACATATGGACAGATATGTTACAACAATTCAAATCTCACACAAACAATAGGTGGTTTGCAGTCACGTGATTGTGTTGACACGCGGAACGCAGATGGAAGGCAAGGAGTGAAGAACGCAATGGACGAGATGGAGAAAAATCCGTACTGTACTACTTTAGACGCTATTAAAAGAGAAATATATGAACAGAAAATCGAAACATATGTTGGACGTGATCCTTACGTTATGAAGAGGACCGATTTTCAACTGAATTGAGACATTTGCCTGCCATCGAGGCTGTAGATATCAGCAACTAACTCGTCTTACAGACATACTTTGACTTTACAAAGTTCGGAAACTGGTACGTTACACAAACAGCCACATAAGTGTATTTAAACACCTGAATAATGTAATTATAAGCCACATAAATAATGTATTAACTCACATTTGACGAAGTGATCACTGCGCGCGCACACACACACACACAGGCATTTTCCCATTCGGCTCCTCCCGACCGCAGACGTAGGTTTGCAAGGCCTTTTAGGTGTTTTTCTGTCAATTTCTTGTATTTTTCACCCTTATGAACAACAACTTTTGTCACACGATAAAAACTCCTTGTGGTTTGATCGATTTGAGCATCCGTAAACGATGGAAAACATATAGGCATTTTGAGTGTGTTATAGTGCTTCCTATAGAAATTCTAGAAATTATAAAGAAATTATATAGAAATTACTCCCTGCCCTCCATCTGCGTTTCGCGCCATGGCAACGCAGTTGCGTGACGTCATGTGAAAACAAGCTATTATGGCATTTATTAGTGGGCTCAGTAAGACAAACACAAATAGTACTGTTGTTCATCATACTTTAGTTGATTTAACAGACCATTAACCCTAATTGCATGTTCACACCAATATGAGCGTTTGTCACGAAAATATTTCGAAGGCCCCCTGGTGGCTGGCTGCAGTATAGGTCATAGAACCTTCCCTCTCCATGTAATTGAATGGGATGCAAGTCAAACAAAAAATTACAACCTTCTGTGTTCTGCGTCTTTTCAGTGTGCATTGGTTTCGGCTGTCTGCCCTATTATTGTGCGTGCACTTCGCTCAACCCGCGGATTTTTTCCGGACGCCGCTGTGTTTTGTGTGCATGCTTTTAACAGCTGTTCTGATGTTGTAGATATGAACCAGTAGCCTGGATGCCAGCCCGAACTCCGCCCACAATATTTTTTGGTCGGGAAGTTCGGTCTGGACTCGATCCATTGAGGTAATTAATTATGTAAATAGAGGTGAAGTAATTATGATCAGGCAAAAAATGAACGGGCCAATCAAATTGCCAGGGCGGGCTTTATACGATGATGGACAGATGATCTGCAGGGACGTAATCATCACGTTATCAAAGAACGCTTAACTGTCTTCCCTCAGAGATGACTGCAGCGGGAAAATTGAGATGTATGGATTCCGCTGTCGCGTCTTTTGTAAAAAAAAAAAAAAATCAACAGCGCATTCATTTTAATAGACAAACAGAGAACTGCAATCAAGGTATTTGTCGATCAGAAAGATATTTTTGGCGTCCTTCCTACATGATTCGGGAAAAGTGTAACTTATCAGCTGGCTCTGACGGTCGTTAAGAAGATGGGACGTAATGAAAAGCCTGTGGTCGTTGTGGTTTCTCCTTTGGTGGCACTCATGGAGAAGTAAGTAAAAGAAGCAACACTTGTTATTTAACTTCTAAAATAAATAAAGCAGGCTACGTTCTGTATTTGAAAACTGCGCTATGCAAAGGAGTTGACTTATGCGTTGCTCTGATTGGTTGTAGGTCTACCGACTATCTAATTGAGTGCAGAGGGATTTTTTTTTCCTGGTTCGGTTACGACACGCTTCATAATCAAAGCCCAATGGAGGAGTTTCAGACTCATATTCTTTCTTGAATATGAGTATGACGAAGTCAGGCTAATGAACCAGCACTTCTTGATTCATTATGTTGTATGCACCAATATACCCTTGTTGCTTCATTATTATCACTCCCTGTGATATATTAGTCCCGCGTCGGCTCGACCATGTTCAGGGTGGAGCTAAAAGAGTCGTGGAAGTTTTGGCACTCTGCCAGCTAGACGCATGATTGTTTTCAACTAGGTCCGGTACCCGAACTGCGTGAGGCGGCGCTTTAGATATTTTTTGCATTGACCTGCGACGGCACGTGAGTGCATTTTTCTGTCAACTCTGCATATATCCTTCGCGATCGATATCGCACATTTGACGATGGAGCGGGTTAAGAGCATACTAACTGTTCTGACCGCATTATTCAGGACAAAGCTCTGAGGACATCAGAAGTTAAAGGGACGGATGGAAGCTGTACAAAGTACACAGGCTACATCATAATTTCAATTTGAATGGAGAATAAAACAAAAGGCAGAACACCGTATAATCTGATAGGCAGCATTAGTTGATAGAACGCCAGCACAGTAACTTCATATTGGTCGGCTTAGTTTTTTCCGGTTTTGGTTCTAGTCGGACACCATCTGGGTATTTTGGGCTGATTTAGCATGTCGAATCGGCGCTGGGCCGTCGGTGAGAGAGAGAACTCTGGCTGTTCAGCCAAGCGAACGAGTCAGTGCACAAGAATAAATGCGAAAGTGATGAAAGCGAGCGAAGACGGGACAGACAGAAGGCTGTTATAATTTTACGTCATCTATATAAACATTCAAATGCATTGATATTTTCATAATAGCTTGAGCCGCCTGGAATTATAAAAGTGATCAGCATGATTGATATTCCAAATGGTAAGCAAGCGCTGCTTTGTTAAAGGGTACATATCAAGCTTTTAAAATTTAAATCATTCATTTTTACTTATAAATCATACATTTGTGGTCTATATAAAGCATAACTGCAATTCTTGGGTCTGAATTTCTCATTATTATAGCTCAACAGGCCCCTTTTCTACCCCTTTTCTGATGTGCTTCTGTGAGCAACCCGTTTCGAAGCGTCCCCTTTAAATAAAAAGGAGATGCGTCATACCCCGCCCACTCTTCAGGTCGATGAGTTCACACTCGGTTCAACTCCCCCCGTTCGGCCATTATTGTAGTTTGATAAGAGATATACGATCAGTGGCGCCTCCAGAAATTTTTCGTAGGGGTGGCCAGATGGGGCCAGTTAAAATCTTGGGGTGGCACACCAAAACTACAGTATAAACCATAATTTCAGAATTGTTTTCTACTGTTGTAATAAACCAGCCTGTAGAAAACTATCAGAAAGACTTAAGGAAACTCCTACTGATATACTTTGGTTTATTGTGTAATATTTAATGTTACTAATGATATTAGTAGGGCCCAACTAATATATATTACATTGTATATAATGATATATATTATATGATATAAGGGTCCTTGCCCCACAGCAAATTTCCAGATACTTACATAATTGTGATGAATTTAATCATGTTTAAGTTATTAGTTTGCAGTGTAAGATTACAGTTAACACCTTTAAATATTACATAAATGTATTATGAATTTTTAATACACTTAATGAGTGTACATCAGCAGCAAAAAGTAATTCTTGAAAAAATCTGCACAGTAATTTTATAAAATCTAAATATGTTAATAAAAAAAAATTACTATTAGTTCTCTTTTAAAATTCAATCAGGCAATCATGTCACAATTTTATATTTATAGCCTATATTAATGTCAAGAATTCAGAAGTGCATAGCCTAAACTACAAATAAATTATATACAATTAAATTATGCTTATTTAAAATGTATTGAGCAGGCTAGGTATAACAAAATATATTGGCTTTTAATAATATTTCAGTGCGCAAATGATTACATGAAAAACAGCGAGCACACAGCATGTATGCGCATCGCGGGTGCAGAATGATGTGCTCAAAGCAACATGGAGTCAGTGTGCAGCAGCACTGCGCTTCATAAGTGCGCATTTAAAAGCTCATGTCACAAATCATCGAAGAAATGTTGAGCGCACAAAATAATCCTAGTGCGATTTGTTCCTTTGTTTCACAGTTATTATGCGTTTGATGCCGATTCATAATCCTTGTGATATGTATGTGTGATCTAACAGAACACGGTAGTGAGTCGTTTAAAAACAGCAACAAACTCCAAGAAAATAAAGTAATTTTATGCGAATATACAGACTTTTATCTACAGATCATGCATTTATAATGTCAATATATCATATTGGAGAGAGTTTTACCGTGCATCCAAGAGGCGCGCGTGCTGTTTGAATATGAATGGAGAATGATTGACAGCCGCAGAGGAGGGAAAACGAGTTTATACTTTAATGATGTAAATATACTTCTGTCCCTCACAATAAGCTATGGAATGACTTCAGATGACTTTGTCACCCAAACTGACGTGAAAAAAGCGGGAGGCGCCGAAAAGCGCGCTGTTTGCATCCCTGCCTGTCCAAACGTGGCAAAAACACACCTAAAAAGCTGCTGTAACAGTATACCATTTGGCACTTAAAAAGCACGTCACGACACATAATTCCCCGTCTTCTTTTACTTAAGAATATTTTTGACTTATTTATAAAATGCATAACTGATGCTACAAAAATTAATACTGGCCATTGGGGTGGCCAATGGGGTGGCCAGGAGTCGGCCAGGGGTGGCCATGGCCACCCCTGGCCACCCCCTGGTGGCGCCATTGTATACGATTGCTATAGCTTCAAAGAACATTTTTATTCACACGTTAACAAAATGTCAACAACGGAAGACTTGTCCATCAAGCCTTACATATTCGAGCCAGAGCGAGCGAGTTGATAAAGACGACGACGAGTCTGCAGAACAACGTCATCATATGGATGCAGTAATATGTAAGTTAAGTTAACTATGTTGTGTTATTAGTGAAAGTCGACTATTTTCTCTTGTTAAAACAAGCACACTGACGAGATAAATGACTACGGTCTAATCTTACCACTAAAAATCTGTATTGATAATATGATAACTTACGTTTAGAAAAGCATCAGCAAAAACAGCAGCTAAATGATAGAAGGAATTTACCCCTCATTCAGACGAAGTCAATCGGCAAACCCTTATTTATACTGGCGGAGGTTGTTGAAGTGGAGATCCTTGAAGTGCTTCAGGTCACTACATCCAACAACCGTACATTTTGACTTGCCCTCTGCATCATTGAGCTTGGACTACAAAATCGGAGCGAGAAATAATAATGGCGGATTGCTCGAAGTGTTGGGCCGGTATAGTCAATGTCCTTATTTGTCAGTTCCGCTGCAAATACGGTGACGTACTTGTTCAAAAAAACGTCATAGAGAACAGAAAAATCTGAACAGGTTGAAAAATATGACCAAAACAGAATATAAAAATATAAACGAAGCACCTGAAGAGAGTAATTTCATCTTTTCTGTACTTATAAACACTCCAAATATACAACAAAATGCATTTAAGGGCTAAAAAAGTGGATTTTGCATGTCCCCTTTAACGGTTTGTATATCTTCAGTGATAGTTTCGGTTTCCCTTTTTAAATGATGAAAATAGAATATTGCAACCTGCCATAGACAGATATACACTTACACACAGGCGCAGAACGCACTTGCTAGTTGACAGTCATTTTACAACAAGACTGTGTAATTCAACTGAATTATTAATTATACTCGATGTGTTGTTATACCTTGTGCTTTTAACTGGTTTGTTGTTGCATGGCTCCCAAGTATTGCTGCCCACAATGCTGTTCTCAATGTAGTAGCCCACCAGCTCTTTAGCTTCACGTGACCCTTCCCATGAAACCACCACAGATGTGTCTGTATTGCGGGTAGGCACCACACGGCCAGGGGCTGATGGGATATCTGGTGGCAGGTAACAAAAAAGTGTATTACACCATTACACATTATTTACACTGTAATAGAATTATATTCAAGTTCAGGCAACATTTATCTGCATGCTGTAATTATAATATAATTTAATACTGTAATATAACAAGGTTTAATTTGTTAGCATTACTGTAATAATATTAGTTAATATGAACTGACAACAATCAATAATTTTATAGCATTTTTTAAATCTTGGTGCATGTTAATCTCATAATTTACTACTACATTTTTGAAATTCAAAGTTTTATCTGTTAACTTTAGTTTATGCACTTTGAAAATGAACTTTTTGAACAAAAATTAACAAAGGTTATTAAATACTGTAAAGATATTTTTCTCATTGTTAGTTCATATTAGTTAATGTTTTAACTAATGCAAACAGATAAGACCTTTTTTGGAGTGTATAATATAATATAATTAATACAATATTACAAATTTATGGTAAATAATGAGTTAATGGTATATCCAGATGAAAATTAAAAGCTACTTGGTAAAGTAAAGGCTAACATAAATAATTGGAGTCGAGTTATAGGGATAATTTTTAAACAATTTTAACATTAATCTTTACATGACTACTCACCAAATATATAATTAATTGGACATGAAATATTTATTTGAGTTGATTTTTTTTTAAATCATACATGTAATATCCTAAAAAAAAATCCACTTTTGAAAATATTCCACTAAGAAAAAAAAATCAATTACATTGTCATCCAATTTTTTATAATCATCAGAAATTATAACACAAGATGTCACTAGTTGCATTAGTATGAAACAAGATATTAAGATATGAGATGACTGTTGTGCATGTTTTTAGTTATCTAGATGAGCAGGAATGCTAAACGATACACCAACTACAATCAAGTAGCATATTCCAGAGAGCTGCATAATAAAACATTAACATAATATTTTAGTATTTTAAAGAGACAATAAACTAAATAATAAAGGTTCCAAAAGTGTGTTTTTGCAGAAGGGCCATTTTAGGTTTCTTAAAAGTAAAAACAAAAACAAAATCCTTTTGTGCAATGGAAAAGGTTCAATGCATGTTAAAGGTTTTTCATGGAACCATAAATGGCAATACAGAACTTTTATTTTTAAGATAAACTCATTAAAAACATCACATTTTCATTGAAGGATGTTGTGTTTATCATACCCAGCTTGTCTCCAACTGTGGTGGCTTCTGTTGGATCTGATGGTTCTCCAACGCCAGCTGAGTTGCAGCAACGAACGCGGAAACAGTAAGACTTGCCCTCAGCCAGATCAAAAAGAGCAAATCGTGGAGATTTCACAGGGATTTCAGTGTTCACTCGTTGCCAGCTGTCTGTGCCAGACACACACTACACACACACAGAGATATTATTGCTAAACCAAAGAAAAAATACAACATACTGTATCACTCAAGGCCTATTCCCTTAAAGCAACACCATGGAACTTTTCCTCTTTGGTCGCCCTACTGGTTGGAAACGAAATTGTCCATTACCGCTGTCGTAAATAATTTAGGCTTCCGTCGCACGCGCGCTTGTTGTTTATCCAGCACCGGCTTTGGAATGAACGATGTTCACAGACAAGGTAGAGTGTTACATGATTTCATGAAAGGATGATGTATTGCGACATCAGAAACGAAGAAAAACTAAATAATGACTATTGTAATGCTTGACGTAAAGCAGTCGAATTTTGTAGTTCTTTTTGTGGTCGGGTTACTACCCAAACCACGGAGTTACGCAGTGCCAGTAAAAGCGATACCGACCCCGTCAGGCCATGGCAGAAGTGCCTTTCACCCTGTTACGACTTGATGAACCACTGATAAGATTTTGGAAACATTATTTTAAGGTAAAAAATGTTACATAGTGTTGCTTTAAAAATCACTAAAGCTTTATCAATTGATTTTTGTGCACTGACCTTCTCCACGTAATACATAACCCCTTCATGGCCTTTATCGCCAGGAGGCTTCCAGCTCAACACCACGTAGTTTTTAGTGGCTTCAATGACAGTGAGGTCACATGGTCTGCCAGGAACCACTCCCTCTAAATTAATTAAGGATAAAATATAATTTTATATTGGTACTGTAGTGTAATTCATCAGTTTTAAGAAATTAACTGGGGTGTGGTCAAAGAGAATCCAATGGATATATCAAGGACATGTCAAAAATACAGGTACAGTATTTGACCAACACACATTTCCAGTTGTTTGATCGCTGTATAAGGATTTTTAAAAATAATTTCAAAGTGATTCCAAATGGAAGACATTCTCCACTACAACTAAAAATATGACTCTTTAAGATATAATACTAACAAAAGATATAAAGAGATAATTCCTTTTTTGTAATAATGACGAACTTTGTCATTATAAAGACTTAACATCGAAATAATGACAAACAATATTTATAAAGATTCTTAATTCTTATCCTACACCTTGAAACTTTTTAGTTTTAAGGATGAACAAATGTTTTGTTTTTTTTGGTCATCATTAAAAATAACATTTGAATTGGATAAAAAAGTTGTCCAAGCTCCTCACCCACAGGTTCTTCCTCAGTTACAATTATTTGTCCAGTCCAAGGAGCAGAGGCACCTAGAGAAAGAAAGTATGTTGTACTGCTTGTTTTGTTTTCAGTTTGTTTTTGTGTATTTGCCGTGCCAGTCTGTTTACCTTTTCGTGTGCGGTCTGCAGGGTCCATAGCGGCTACTGGTTCAGAGACACGGGATGGATGGCTCATTCCAGCCTTATTGACAGCACGCACGCGGAACACATAGCTTCGTCCTTCCACAAGACCAGTAACAGGGAAACGTGCAAACTTAACAGGAGTGTCGTTACATTGTGCCCAGTGTGTAGTGCCAACCTCACACCTACACAGGAGAAAGGTCATAAAGGAAAATAAAATTTAATGCATGAAGAAATACAATCTGATGTTACAAAAAAAAAAAAAAAAAAAAACAGAAAGCAGGGCTGTTTGTGAACAAGCAATAAAAAAACCAGTCAAGAAATGGTCTAGATCCTATGGAAGCTTGTTTTCACCACAGAATAGAAAATAAAAGCAATTGCGACATTTAATCTCACAATTCTGACTTTTTTCTTGCAATTGCGAGTTTATAATATACAGTTCTGACTTAGTTCTCAGAGTTGTGAGACATAAACTCACAATTAAATTGTAATTGTAACTTCATTTTAACAAAACTTAGAAACTTAATTTCACAAAACTTAGAAATTGCAAGAAAATTTTCAGAATTGTGAGATTAGCCGCATTTTATTTGATAAGAACCAGAACAGTTGTAAATTTATAGAAGATTAGCTACAGCTGTGAGGACACTGTATAGCCTACAGCGTACATTTTGTCTCTAAAATTGTTCAAAATCATAATTTTAGAAAACTCCATGTTTGGTGGTTCTAGCTGATTTTCCAGTGATTTGAGATTTAGGGTACGTTTACGCAACAACGATGTACTAAAAATGGAAGAAAAAATAATCGTTTTTCGGCATGCGCATAACGTCACTGTTTTCACAAATTTGCATTTTTTGAAGTTTACACCGAGACAATAATGGTATCGTTTTCAAAAACATGCACTGTCAAACCCCTTTTGAAAAATGTTAGTATTTTCAGTCCTCCAAAACTCTGTTGTCGTTTAAATGAAATGGTAAGATGCACAAACAATTCCCTTTTGTTGTCACTCCGAGTTCCGTCGGATGACGACGAATGAGCATAGCGAAAGGGAATATTTCGGTTACGAATGTAAACATTTCGGTTACGAATGTAAACATCTCGGTTACCGACGGAACTCGGAGTGACAACGAAGGGGAACAACGGTCACGGATGTAACCCTCATTCGGAACGAGGGTTACATCCGTAACTGAGATGTTTACATCCGTAACTGAGATGTTTACATTCGTAACCGAAATATTTACATTCGTAACCGAGATGTTTACATTCGTAACTGAGATGTTCCCCTTCGTTGTTCCCCTTCGTTGTCACTCCGAGTTCCGTCGGATGACGACGAATGAGCATAGCAAAAGGGAACATCTCGGTTACGAATGTAAACATCTCGGTTACGAATGTAAACATCTCGGTTACGAATGTAAACATCTCGGTTACCGACGGAACTCGGAGTGACAACGAAGGGGAACAGCGGTCACGGATGTAACCCTCATTCGGAACGAGGGTTACATCCGTAACTGAGATGTTTACATCCGTAAATGAGATGTTTACATTCGTAACCGAAATGTTTACATTCGTAACCGAGATGTTTACATTCGTAACTGAGATGTTCCCCTTCGTTGTTCCCCTTCGTTGTCACTCCGAGTTCCGTCGGATGACGACGAATGAGCATAGCAAAAGGGAACATCTCGGTTACGAATGTAAACATCTCGGTTACCGACGGAACTCGGAGTGACAACGAAGGGGAACAACGGTCACGGATGTAACCCTCATTCGGAACGAGGGTTACATCCGTAACTGAGATGTTTACATCCGTAACTGAGATGTTTACATTCGTAACCGAAATGTTTACATTCGTAACCGAGATGTTTACATTCGTAACTGAGATGTTCCCCTTCGTTGTTCCCCTTCGTTGTCACTCCGAGTTCCGTCGGATGACGACGAATGAGCATAGCAAAAGGGAACATCTCGGTTACGAATGTAAACATCTCGGTTACGAATGTAAACATTTCGGTTACGAATGTAAACATCTTAGCTCCACACTTGATCAAAGCATTTAGAGTACACTGAAAACTGTGTTAACTTCCTGTAACTTTACTAGTAATCCTGAAAACCTTAATTAGGTTGTTCAGGTGTGCTTGATTAGGGTTGGAACTGAACCCTGCGGAAATGTTGACCTTCATTCCCAGAGTAGAAAACCTGATTTACAATATACATAATTTATGGCTAATATCTTCATTTTGTCTACTTTAGATGTTTTATGATTGTGTGTGATATTTTTTATACAGATGCAGTGACCTATCAACAAAGTAGCCCAAAATGCTGCTTCCGCCGTCCACAGCAGGCTGTTTCCAGGTAACGATGACATAATCCTTATTGGCATCCTGACAATATACATCTAAAGGAGCACCAGGAGCACCAGCAACCTCACCATCAGCATCTAGCAAACACACAAATAAAATGAAGTGAATCATTTCAACAATTGAATCATTTAAACATGTACTATTAGTTCAAATTCACAATGTCACATGCCATCTACTTGTGAAAAAGAAGTGCACTTAGTTGTATTGAATGTGCACTTAATTGAACTGTAATTGAAATAAAAGGCCACGCTTTTTAAAAGTGATACTTTAAAATCATTATGTTTTAATAATATTTCACAACTTCACACATACATGAAATCAGATGTAGTAATTTATATGTATTTGGCGTGCTGTCCAGGAGAGGGCTCCGAGCTCGAAATCTGGCCCGAGCCCAGAGTACTCCCTTTACTGGGATAGAAACCAGCCGAGAGTGAGGCGATGGGGTGGTGGAGGGATGCTGTGAAACTGTCATGGGACAGAGGTGAGGGAAGGCTATATTTATACCGGCTTCCTCTTGTGCTGATTGGTTGATTACCTGAACGTGCTCCTCCTGAACTTTGTTACATAAAACTTCATGTTGTCGTGCTTTAAAGAAGTACACTCATTAAAGTGTTGACTAACAAACTAAAGCACTTTATTATAATTTAACTGTAGTGTGTTATTCAATATTACATTTAAAGTTAACATATTTTAAATGTACTAAATACTAAATTTAACAAATCTATTTCATATACATGACATTCAATTTTCAATAGAGATGTTAATCGCATATACATTTGTACTTAAGTTGTTCTTAAAAGTATTAACACTTTATTTTAAGGTGAGGTAGTTACACATTACTACATGCACTTACTATAGGAATAACATTGAATTATTCATAAATACATTAACTAACCCTAAACCAAACCCTAACCGTAACTCTTTGGTAAGTACAGTTAATTAAACGTAATTAATTAATATTACTTAAGTAAGTACAATGTAACTACGTCACCTTAAAATAAAGGGTTACCAAATTAAAATCTAAATGCAATTCAAGTTTTAAAAAGTGTATTGCAACTACTCTTGGGAAGTGTTAAGTGTGACTCCTTCATTTGAATGTCATGACAGCATAGACACGGGACGACAAGGATAAATTTAGAATGAAACATGAACTGTGAAGGGAGGCTCAGAGAGACATGCGAAACTCACACACAGTACAAGCCAAAAGAGTTAGTTTAATGCTTTTTTTCTTGTAAAACAATTAGCACGTAACGAATTGTGATATTACAGCAATCTGTAATAATTTAGAATATTTTGAAAATCTGCAATATAAAATAACAAAATCTATAAAAACAAAATTATAATTTTGCTCATTGAGGAAGAATCAAATTGATTAGTGGATTTCTACAATACCAGTAAATATATCAATAATTCAAGGGTGAAATGTGCACTTGTTTTGATACTTGCCAGTTCATACCGTTATTTAACACACGCAAAAACCGCACTTTTTAATATTTACGTTTACATTTATTCATTTAGCTGACACTTTTATCCAAAGCGTCTTACAATTGCTATATATGTCAGAGGTCGCACTCGTCTGGAGCAACTTAGGGGTTAAGTGTCTTGCTCAGGGACACATTGGTGTCTCGCATTCGAACCCGGGTCTCTCACACCAAAGGCATGTGTCTTATCCACAGCGCCATCATCACCACCCCTATTTACATCTATTTGTAATAGTACTGTAGCCTTCATTTAACACATAGTTACTGTATTACCAGTATGAATAAAGTGGCTTGCAATAATGTAGCAGGCTGAGTTAGAAATAGTTCACTTTAGTAGTCCTCACCTCTGACAAAGACATATGCAGAATGTGTCTCAAAGCCAGACTTGGTTATGACACGAAGTGTGTACAGCCCCTCATCCTCCTTGTTGAGGTGTGTGAGAGTGAGTGTAGCTCTGTCGCCGCTCCAGTGCGTCTGAAACCATTTTGATGGCGCCAGCAGTTTATCTGACACACAAACATATCCATGCATTATGAATCTCAAGGTAGCAATAGTAAGCACTGCAGGGTAAGCGGAAAATACATTTAGGCTAGGTATTTAAAAGAAATTGTACCATCAAAAGTTTGATATAATTAAGTCTCTTATCTTCAACGCTGCATCTATTTGACAAATAAAAAACATTAATATTGTGAAATTAGTTATAAAATATTTTTTAAATGTAATTTATGCCTGTGATCAAAGCATCATTACTCCAGTCTTCAGTGTCACATGATCCTTCAGAAATAATTCTAATATGTTGATTTTCTGCTCAAGGAAACAACTCTTATCATTAGCAATATTGAAAAAAGTTGGGCTGCTTAATATTTTTGGGGTAAAAATTGGGGTAAGTCAGATTAAAAAAGACAATCCTATTATTCACCAAGGACTCATTAAATTGATAAAAAGTGAAGTAAAGACATTTAAAATGTTAAAATTCCTATTTCAAATAAATGCTGTTTTTTCATTAAATGTTATCACGATTTCTACAAAATTATCAAGCAGCAAAAACTGTTATCAACATAATAATAAAAATCATTATTAATAATTGAGCACCAATAATAATTTATAATTGAGTGTCAAATCAGCATATTAGAATTATTTCTGAAGAATCATGTGACACAGAAGACTGGAATAATGATGCTGAAAATTCAGCTTTGCATCACAGGAATAAATTATATTTTAAAATACATTTAAATAGAAAACATTTATTTTAAATTTTAATAATATTTTACAATATTGCTGTTTTAAAGCTTTTGTGAAAATAAGAGACATCTTTCATAAACATAAAAAAAATCCTACTTATTCCAAACTTATGACTGGTATGTGTAATGCACCAATTTACAAGAAGTAAAGATTAGATATGTAATGATAAATTGATATCAGAATCACCCAATATTACCAATATTATCTTTTTAAAATATTTTTATTTTTTTATTAGCAATATTATCTGATTACATTAATTTTTGCAAAAGATCTTATGAGGGCTTATTATAATTTTTCTCGCAGACTTACCATCTCTGTACCACTCGATCTCAGGCTGGAAGCGTTGCAGTGAAGGGTAGATGATAACAGAGCAGCCCAAACTCAACGTCTCACCCTCACGTCCAAAAGACACACCAAACTTCTCCACAATGTGTGTCTCGAATGTCACACCATACTCCAGACATGGTGCTGCAGTACACACACATATTAAATCCAGTATTATTTTATGAAAATTCAATGTTGTTGGATAAGATTGGCTCCAGGATTCATCATATAGACACATTTGTTTAATAAAACACACATTCAATTCATATTGTACAATGTGTACAATGATTTATTACTCTGAAGGGTTTTCACATTTATATAATCTAACACCAAGACTCGAAAGAAGACTGACAGCAGGCATCATTTAGTGAAATATTGGCACCAAATTCATAAAATACACAAGACACAACAAGAGAAGAGTGAATGTTAATGAAGGGTGTTTGCATTAACAATGCTGAATGCATGAAGACATATACAAACACACACAGGAAATGGAAACTGAAAGAATAAACACAAGATGTTTATATAAGATAGTGACATACACATCATTTGTCAAAACTTTTAGAGAAGAACTCATTGGGTTAAAATTTTACATTATATTTTTAACCCAATGTTTGGGTTTGTCCATATTCGACCCAAAGTTGGGTTAAAACAACCCAGCATTTTTTTTCTTTATCGCCACTATGCAGTGAAGGAATATCGTAATAATAATACACCAAACAAAAACATCTACAGTAATGCACTTACAATGAAAGTTGAAGTGTACGATTACATCTAGATTTACATGTGCATTACAGTAAGCATGATTTGTTGTTGTTGTTGTTGTTTCAATTTATTACCCCTTTAATATGTGAATAATATCAAGTCAGTTCTCAAAACAGGGCATTGTGTCTAACTCGTCAAACCAATCCTGAAACACAATCGGTAAATATGTTCATCAAATGAACAAAGATAGAAAACAATGAGAAGGGACGATCATGCACTTAAGATGATCAGGGAAACCAGATGAAACTAAAACATGACAAGAACATTACAAACAAACAAACAAAAAAAACCTTCACCAAGGTTACCTTTAAAGCTGACCTTTCTGCTTTCTGTATCCAGCGAATTGGAGACAAAATAGCCGTTAGCCAGCTGCCATTAAAAACTTTAGTCTCATGCTCAAAGCTTCACACACTTAAGCAAAGCACATACATTAACTGTGAAATAAAAGAAATCAGCTTGAATTTGATTTTATTTTGAATGACTTACGGAGTCTGGGAGATGGCAGAGCATTATCAAATTCTCCTTTGAATCCTAAACATCAAATCACACAAGAGAAGAGAGATTTTTTTCTGTTTTATCAAATAACTGGGAATGATCCATTTGCCAACTATTCCTTCTAAAGAAAATTGTCAGCAGCATTCAAATGACTTCAGATTAAATTACAAGGAGCTCCACCAAATAATTACATATTAAATGCATGTAATGAAAACAGAAAGTAAAGGTTATTTTCTACTCTAAAAGTTGCAAACATTATTATTTGATGAGCTCTGTTCTTAATATTAGATGTAATTTAAACTGAAATGTCTGTGTTAATAGATTTTTTTTTTAATTAATTGTCTTGATGACTTTATTGGATTGAACTCATTCAGTTTAAGTTCAATTTGATATAATCTGGGGCCAGTAACAGTGCATAAACATTGCCACTATGTTAAGACTGTATCTAAAGAACTAATATGACCAACAAGCAGTTAGTTTGGGGTAATCAGACGTACTTTTCGGTATCAAATTAGACCAATCTGCATTTTTGTGTAACTGACATAAAAAAGGCATGAACCGTTTTAAAGAAAATGCATCTAACTTGTAAGTCTTATCAGTTGATGCAACTGGCCCTATTTTAGTTCACTTAACTTTGTTAATTTGCGCATCGTCCGTATCTCCTATCGATGCAGTAATCATGGAATTGCGTTCTCATGCTAATTTGTTTCTCATAAATCTCATGCTAACTTTTTGCTGAAGAGTATAGAGCTCGATTGTGGGGGTGGCAATAGAGTGCCGAAGTTACGACGTCACTCTGTAGGCCAAAACGCGGAAGTGAGTTAGCATTTTAACACTCCCGGTTCCCTCGCTCTCAAGTCTATGGGATTTTTGAATGGGTTTTTGCTAAATCGCCTGAAATAAGGTCTGTGGTGAACAAGGCCTCTAAATATTTTCACGTTTTGATCTATGACATAGAACACACAGTTATAACCTGCTTGTGTTTTTTTAAACTTTATTGTGTCTGCTTGTATTTTTTTTTTTTTAAACTTTAGGGTTTCAAAATGTATACATTTTGGATTAACTTGTAAAGATTATCTTGATAGACAAAACGTGTAAGGGTCACAACTCTTTGTTAAACACAGATCTTATTTTTTGCGATTTTCCAAAAGTCTATGGGGAAAATGCTTTTCAATCGAGGGAACTCATGCGCCGCTAGCTTCCGAGTTGTCCTACAAAATGATGTCATCACTTCGGCACTCTATACAAAGACTATATTGTATATTGCTCTGAGCAATGAACGCGCAAGTGCCAATGACATAACTTGCTATAACTTGTTAATAACTTGCACATTCTTTAAATTTACAAGCTAAATTTGGAATGATCTACTGTATATGTTAGCTGTTGATTTTAATTTAAATAGAGATGATCAACTGGTTTTACGGCCACCGCTCTATTGAAGTAAATTAAGCTAGTTGGAACAACTTAATTTTTACAACTTAAAGTAACAACTTTTTAGTAAAAAACAACTTAAAAATTGTGTTTATGCTACATATAATTATGTCCCTCTAACTTAATGTAGTTTGTTGATTGAACATAATTTTATTAGAAGTTTACATTTCAAAAAGATTGATGCAAACTGTTACATTTTATTTTATTTATTATTTTTTTAGGCAAAACATTTGTTTTTAGAGTGTGGCAACATACAATTTTTTCATTTGAATGAAATGGAGTATAATGCTTAACAGGATTCTGCTTTGTGATCAAAATGGACCTATTTATTAAATGTATATCACAAAAAATGCAATTTTTGTATTGAGTATTGAGTAGTTAGGGATAGTAATTCTCTGGATTGATATTTTAACTACTGGATGTAGTTGCAATCATTGTTTAGTGTTCTAGGACGGTATAAATAAGAGTTTTGGATGATTTATTTCAGACCTACTTTTGACGACAACAGAAGCAAAAGCAGAGTTCTCGCCCTTGCTGTTCATGGCTGACACTCGATATTGTGCAGTGTCATCAAAATCACACCTTGAATTAGAGACATATGTGTTACTCACACAACCATTGCAAATCATTTTGACTGTGCACTTTGAAGTCCATGTGTGCTCACCTGTTAATCTCCAGGGAGTGGACATTATAGCTGCTCTCCAATTTGTACTTTCCTGGCTTGGACATGGGATCAATGGTGACATTGTTCTTGTACCTGAGGGAGGAAAAGGAAGGATTGAAATAATGCAGGGATGATGCAGACTGCAAAGTGGAGGATGACGGCCAAGCTCACCCTCATTGATCTGTTCACATGGAAAGGAATTTCAGATAAAATGTTACACTCAAAGTCCATTGTGCCACCACAGCACAACAAGGGCTGTCCCAAATCAAAATCTCCTTAAAATGTGGCCTTGAAATGCACCCTTCGTTTCGTGGACAATGAAAGTTGCAACAGATGGAAATAGGGCTGCAACACCTAAGCCGATAGCATCGACAATAATCGATAATGAAAAATCATTGACAACACATGTCATTATATATTAGTCTCGTCTGCGCAACGTGCACTCAAAACTTCTGCTAGTCACATCGACACATTTCTATGGACAAAATTACGGAGCCACCCTACTCCCACTTTGGCAAAAAAATTAATTATACCTATCTTTGGGTCTCAAGATAGTAACTTGTGGCCTCAAGATAGTAACTCGTGGCCTCAAGATACAATCTCGTGGCCTCAAGATAGATCTTGAGGCCACGAGATAGTATCTTGAGGCCATGAGTTACTATCTTGAGGCAACGAGTTACTATCGTGAGGCCACAAGATACTATCTTGAGGCCACGAGTTACTATCTTGAGGCCACGAATTACTATCTTGAGGCCACGAATTACTATCTTGAGGCCACGAGTTAGTATCTTGAGGCCACGAGTTAGTATCTTGAGACCACAAGATACTATCTTGAGGCCACGAGTTAGTACCTTGAGGCCACGAGTTACTATCTTAAGGCCACGGGATAGTATCTTGAGGTGACGAGTTACTATCTTGAGGCCACAAGTTAGTATCTTGAGGCCACGAGTTAGTACCTTGAGGCCACGAGTTACTATCTTAAGGCCACGGGATAGTATCTTGAGGTGACGAGTTACTATCTTGAGGCCACAAGATACTATCTTGAGGCCACGAGTTAGTACCTTGAGGCCACGAGTTACTATCTTAAGGCCAGGGGATAGTTTCTTGAGGTGACGAGTTACTATCTTGAGGCCACAAGTTAGTATCTTGAGGCCACGAGTTAGTATCTTGAGGCCACGAGTTAGTATCTTGAGGCCACAAGTTAGTATCTTGAGGCCACGAGTTACTATCTTGAGACCACAAGATACTATCTTGAGGCCACGAGTTAGTACCTAGAGGCCACGAGTTACTATCTTAAGGCCACGGGATAGTATCTTGAGGCGACGAGTTACTATCTTGAGGCCAAGAGTTAGTATCTTGAGGCCACGAGTTACTATCTTGAGGCCAAGAGTTAGTATCTTGAGGCCACGAGTTACTATCTTGAGGCCACGGGATAGTATCTTGAGGCCACGAGTTAGTATCTTGAGGCCACGAGTTAGTATCTTAAGGCCACGAATTACTATCTTGAGGCCACAAGTTAGTATCTTGAGGCCACGAGTTAGTATCTTGAGGCCACG
Source organism: Pimephales promelas (assembly GCF_016745375.1). The sequence continues at coordinate 610,648 of NW_024121150.1, forward strand.
AATTACTATCTTGAGGCCACAAGTTAGTATCTTGAGGCCACGAGTTACTATCTTGAGGCCACGAGATAGTTACAATTAATTTTTTTTGCCAAAGTGGGACTAGGGGGTGCTCCGTACAAAATGCATCTTATTGTTAAAAATATTATTGACGGAAACAGAGTGAACTGCTGTGGAAAAGGTATGTAATCCGAGCTGCCCAAATCATGAGAATTATTTATTTTAGTAGATTTCATTGGTCATGATGGTACTGGAAATGAGCAGCTGCGCCTATTTTCTCTCATTTGTCAGTATATCACGCTCAACGGCTATAGAATACCCATAATGCACCGTGAGGCTCGCTGAATGAATTCCTGTGTCTCTCCAGAAGATGAACGCAGCTGATCATCCATATTTTCCAAACAGCTGGTCCAATGTAGCTATACATTTATTATACATAGGATATACATTAACTGATTATTCATTTCTTTAATTAAGGTTTATACATGCTAGTTTCCATGACAGATTTCAAGATCTTTTCGTTATAGCCTATGAGCTGCTAGTTTGCTAAGTTTCATTAAAGGTGCAGTATGTAAGAATGGTCGAAATAGGTACTGCATTTATCCCGCCACCTAACTAAAAATAAAATGAAAACAGAAAATATAAAAATAAATAAAACATTAATACAAACTGAATATTACAATACTAAAAAAACACTGTTTGTCACATATTATTCTTGACCTAATGCAGTCATCATTAGTAGCGTGCACACATGTGTCTATGCATGTGTGTTTGTGTACATACATTATGTGCATGCTTGTTTGTGCATGCTAACTCACCACACGACGCGTGGTTCAGGCCATCCTGAGATGGTACAGTGCAGCCTCACACACTGGTTCTCCCAAACAGTGTGGGAACGAGGCGCGGTCACAAACTCGGGCGTGTGCATCAGGCTGTCCTCGTTCAGACGCTTATGGTACTCTTCGTTCTCATGGATCTGAGGAAATGCAGCCATTCATGTATTGTTTAGAAAGTGGCAACATTCTTTGGTCATAAAGGCATTAGCATGCTGAAAAACGAACTGTAAGGTATTTATGACCAAACACGTTACTATTTTAAGATGCAAACTGCCTAAACGTATGTTCTGTGTTCAAGGTAAGCCGAGAAGATTTCGATGAATCCTCTTGATTTGTAAAAAATTAAATGTATACAGTAATTCACTTATAGAAATCTGGCAAGATTTCCTTGCAGATATAAATATTCAAATAAACTTTTCTGAAAATACAATTTGTTATGTGTGATTAGAAACAATCATTGCTAAACTTGTTTGTGCAATGTCAAATATTTCAGCTCCTGTCATATCTATCCCTTTTGAAAAAGAAGTAGACTTTATCATACTTCTAAATAGTACTTATTACAAAAATAACATACTTTAAAATAATTTACTTAAGTGCGAATTGAATGTAATGTTCAGACACTTAATCGCATGTTAATAGCAATCAAAATGAATTTAAAATTAATTTCAATGCTATCAGCAGAATTATTAGTAGGATTTTTATACATACAATGAATATTAATATTTGTAAAACACATTTTAAACATATTTGTAATGACACGTATACAAAATGAAGTTGCAATTATAGGCCTACATGTAAAATATATTTACTTAACATGTAATATTGAATAACTAAAATTATAATTAGTAATTTACATGTGCTTGTAAATTTACATGTGTAATTAAACGTTGTACTTTACAGTAAAACTTTTAATTTCACATAATTACAAAGTGTACATTTTAATAGTGTGTTACGAAACATAGTCATGAAAGTGTACACACTTAAGTGGCCTTTTATTTTATTAATGTTATATTATCTAGAAGTACAGTTTAAAAATATATATATACTTTTAAGATTTCTTTGAAGTACACTTCAAGTCACATTTAATACAATTAAGCGCACTTCTTTTTCACAAGCCAGTGTTAAGCTGGTTTACCAGAAAATGATTGTAAACAAAAAGAAAATCCACCCAGAGGAACTAGTAGCAATGCATAGTATTGCTACTAGTATTGCTACAATGCATAGTATTGCCCCCCCCCCCCAGAATGCCTTTCCCCAAAGTCCATTATATTGTTATGACTTTTGTTTTTACAAACCGGGTTATTGACAATGGTAAGCTATCCCTTGCCACAAATCCTGTCAGAACAAAGAGTGTAATAAGGAACTTTTCTAATGAGGAATCTTCTATTTGCATAATATGTAGACAAAATGTATGGAGCATGTCTAATTAGTTCTTCACCAGGACTCATGGATCGAGTGCCTCCTTGAAGTCATTGCTTCTATTTGTCCAGTCATGTCCGTGTAATTGTGATCTCCTCAAGGCTTCCCTCAGCTATCAGCACATCACTTGTCGACAACAGTAGTTTCATCGTCACTTTAACACGAACCACAGATTAACGCAACACCACACATCCACATAAAACATTACAACCCTTGAAATCTGGCACCACGGTGGCATAGTTTGTTGGCACCAGGACCAGAACTAAATAAAGTTTGGTTCTTGATACTTTCTTGCTCTTTTTCCTATCTAAAAATAGGGAACATATAGGCTAGACCTTATGCACCAGAGAAACGTGGGCGCCGTCATCTTTAGAATATTGTCTTTGAACTTCCGGTTCTGTATATTTCTATGGCATCGCTCGAGGAGAAATTAGCTGGTGAAGTGGATTTACTTATTGTTAACAAAAGTTATCATCAGCATTGTAATGTTTATCATAAGCATTATAAAGCAGATGTCTTAACAAATGTCGAACGGGAATTTTTTTACGAGCAGTCATTCATACCTATGCAAGATCGCTGTGGAAATACAGACCGGAAGTCAAAAGACAACGAGTACAATGCTGAAAAGGGGCGGGGCTACATAAGGTCTAACCTACGATGAAAGCAATTCACTAATGCAAGTCTCCTGTTGCACAATTGATTCCCAAAAAATAAAATGTTCACCTTTTTTGTTGAGTGGGACAATCAGTTTGCAAATGTATGAATTTGTTGTTGTAACAGTTTAAAAACATCTAATGTTACTAAAAAATAATTATAAAATAGGCTACATTTTCTAAATAAAATTTCTGGTGCTATACAGTTGCTATTCGGTTGATAAGCTTGCTTTACGTGGTTGCTATGGATTGCTATACTGGCAGTAAAACAAGCCCACCTCTGGGTATTCTTGTTGCTATATAACATTTTCAATTTATGTCAATGTCAAGATGAAATGTTTTAATTGTTTTGTCATTCATTAGACATACAATTTAAGTCCATTGCACAAATTGTGCAGAAAAGGTTATACACTGAAGTTTAATACATGGGTTAGGTGATTCAAATATCGTAGTGATGCTTATCCCTTGTGAAAAAGAAGTGTACTTAATTGTTTTATTAAATGTGTAGCCTACTTTAAATCTTAAAAGTATAATAAAAAACATGGTACGTGCAGATAATATAATATTACTGATAAAAACGACCACTTAAGTGTACTTCACACTAAGTTAAGTATACACTTAAGTATACTTTTAAATCAATATTATTTTAATAATGTTTTGTCGCACTTTAAAGTACACTCATTTTAATGTGTTGACTAACATACTAATGCACATGTAAAGTATTTAATTATAATTTTATCTGTAGTGTGTTCTTTGATATTACATTTAAAGTTAATATATTTTAAATGTAACAAATTACAACTTTTATCAAATTTACCAATGTGTTATTACAAATATATTTAAATACATGACATGTAAGTGTCATTAGAAATGGCGTATAAGAATATTCGGCAGTACATTTTAAGTATTTATGAAATTATATGTAATATTAATATTATATTTATGTAAAGATATACTTAAGACCTACTTTAAGTGGGTCAAAAAAAACCCCACTAAAGTTCAGCTAATTGCATTTAATGTCATTTTAAGACTTTAATAGATCATGCAATTAAGTGTCCGAAAAATATCACATCAAATTTGCACTTAAGCATATTCTTTAAAGCATATTGTTTCCGTAATAAGTAAAAAATAAAGTTTTGCTTAAGTGTACTTCTTTTTCACAAGGGAACTGAGCAAGGGAGCTGTCAAACATGTGATGCAGCTCAGTTCAACAGTTTGTAGTTGTAATAAATTTAAGTGAGAAGTGTTACTTGAAAAATAGTCATTCATTTAGAATGGTTATCAAGAGAAAAGCATTTTTAAAACCGTAATCATGAGTTATGTGTTTAGGAACAGGACTTTAGGATCTCCACTGACCCTCTTGCTAAGGGAGATGCGCTCGGCAGACTCCCTCATGACGGTTCTGCGGGACTTGTATTCGGTGCGCTCCGACTCCACTCCGCTAGAGAAGAGGTCACGGCGTGCCAGATAGCCAGCACTCTCTTTAGCACGCGCTTCCTCAGTGTCTGATAGGCCACTTTGAAACTCATGACTGAGGGGAGATCATCATATTCACTCATGAATTAAACAAAGCAGTACAACACATATTCTGTCGCATATATACACAAGGGTTTTTGAAAAAAAAAAAGAAGCTGAATGCCACTTTACATCTGTGTTATTTAAGAGAACTTCCAATATCTTCCCATATACACCCTTAAATATAAAGGTTAATCAATGGTCCTTTGAAATAACTTTTCCTACCAAGAACCATTTTGGCCAAAGTTACTCTAGCTGAATGGTTCTCTCTACTCAAAGTTAAATGAAAGGTTCCATCAAAGGCTTTCCCCTGTGAAAAAGAAGTGCACTTAAATGTACTGAATGTGCACTTGTAGTGCATTTCAAACCTTAACAGTATATAAAAAATACTTGAAGATAATATAATATTAATTAAATAAAAGGTCACTTAAGCGTACTTAAATAGAGTAAACGTTCAAAACTGCTTAAAACAGTTAAAATGCTGGGTTGTTTTAACCCAACACTGGGTCAAATATGGACAAATGTTGGGTTAAAAATGTAATAATAAAAAAATGTTTGTCCATATTTTACCCAAAGTTGGGTTAAAACAACCCAGCAATTTTTAGAGAATACAATTTATATAGCCTAATGTCAAATGAAAAGTTTTCATTTAAAGTCAAACCTTTAAGTTTTAATAATCTTTCGGTGTGCTTTAAAGAAGCACACTTTCTTTGATGTGTTGACTAACATATTAGTGCACATATAAAATGACTTTATTATAATAAATGTGTCAATATTTAATCTACAGTTAAGACATTTAAAATATATTAAATTGCACCTTTATCATTACAAATGTATAAATACTAGGGCTGTGCAAAAGTTAATTGCGATTAATCGCATCCAAAATAAAAGTCTGTGTTTACATAATATATTTGTGTGTGCTGTATATAATTATTTTGTATATATAAATACCTATGCATGCATGTATATATTTAAGAATTATTTGCGCTTAAATTCTGTATATACTGTATGTATAAATACATAATCTATATTAGATAAATATAAATATTTTAGATATGAATAACACATTTTCTTAAATATATACATGCATGTGTGTATTTATATATACAAAATAATTATATACAGCACACACAAATATATTATGTAAACACAGACTTTTATTTTGAATGCAATTAATCGCAATTAATTTTTGCACATGCAGCCCTAATAAATACAAATATTTATATACAAGAAATACATATTTTAAAAAGGAATTACATTAAAGAATATTTTAGTTTACCATAAGTGCTTATCAGTGCATTCAGCAGTACACTTTAACCATCTTTCCAAGACAATAAATGTAATTATAAAATTACAAATGAAGACCTCCGATGCAAAAGCCTCTAAAAGTCACCTATGTCAAAAATAAGATGCTCTACTATACGTTCATCAAATACTTTCATTTCAAACTCAGTGGGATTTAGTCTCAGCACATAATGACGGCATTGATGAAGTAAGACATGGTCCTGGATCAACATTACTGTCCCAAAATGTAGTCCTTACCCAATCCCAACCCCTAAACCTAACCCTACCCATAACTTTTCCCTAAAATCAGAGGATAATTATAGGTGAATAACAATAAGGTTTAAGTACTTCACTCTGGTTCTAAGCCTAATCTTGACATTACATTAACTTTAAACTTGTCCCTCAAATCTGATTGGTTGATTGGAAAGTTGATCCAGGAACGTGTGGTAAATTACGTTCACACTTAGAGGCTTTTGCATCTGAAGTCTTCAAATATAGATGGGTCATAAAAAGCACTCTAAAGTTCAGCTAATTACATTTAATACAAATGTTAACTATTTTTGTTGAATTGCTATTGAAACTATAAGGCTAAGTGTACTTCTTACTCACAAGGGTTAAAGAACCATGATACCTTTCTTCGATGGAATCTGACTCTGACTGTAAAATCATATGTGAAGCCTTTTTGTGAGTGTAGGTAAATGGGACTTGTTTGAAGGCATGTGCATATTATTGCAATGCCTGCTATTAACCCCAATGCATGCTAACAATGGAAAATGTGAAGTACAGAACAGCTGCATCATGTGTTTGTTCCAAGTTCCAACACTAAGAAAACCCACTGTTTTTATTACCTGCCCCTGAAGATGGGCACCACATAACCGATGATCTGGTTCTCCTTGTCCATGGCGAGATAGGTTGGCTTGGCTCTCTTGGGCAGAGGGCTAATCCCCCCCTCTTCTAGAGACATGTATGTGGCAGCCCTAATGCTACAATGATGCAGAAATGGCAACATACACACACATCGGTGAGTATCCAGCACTTCTTTCACACACTATTATGATTTTTAGAAGGGGTGTGGTGTCATGATGAAGAAAGACTGTTATGGGAGCGAGAGGAAAGAATGTTAAGATAGTGAGTGGGAAGGAGGTTAATCGCCTCAGTGGTCTTATAACAGGACCTGAAATGTATCAAAGCACCAAAAAACTTCACCAATGGTAAAAAAAAAATTGAAGTAGAACCTCTATGAACTTTCACAGTGCCTTTCAATAGTGGAATGCTTTTCAGAGGCCCAATCTCCACAGAACATTTAACAAAAATCTACTTTTCTACTCTACTAAATGAATCAACACACAACAGCATTAGCAACCCGTTTTACTTCATTAACCCTTAAATGCATGAATCTGCCTAACATTATTACGTTTTTGGGTTTTCAGCAACCCGGATGGATCTCTAACTGCCGCAAATGCCATAAAACTCTCTTGATATTCTAATAGCAATTACAAAAGAATAAAAGTATTTTTCGTTATCTTTCAAAACTTGAAAGGGTTCAATTTGTGCAGATGCTTTTTACCATTGTCAATGTCATTTTAGAGCTCATTTCCCTGACTCGCAAACTCAAACATATTCTCAAAACTATCATTTTCAATGTCTTCAAAAATCAATATTTTGATCACTCACGCAATGCAATCACTGTGTATCAAACATTGGCACCTTGAGGAATAAAGGTGAATTGAGCTTATTAAATCATCATACTTAATTGCTATGAAGAAAAAATATAAGTACACTTACAGCATTACATACCTCGGGTTGCTAGTGACCCTAAACACTTTTTTTGTGTGTTTTTAACATAACATTTGTCAGAAAACAGACATTCTTTTATAATTAATAATTATTTTGTCATATTGTTTATAATGAATATTTTGAATATTTACTACTTAACATCTTTTAAGTATAATAATAAAAAAAATGCTATGCAGATAATGAAATATTAGTCAAATACAAGGCCACTTAAACGGAGCACATTTTCACGACTATGTTTCTTAACTCTCTTAAGTGCACTTTGTAATAATATAACATTTAAGTTTTTCTTTGCAGGACAGTTTAAATCACTATGTTTTAATCTTTTGTCTTGCTTTAAAGAACTGCACTTATTTTGATGTGTTGTATAAAAGCACATACTGTTACTATTCGCAATTAGCCTACATTTAAAGCCCAGAACACACCAAGCCGACGGTCGGCCGTCGGGCAGTTTTGTGCGTCGGCAAATTAAGTTTCCTCGGTGTGATAGGCTACACATGGTTCCGTGCCGTCGGCTTAATAGTCCTCGTCGGCTTTGTTTCGCCCGATTCGACATGTTGAATCGGCGTCAGGCCGTCGGGGAAAGAGAGAACTCTGATTGGCTGTCCAGCTTAGTGAACGAGTCAGTGCACGAGAATAAAAGCAAAACAGCAAGCAAAGAAGTCAAAACGGTAAAGATAGACGGCTGTTCTTATGTTACCTGAGTGTTCCTTTGGCGAATATTTCAATATTAACATGAGCGGAGTGGAATAAAGAAAGTGTTTTACCCCGACGAGAGCAGATGAGAGGCGACAACACAGTCGGCTTTCATCAGCGCTAGTTCGTCGCCGTCGGCTTGGTGTGTTCCGGGCTTAAAGGATATTAAATTTAAATAGATTTTCAACAGGATATTCAATGCAAAAATAAATTAACTTTTCTGTTGATTTTGATTTTGTGTAGTGCTTTCAATAAAACAAGTGGTTGGAGGGGAGGGTGATATGCAGCGATGAATCGCTTACAACAAGATGAAAACTATATGGGGTCTTTAAAAAGCTCTCAACTACATCTCTGTAGGCTACCAAGTTTCTAGGCTGTTTGTATAAGACATCTGCTAAATGAAAATGTATAAAAAAATGAAAATGAAAAAGCATATCCATTGCACTGAAGTTCACCACCAGAGGTAATCACCTGAATATTGATTCACATGCTAGTTACTACAAAATAGACTGCTCAGATTTACATTTTGTGAATTTGCATTCTGTTTACATCATGTAGATCCTTATTCCTCTGCCCCATCCTTACACTCATGCCTTTAGAACAGCGAATCTCATCATACAATACAATTAGGCCCCCTCTCATTCACAATTTCTACCCAATAAAATGGCTGAGAGCTTGGCATAGCTAGTTTATATTTTAACATATATGTTCATTATATTAAAAAAAGATCAATTAATAAGAAATATCTTGGTTTTTAGTCATCTTGAGCCCCCCTTACAAGTTGAGGCCCATAGTGGGTCCCGTCACCCTGTTAGAGAATCACTGCTTTAGATGACATATAGCCGACACTTCATATATCCTTCACATATCACTATCTTATCCATGCCTCTCATGAGTGTGTATATTTAGACATTCAAGGGTTCAGAAGAGATTGGGTGGGGGGGGAACTAGGACAGCTAAAGTGATTCACAAAACTATATTCTCCCAGCATGGAAAATATTTTAGTTTAGACAATTGGGAGCATGTATAACAGTGGATAACATGAGTAATGGGGTTTAAACAGGAGCATTTGTGCCGACCTGCCATCCTGCGACACCCCAAATCCTGCTTAAAATCCTCTACAGCACAGCTCATGAAAAGAGGGATTCAGGCTGAAAACAAAAGTTTCAACAAGGTCTGTTTGCTTATCCCTTTGTGAAAAAGTACACTTTAGCATAGCCTATATTTAAAAAGAGTACTACAAGGGATAATGTACATATAACTGGTTGTTATCTTGCATCAGCCTGCCCTAAAGTGGTTTATTCTGAGATAACAGCCGGCTGACACAAAATATTGATCTGAATCTAAATATTTTTATTAGGTCTTTAAACGCAAAGCTTCCACGGAGAGACCAGTCGCTAGCACGGCAAGTTCAAACAAGATGGACATTTAAGGGATACAGTAGCTGTAGTCATACTACTTATTACACATCATTTCGCCACATAAATAACCCAGCAACATAAGCCCCTTTTCCACCAAAGCATTTTGAGAGCCGGTTCGGAGCCGGTGCCTGCGGTACCAGTTCTTTGTGTTTCGACGTACACAGTGACGGAACGAAGTCGTTCCCTGGGCGCTCTAGTCAGTGGAAAAACAAACAGGTTCTGAAGCGGTTCGCAAGTTGAACCAACTTCGAACCAATTTTGAACCAGCACCAGTTTCGAACCAGTTCTTTTTTTGGTGGAAAAGGGGTAGTAGTGTCTACCCAGATCCGGGCCACATCCAGAACATGTGGATTCAATGCTTGCCAGATGTGGGCTGGATCTGGGCAGACACTATGTAGCTGTCTGGGAATATAGTGATAAGAGACATTAATTTGAGATGAAACTGTTTTAAAATCCTGTATCTAATCCAACAGTGTACAAAACAATCATCGCAAAATGGCAGCAGCATGAAACAAGAGAGAGCGAGTCCACGATACTGGATGGCATAATTAAATAACTACAAAAAATATTGATTTGACTGAGTAAATATTTTATTAGCTCACCAAACACAACGTCCACGAAGAAAAAACGCTAGCAAACGTAGACAGCCAACTTCAGTAACCCGGTGTTATCAGTTTTCAGCAGTTGCTATGTACCGCTGGATGGTGCGATTGACCAATCAGAATCAAGTATTCCACAGAGCCGTGCAATAATACGGAAATAATAGAATATCCTCAAGTGTGAACTGAATATAATGCTTTCGGACACTTAATTGCATGCTATTTGCAATTAAATAAAAACATTTTCGTACATTTTCGTAAGTTTCGAAATTACTTGCCTATACTGACTAAAATAATTTTATTGAAACCTCTATGTATTTAAATATATATACGAAACATTGGTAACATTTTGGTATTCTGGCTGTCCAAACCACACTCTCAATGATTGGCCTTTGGGATGGAGGAATGTTTGGTGGATTTGGAAAGCAGTGCTTAAAAGGGCAACCTATCTTACATTTCCATTTATTCATTTAGCAGAAAATTTTAGGCTATCAAAAGTGATGTACAAATGAGAAATATAAGTGGTTCATCTGGAGCAACTAACTGTTTTAGTTGCTCCAACTAAGCAACTACTGTAAGTGTTATTATACAAACTTCTACAGTGTTAAAGATACGTTTTCAACTGAGACCAAAAACCCTTTATAGATGAGCCTGCTGAATATAGAGTGGAAGACTGTTACACAATTTAGGAGCAACTACTGTAAACGCTCAGTCACCCTTTGACTTCTTGGAACGAGGGACTGCCAATAACAATAACTCTAAATCACACACACACATACAGTATAGGCTACATACAACGACTCAGAAAATGATTAATGCATAATGCATATGACACACATAATCAAATCTGCTTCTGTGGCCTCTATAAATACACCATGACGTCAAGAACACCAAATGAAGTGCCAAGTTATGTTATGAATGTTATTTATATTACGGCATGAAATCGAGATTAAGAAACCAAGAAACCAATAAAATCATGAGCCTTGAAAGATTTTAATATGTGCAGATTGTTGTAAAATTCTTGTGGGTACAGTAACATTAGTCCCAAACAAGACAGAAGATATAACCTTACATTCTGACATTCAGAGTGACCCAGAAAGCAACTGCCTACACAAACATGAGCCAACAGTCACATGACCTGACGTAAATCAAACAAAGTGTAGGCATGGATCCAAACCACAGAAAGGCCTAAAAAGATTCACACCAAGTTTTGAATCAAGAAGCAGTCTATCTAGGAACCAAAGTTAAGTCAAAGTTAAGCAGAACCTACTCCAAATGGAACTATTTTGTAAAGAAATGCTAATACAGTAGGCCCACGCCTTCTTAAATATGATAGTCAACCGAAGGATATTGTAAGTGTCAGCAACAAGCACACTGCATGCAGAATACTCTTATCAATTGCACGTTTTAAGGAAGATTTAAGGTTGGGTGGGAAAAACTGATTAGCACAGATTAAACAAAACAAGTAGGCCAACAGTAGTTGGTATTTTTTGTCTTTATGTGAAGGATAAAGCTGCGGTCACATTTACGAAATGGCGGGAAAATTTCACAGGCAAAAAAGTCATGGCATCTTGCGATGATGCATGAACAGCTTATGATCTGCGAGGGGAATTTAAACACATGGATCCCTATTGAAATGACTGGATTTCGCCCACAAATTTTCAGCAAGAAACGGTAAACGTGACCGCACCTTAAAGACAGGTAAGGGGATAACGATGAGCTGGCTGCTAGAATGAGTTAAAGTAATGGGACTGGGAAGGATTTACAGTTGATCTTGCCATGCTCTCTTACCCCTTGGTGCTTTTGCTGCTATGAGAAGAATAACTACTAGCGTTCTGCTGGTATTGGCTGATAGCAGACTCCGCCTGCCGGCTACGGTAGCCACGATCGTAATGGCGGTGGTGTTTCTGGTAGAATGGTATCGATCCCGACATTGTGTCCTCTTTAGCTCAGATACTGTCTTCAGATATGAATCTCTTTTAGTCAGAAGATTTAAAACTTTCTAACAACATAGCAAATATGAATATCGCACCCAGTGATTTATCAGTAATAATTTCACAGGAAAGATTTATCAGCGCTTTAACTTCACAATAAATTTGCACAGAATTAAGTTTAATGTCAATTTGTAGATTACTTTTTTTTTCTGTTAGCTCACGTACGTCTGCAAGTAAAATATCTCTTTATCTATAAAGCAACTGCTGTTTACTAACATCTTATAGACATTTTCTAAACGTCTATTTGACATCTAACAGGAAACGTCCTAAAGACGTATTGCAGATAAGCAAACTCTCTAAAAAATATGTCTACCAGATGTAAACACGGGCGTCAAATAGACGACTCCGTTATGTATGGGGAGAGCGGGGCACACATGCCAGCATGACGAAACTTATATCAACACTATATAGAGAAAAAAATGCTGAAATCTTTGTAAGATATCACTGAACATTTATGGCAAAATTACATTTCTTACTAATGTTAATTTTTCATCTCTATTTTTTGTGTTTATTTAAAATTAGATAAATCTGATATGAATCTCCAATATGTTATTTAACAGTTTATATAGTTCTTTAATGCTTCGCTAACTTGCAAAAAACGCAGGGATTAAATCCCAGTTGTACATATGAGGAATGTTGTAACACTGCATGGGTGTTACATGTGCCCCTATTAGAAATAAGATATTTTATTCTATACTTTTATTAATTATATTGTGAAAACATGAGAAAAATTAAAATAAAGACTGAGAGTCAATGTTGTATTGCTGTATTATTGTATTGTGTTTTCCGTTGTGTTTATCGTCAAACTCAAAAAATATGTTAATTTATAATTATTAAAAAATTCCATTATTTTACATGAAAAAGTTAATAATTGTATTTTATTGAGAAAATATTTTGGTTTGAATTGTATACATTTTTATTAGATCATTTAACATTTTAAGCTATTATATGGTGATGTTACAATATGCCCTTCACATGTTACAATATAGCTACCCCACCTATGGGGCACGTTGTCACATTTCATTTTTCTTTCGGGGTATATCAAGAAAAAAGTAAACGCTGTATTAATAAAACAAAACCACATAATTGTACAAAACATGTGGGGGAAAATAAATACTCTAAACCCTAAGTAGATTTACACAAACTGAGAAAGTCAAAAAGTGTTATGTTGTGCCCTGCTCCCCCTAGCAGGTTAATACTTAACTCTTTTTAAACAAACAATATGTGTCTAATTGAATGGGTTTTTCGTTTTTATGTTGTTAACTTATATATAATATATATATATATATATATATATATATATATATATATATATATATATATATATATATATATATATATACATACACACACGCATATACATTTAGCCTTTTATATATAGCCTGCTGCTGAGTATGAGTACTGAGAACACACTGGTAAGTACAACTAATGAAATAGTGACTGCTACTGTTCTCAGGACATTTTAATTTCACACATTGATATTGCATAGTTGCCTAAAATTCATAGTTTGTTTTATCGTTAAAAAGACGGTATAGGCTAGATGTTGTGGTAGATGTTTTTTTTTTTTCTTTAGATATTTCTAAATATTTCAAACAAAACAATAAAGCATAAGGTTCCCACTGCCACCATATTTTACGTGTAAAATAAATATCTTTTCGATTTTTATGATTAGCTATTATTTTTGACAGCTCACCTCTTCCTTAAACTAGTACGGATTTGGTAGGCTATCAATTGTAAAGTTCACAAGAACAAAAACTCCTGACAAATCGATTTCACCTGACAAACCTCATGCGTTCATGCAGCGGATCATCTCACCTTGCCAAAGGTCTGCAAACAGCTCAGAGCCGGATCGGAGAGCAGCGCGTCAGGAATACTCAACCAAGATCCAAATCCAAGCAAAGACGCAAACTGGCACTGCGCTGAGAACGGGAGCTGCTGTCCACACAACAAAAATAATATTGGCAATGGCAGGAATGTCCAGGCGACTCTCACGACCTTTTATGGCGACAGGGGCTGTTAAATATAGCCATGGTGCACAGGAGTATCGGTACATTTTATGCTTGCTCCGTGCGTTGACGACTTTTGACGAGTTATTGTTTGTTTATATTAGGCTGTCATATCAGTAGGCTATAACACTTAAAAAAAGATTGTGTTTTAAAATTAAATTTACATTTACATTACATTTAAATTCCATTACATTTAAATAGGCTGAATGACTTGGGCACAATATTGTGTTCAAACAAAACATGTCACAAACAAAAAAAAAAGTTTGTTAGGATTATGTTTGTAGCCTAGGCTAAACATATTTAGCCTACATAAACAATAGATGTTTAAAATTAAGACTTCACACCATGATCAACTACAGCTGTGGTTTCTTAAACCACATGTCAACTAAAGCTTTGTAAAACTATTTATCACTACAGAAAGTGCATACAATTTGAATCAAGTGAACCATTAGTCGATCAGCACTATAAGCTTCAAAATAAAGGCTACACCTACGGAAAACCATTTTGTAAGAGGTTTTGAAAATCGGTACAGATGTGGGGGGTGGTCGGAGTTTTAAAGAGATAGTTCACTTTGAAATTAATTTTTGATATGTTTTAGCTTACCTCAAGGGCATCCAAGATGCAGGTGTCTTTGTTTCCACAGTATTTTCAATTTTGATATTTTTAGGTCAAACCGTTGTTGTCTATCAGTCATATAATGGAGATTTATCAACATATCAAAAATTAATTTCAAAGTGAACTGAAAAACGTTCCTGTAGGTCTTTCAAACCCTATAGCGTCACCAATGGGTCAAAGATGCACTGATGGTGTAACTTTAAACCCATAGGGCCTAGAATTCCTTTTTTTCCTTTTCAGTTTCCAACCAGCCAATGCAATAGTCTCTATTTGGAGACCACATAACCTCTGCTGCGACCACCAAAGCACGCAAAATTTGATCGGATTTGTGCCATTGATTGAATGGTCAATATAAGTCTTCAAAGCCTTGAGTGGAAAGAGCTTATGCAACTGTAACTGTAACTGTTCCTCTGACTCAAACAGGGGAGATGGTCTGTAAAGTAATAACTTTAGACCTAAAGGATCTAATAGGTGTAGAGACAATCTTGATATTCCTGGATCAAAGTCCATTCAGGTCACCAACTTTCTTAAATGAAGCCAAAAGATAAGACATTTCAAGAGATAAAGCCTTATCTGATACAAATGAGAGAGCACCTCAGCACCTCTAAAACCGTTGAGAGATCCCAAACAGCAATATGACTTGCCTGAAAATGCAAGAGACTGTTACCACAGGCACATATTCCATCCGACGTTGAAGACCTCGCTCATGTCTCAAGATGCATCTGCAGGTAATTCAACATGGGTGTCACTTTACTGCCATCAGCCAATGAGTTAGCGTGATTCGATATGGAAAACATAAGTAAGAAAATCATTTTTTGCAGTGTACAAATGTTTCAACAACCTTTGTTCATCTTTGAAACACAAACGAAGAGATTCTATTTTTAATCAAACCTGATAGAATTATGTCCCTCCAATGAAATTTTGATGCTTCAAAAAGGTAACAAAAACTTATAAAACTTAACCAATACTTGTTTTGTATTACGATTTTTGTAAAACTTGTAAAAATAATCCATATAAATTAAGCGGTTTAAATCTCTGGGTTCAGACTACTTTCACACTGTCAGTCCAAATCCGATTTTTGTGCATTTTGAAACCATGCTTGGTTGATGTGTGAGAACTAATGAGGTTTATTTATGCGTGTCAAGCAATTGAGCTCAGAGACCAGCAGGCAAATGTGGAGGGGAAAGGAACTGAACTTGGTTTTATACCAAGCAATTGAACCAAGAGTGACAGCATCCTAGACATTTCGTGGGCCTGCTGTATGTATTCACATTACACAAGCAAACTAGATTTTTCCGGTATGAAATTTTAGAAATGGTTAGATTACCTTCCTAAGCCTCTGACCTTATGGTTCTCTTCCTTTCAAAGGCCTTCTTCTCAGCTGTGGTCCGCACTAACAATAGCCATGCTATTGTTATCCTGCGTCACATGCAACACATGCCAAAAACAATGTGTCTGTGTGTGTGTGTGTGTGTGTGAAAGAGAGAAAGAGAGATACATATAAATAAATAAAAAGAGGGGGAGGGGCCCAAAGGCAACGAGACAGTGTCTCATGCAGGTCTAACAGATATGCATTAATGGTGCCAGACTACAGAAAAAAACAGAAATAACACACACACACACACACACACACTTAGCTATCTACGGTAAATAGGAACAGTTCATAGAATGCCATTGTTTTTATATGCAGCTATGGTAATACATATTATAACCAAACCCTGCACGACAAATCCTCTTATTCACCACTTTAATAAGAAACAATATCAAGTCTACAAAGCTCATCAAAACTCCAGACAAGAAGCTTATCTGTTAGTGGACTCGTTTAAACAGCATACACACACCTGTCCGGGACATTTTCACTACACATCAGAAGCAGAAGACCCCCAAGGCGTAGCTGAGGACCACTATGGCGGAGCTGATGGGGCTGAAGACCATCTGAGCGAAGCTGAAGATCCCCAAGGGGCTGATGACCATCTTCTCTTTCAATACTCCACTTTCATGGCATGTTTGTGGCTGCCAAGTTTCAGTTAAAGAAGCACTCAACATCTGGTTGGTGACGCTTGCTCCCTCTCATTGGCTATCGCGGGTATCATGTCAGCCCGATCAAGAGTCGTAAATATAAAACGTGTTTGATATTTACGACTTATAGGCTATAGGGAGCAGTAAAATAATAGTAATGACACCACACATTCGAGGATTTTTTGGACAAGCCTCAACCTCAACAGCGTTCTCATCCCAAGACGTCATCTAACTGACGCTTTTGACCATACGTCAACATCTGATGTTTTAGGGCACCCTTTAACATCAGTTAGATGACGCTATCTAACCCTACCCCAGATCTAAACCTACCCACGTCATCTAACTGACGCTAAAGGTAAAGCGTCACTTAGATGACGCCCTAGGATCGTCATCTAACTGACGTTAAAGGGTGCCCTAAAACATCAGATGTTGACGTATGGTCAAAAGCGTCAGTTAGATGACGTCTTGGGATGAGAATGTGTTGACCTCAACAAGCAACGACAAGCCTCAAATCGGGCCACACCCACCAGATTGTTGGGAGGTGCAAATCGGGCTCAAAATTGTCCTTAAAATCTTCAAGTGTGTGGCCAGCCTAAGTAAGCCCTGTGTGTTCAGTCATTCTTTGCGAAGTCTTGCTGCATGTGTCACACTGCATTTCTGAGCCCTCTTTCTGGTTTCCCATGTCATGGTTTTCCATATTTTCCCGTTTGCCTGTGTTTTCTGACCTTTGGCTTTTGTTATCTGGATTGTTTGGCTTATGGCATTACATTCCATGAATGAACGTATTTGAGCAAACATTTTGAGAACATGTTCAAAGACCAGATAACTTTGAATAAACGTTCTATTAATGTTAGAAGAATGTTCATTGAAAACTTAGAGAGAACCTTGCCAGAATGTTCTGAGAAAGTTTCTTGTTAGCTGGGCATGAAGTTCTGTTATATTGATGCCAATCAAACCAAAAGAGAATACTCGTCCTGGAAAAAGTGTGTGCATGTTCAGGCCAGCTGCCTGTTTATGAGACTCTGTTGTTGTCATGAGTATGCTTGTGTATTTCTGTCCCTCATCAGAGAAGCTTTTGTGATAGTGTTTGGAAGAACACACGTTTGGCTGACCCTGGGATTGTAGCATGGGTTTAAACACAGCTGCTGCGCTATGTCTACTTCTGAAAATATGCAGTGAAATTACAAGCCTTTCAACATGATGTCATTGTCATACAATACGCACTATTTCATTGTTATAATGTTCAACCCTGTGTTGAAGTATAGCGTATTTAAACATGTATTTTATAGGGATATTTTTTCATAAGTCATAATTTCGAATGTAATAACTAATGTGTGACTACTGGAAAAATAAAGTTTGGCAGAAAAACATGTCATAATGGCTTCTCAAAAGTGTGACATGCGCGAGTAGGCGATGGTACTACACTACAGCACACAAGTAGGCTACGCTCTCTTGTGGTCATACAGTAGAATTGAAATTTATTTTCAAGTAGGCCTGTAAAGACTTTTTTACAATCTATTATAATAAAGACCCATTGATTTGGAATAAAACATATTATAAATGTGTTACATTGTACATTTTTGTCCGTTCTCTCTCTCTCTCTCTCTCTCTCTCTCTCTCTCTCTCTCTCTCTCTCTCTCTCTCTCTCTCTCTCTCTCTCTCTCTCTATATATATATATATATATATATATATATATAGTTCAGATGCAAAAACCTCTAAGTGCCATTTGAAATTTTCTTCTAGAATGATTATTTTTATCAAGCTTGTATATTTAAGTTCAGTAATTTCACTTAAATGGTTATAGGTAATCTTCATGTCATTTAAGTGAAATTACTGACTTAAATATACAAGCTTGATAAAAATGATCATTTTAGAAGAAAATTTCAAATGGCACTTAGAGGCTTTTGCATCTGAACTCTTCATATATTATATTATATATATATATATATATATATATATATATATATATATATTCAAATGTGTTGTAATATTTATTTTGTTTATTTATCAATTTAAAGATATTTGTTTATTTAGTTTAATCTTTTTTATGATTTTTTTTTTTACACTGCTTTTCTTTAAACCTTTACAGATGTTTCCACTTGTCGTGTAGCCCCAGTTTGAAAAGCCCTGATTTAGGGTATTTTTAAGGGTATATTTTTTTTGTTGTTTCATTTTTTTGTGAATCCCTTTTAGGTAGTTCATGTCTGTGTGATAACAAGCAAATGTTTCTGTCTCAAAAATCAAACCAAAAAACGAATTAGTAAAACAATGCAGTAGATATTACGTCTGCTCACGCTGAACAGGGAAAAAAATGATTTCAGACCGTATATGGTCATGTTTAAGAACGATTACGTTACTGTGGGCGTGTCTGGAGAAACTAATACGGAAAACGTACGGGAAGAGCATGTTATTTATCGATACTTATTTTAATAATTTAGTCTCATAATTAAAGTCTAGTAATTGAATTGATTTTTTTGTATAAATTAAATTCATTACGGTTTAGTGCTTGTTACTGCAGATTTCGTAAGTCTTTATCTTTCACCCGTGACACCCTTTCAGTTGTGTGTTGGTCTGGTCGAGGCTTGCGGAAGCGACAGTGAAATCCGGAAGTTTGGGCGGTGGTTGAAACTAAGCAGCTGTCGATTTCGGGTGAATGGTGAGAAGCTTATTTTTCTTTCTTTTAAATTATTTGATATGTTGTTACCGCTCGCAAAGATTGTTTATAACATTTTATTTTAAACTTCAATGTGTTTTCATAAGGGCCAATACAACCTATACGAGCTAGGAGATTAAACGAGCCACCGTGTTCTTTAATCGCTGACGGTTCAGGTTAAAAATCTTTAAATATTTTTTGTGTTTAATATCTTATCTACTTGAAGTAGAAGCTGGTTTAACATCGATAAATATGTAAGTTAATATGTAAAGTGCATTTACTTGCTTCCGGTCTCATGTTATGGTTGTACTTTGACCTTGTCATCGAAATTTAGGCTAATATTGTTTTGATCATCACTGTAAATAGTGGATCTGTATTCGGTAACTAATGTGCTATAAATAAATCAAATAGGTCACAAATGTAGGCTGAGATGATGATGCAGAAGACTCCCGGCCTCCTCCCGCACTCGACGGTGTTTTCGTTGTCCTTTGAAATAAAGTTGTTTAAGCAGCAATTGTAACTTACCTGTTTTGTTTTTACATTTTTCTCAAAGTTTAGCTTTTAGGTCCTAGTAGCTATAAGGAAAGTCGAAAATAGATTTTGTAATCCAGTGGACTTGCCTCAACACGCCATAAAATATGTAACGTTTGGCATTTTTTTAGTAGATACCATCTTAGTGTTTTATTTTCATGTTTCCAGTAGGCTTATGTAAGGTATATTTAGAAAGAAGAGTTACTATTATATCATTATTAAAAAACACATGTTTGCTTTTACTTTTTTGAGTGCACAATTCCTTTTGCGAAAGTATCTAGTGGTGTTTTGGGATTTGTGTGACATGTCTTCTGTCTTTTTTTAAGCTTGTAGGAAAAACCAAATACAGCCAAAATGTCGAGCAAACGTGCCAAGGCAAAGATCACCAAGAAGCGCCCTCAGCGTGCGACTTCCAATGTCTTCGCTATGTTCGATCAGTCACAGATTCAGGAATTCAAGGAAGCATTTAACATGATCGACCAGAACCGGGATGGTTTTGTCGATAAGGAGGATCTTCATGACATGCTTGCTTCTCTTGGTAAGGTTTTATAGCACTGATGACCATGCTCTTTAAAGTCCCATGATGGGTTACAATTTTTGCTGTTTCACTGTTTTCAGTTTAATCAAATAGCCTATTCTTTATAATCTAGATGTGAGAGGAACTGATGACATTTGGATTAAATATGTTGTGGATGCTTGCATAGCACAGTTCTCTTATTAATGACTGTTAAAGGAGTAGTTCACTTAAAAAAAAACAAAAAAAAAAAACTTTTGCTGATGATTTACTCACACCCATCTTATCCAAGATGTACACGTCTTTCTTTCTTCAGTCGAAAATAAATTAAGGTTTTTGATGAAAACATTCCAGGATTTTCTCCATATAATGGACTTCATTGGGAGCCAAACGGTCCAAGGTCCAAATGAGAGTTTCAGTGCAGCTTCAAAAGGCTTTAAACAACACCAGACGATGAATAAGGGTCTTATCTAGGACCCTTCAAGTCATGACTCGAAAAAAGATTTGTTCATTTTGATGAACGAGTTTGAAGAGGAGAGTCACGAACGCTCATCACAGAACAGAGCAAGGCGAGCATTTGAGCTTATAAAACTTAAACTTTTTAATTTATTTTTTAAATTGCCGATCGTTTCGCTAGATAAGACCCTTATTCATCATCTGGTGTTGTCTAAAGCCCTTTGAAGCTGCACTAAAACTCTCATTTGGACATTGAACCGTTTGGTTCCCATTGAATTCCATTATATGGAGAATATCTTTTCGACTGAAGAAAGACATGGACATCTTGGATGACATGGGGGTGAGTAAATTATCAGCAAAAGTTTTTTTTAATAGTGAACTACTCCTTTAAGCGAATGATCCAGATTACAAAACATTTCAAAGGAATAGTTCACCCAAAAATGAAAATGATCTCATCATTTAGTCACCCTCAAGCCATCCTTGATGTATATGACTTTCTTCTTTTAGGCCAAACACAATCTTGAGTTATATTAATTAACACCCTGGCTTTTCCCAGCTTTGTAATAGTGTTCGAGGTTTTAAAGCTTCAAAAAGAACATCCATCCACATAAAAGTAATTTATACGACTCCAATCTATTCTGACGAGAAGCAATGGGTTTTTTAAAAGAAAAATATCCATATTTAAAACTTATAAACTATAATCACTTGCTTCCAGCATCGGCCGTACGCGTGATCGCGAGAGAATAGAGTTCGGTGGAAGAGTGACCTCTGACCCGACAATAATTTTATTTGTTGATGTCAATGCCAGATACCAAGTCGGATACCACAGTGGAAAATATCCTGTTAATAATTTATATATTCGGATGTACTCTTCAAGCAAGTATAACAGTTTTTATCTAGTAATAACTATCAATACTAAAATAAAGAAACATTTATAGGCAAATTAACAAATAAAAAGAACAAAGTTCTGTTTTACTAAAGTAAAGTTTTTTTTTTTGGTATCTGATAGCAGGATCTATTATAGGAATGTTCAAGTAAATATTCAGAAAGAGGTCTAAAAATCCAATTGTATGAGCCATTCAATACATTTTTTAAAGTCAATATTGTGAGACCAGCTGGCTAAAGAATGATTTGCATATGAATAGTCGTTTAAATATATTAAGTTACGTAATTGTAGTTGAGGAACTTTGGATTATGCCAGCAGATGTAAGGTTTTTAACTGTTGTTTACAAGAAGTTTTTATTGAATTACTGTCGTTGTATTGACTTTTTATTTTTAATTTTTTTTAATTTTTTGGGTGAATAAACAAAACCATCGTATTACACCATCTTGTCATCGGAGCACTATTATATTGTACCTAAAAAGCCTAAAAGGTAATTCTAGGACTGAGTAGTTTCACAGCCCAATAGAATGAGTCTGTTTTTCACTGTCTTTTAGGCAAGAACCCAACAGATGATTATTTGGAGGCGATGATGACGGAAGCTCCCGGGCCTATAAACTTCACCATGTTCCTCACTATGTTTGGAGAGAAGCTTAATGGCACAGATCCAGAGGAAGTCATTCGCAATGCATTTGCCTGCTTTGATGAGGAAGGAACAGGTAAAAAGATTGTCTCATCAAATCCATCCATGCAACACAACTTCTGCTACAAGTGTGCTCTGCATCACTGAATCCCTTTAGAATGAATTACTAAATGTTGCACCTGGCAAAGAAAAATGATAGATTTATGCATTTTAATTGAACATGAACTTAAAGGGATGGTTTATTATTAACTATTTTTTGGATCATAAAATCATTTTCAAAATGCATTTAAATTTCATGAATCCGCATAAATTGCTAATTGTAAATAAAAATCGCATTTATTGAGTTAAGTATGAACATGGTTAAAGTGGAACAAGCAATATTCAGTTAGTAAAAATGTATGAATTGAAACAAATTAATTGATTATAAATGTATAAACTGGGTGATTGTACATTTAAAAGCATTGTTTAAAAGTACTATTTGTTGAAATCTTACCTGTTTAATTTATGAATGTTCTGACAAATATGCATCGCATTTAAGCCTGGTTTCACAGACAGGGCTTAGATTAAGCCAGGATTAGTTTTTAGTTCAAATAGGATGTTTATTTTTTTATAAAACATTACTGTTGTGCATCCTGAGACAAAACAATGACAGTGATGTGTTTTAAGATATGACAGTGCAAGTTGCTTTTAATTTAAATAGCTCAAACATGCATTTTATTCTGAGACTAAGTTTAAGCCTTGTCTGTGAAAGCGGGGGTAAGATTATTAAGGATACTTCAAGCGAAGTCACAGAAGGAACTGATGTAATGTAATTTCAAACAAAATTAAGCAGAAACGAAGTTCATTTTGGGAGTTCGAAACAGCTTGCCAAAGCTCCGGCTGGTAAACACCTTCGTGCTACTATAGAGGGGATGCATTATCGTCACTTTCCCACAGGAACAACCCCCCCTCAGCCTGACTAAGTGGCAAAAGATCTGCTGCGTGACTGGATTTAATAGGGAAACTGCCAAAATGTGACTAAAATGAACAATTTTAGCAATTTAAACTAAATGTTGGACTCAATATAGTGTTCCTTACATACTAAAGATCCAGTGATCCATCGATATTGACATGCAGCCAGGAATCATGTTTCCTGACATTCATGATTGCCTGATTTCGACACCGGGGAAATAAAAGCAATATAGACCTAAACAAAGCAAATTTGCCTGTGAACTCTTTATATAAATACAATATAGGTCGGTCTAAATCCGGGTGATCACTTATATCAGTGTTATATATAGCCTATATATATATATATCATCATATCGTCCAGCCCTAAAACTTTAAAGTTTTTTTTTTGGTCAGTGTTTATTAAAAAACGTCCAATAATGCAGAATATGCAATGATAAATATTTAATTGATGAAGAGTTGTTAATATATATATAACAATACAAAATATATGGGTATGGTTTTACACCTAAATTCAGCATATTGACACAAAATGATAACTGCAAATCCACCTTTTGCTGACTGGAGTCCAGTTGTTTCTGTGAATTGCAGCGATCCATTTGCTCCTCTTTCTATATAGCAGTCTGTAAAAATCAATCGCAAAGCTCTTTCCCACTTTATATGTGTTGTGTTTGTTTTTCGCTGCATTCACGCTGAAAACAAATACAGCCGCTCAGTCTTTTTGCCACTCACTGCGAGTAACTACAGGCACTCCAGCCGACAGTGACGTCACGCGCATTCCCTCTATAGGTCCTTGGTGATGACATATTAGATATGTGCGCAAAGGCTCCGCCTTCTTTCACGTGAAAATATTTCTGGTTCATGTGGCCTGTGCAGTCTGTGAGTGAAAACATGGAGAGCTGCTTTATAGTAGAAACATGTAGTTGTACTTTGGATGAAACGTGACACTGACACTGTTATTCATGTTTAATATGGTAAAGCTGCTTGAATGTAGTGTATAAAGTGATAAATAAACGTGATGTGATTTCACAGGAGTGCCACAGAGCTCCAGCAAACATTAACTTGTTGCTTTGATCATATGCTTTATTAAAATGCTTGCCGTGTTGTGAGTGTATTTTATTACATATTCATCTAACAAAGTCGCTCTCAGCAGTTTGGGCGGCATTCGATGTTTGATAAGATAACACAGCTACTCTAAACGTTGAATGAAAAAGATCTTTGTTGTGAGTATTTCAAGGCCTTTAGTTTGTGTTAACTGTACTCCAAATTGATGGACATTTTATATGCAATTCAGATACTGAAAATCTTTTTGAGTGTGACGAGTTCTACTCAGTTTCTCTCCAAAACTGCATAAGTATTAAAACACTGAGGCAAGAAAATCACCCTTGGAGACTTTCCAAATCACCAGATTGTCTCTGGACCAAGAGGATCATTTGATTGGTTCTTTTTTTTTTTTCTCACCATAGGCTTCATTCCGGAGGACTATCTGAGAGAACTTCTGACCACTATGGGTGATCGATTCACAGATGAAGAAGTCGATGAGCTCTTCAGAGAAGCGCCAATCGATAAAAAGAGCAACTTCAACTACGTGGAGTTCACCCGTATTCTTAAACATGGAGCCAAAGACAAGGACGATTAAAAAGCAAAGAAAAAAACACCCTGTATCTGTTTTAAAAATCCCTTTTAGGCTAGAGAAATCCTGTGCTGTCCCCTTGAGAACACAACTTTAACTCTGGAAATGAAGTGTGTTCACTCTACACCACTCACTAGACCTCATATTATGAACGGGTTATGATACGGTATCACAGATAAAGTCATGTCACTCTAATACTGAAATCCTCATGGTTTGGGCTATCAAAATCTCTTTTGTTTTGAGGTGTTTATATGTTGTTTTTCTTTCGTTAGCATGCCAGTGTTTTGTTTTGAGGTGTATGCCAACTGGAACAAATTCCACTTTATTTGTCACCTTACTGTTGATTGGGGAAGTATTTTGTAATTATAGGGCTCTCATGGATTATGTTTTGTCCATGTCTAAGGTTTTTTTTTTAAACAGAATGTAACTGTTAGTAGTTACATTTAGCTAGTCGCACACAGGTAAGTTATCTCAGACCTCTAAGACACTCTTGTTTTTGTTTAATCAGTAAAAAATGTGAACATGTTAATGTATTTAGATGCATTTGATCTCATTGCCTAACTGAGTTTTTACATCTGATAATAAGTATTTTGAATAAATCTCTCATATTAAAACATTTTGATGAGTTTTTTTTTTTTAAACTATGTTTTTGGACTTGGATGTAATTATGAATACAGTCATAATTGCTGTGCTGATGATAGTTTGATTATTCTGTTCAGACAATTAGCTCATTGGCTTGTTGCGAAGAATGACTAAATAATGCTGAACAATGTCACTGTTTAGCCTGTGTTCATGTGCAGTTGCATTTAGCATTTTCAAATGACTTTGGTTTGAAGCGAAAAGTATTAGAAAATAATCAGACCAAAAAGTTAGAAGACAGTGTATCTTAACTTTATGAAGCACAGCAAATTACAAGCAAATCAGTTGGCTTATGCAATCTTTTTAGTTTTTCATTATGCATTTACAAGCATGGTGCTTAGATGCAATCATTATTCTGAAGTTTTATTGCTTCTCCAAGTCTAAACGAGTCTATCAAGTCTATCTTTTTTATATTTATAACACAAGGTGTGTGTGTATATATATATATATATATATATAGTGGGCGTACCTATTACAATTCACAACTATTATTAAATAGCATAAATGTGTCAAATATTTTTTATTCTGACAAAATCGTAGAATAATAAGGCTAGAAAGAGAGCTGGTATCTACGGGTATCCGGGCATATAAATTGGTTACTCACATGACTGGATCGATCCAATCAAGATTCAATATTGGAAGCCTAGTGATATCATCATCTCAATGATATTCACCCCTAGTGGTTTTGCAAATGAAACAGTAGATGGCGCTATGTGAATGCACGAATGCGTTCAAATTAAAAGAAGAAGAAGAACAAAAACATTCTGCTTACTTATGGTTAAAATCTATGGTTAAAATTAGCCGGTAAGAGCTCAAATTCATATGAACGTATTTTATTTAAGAAACATACACAACTGGGTGAGTCATGTGTTTCTTTGAAATACCGCAAAAATAGCTCGCACGTGGTCTTTATTTACTGCTCGCGAGACCCTTGCTTCCTCCTATCTACGGCAGAACACAGGAACGCGTGTACTGTAAGTTTTTATTGCATGGCAATGTGGAAGACTGTAGGACTGATTGACCTATAGTTGTTTTACAATTAATACTAATGTCTTTTTATGTTTCCCCACATGAGACACGATGTCAGTTTTCCCTCAGCTTTCTATGAAGTCAGAAGTGCGAGAACATCTTTGCAATGTTTATCCAAGGAAAGAGGTTGGCACTTTAACTCAAAATCATGTTAACTGACCTTTAAGATCAAGCAAATTGTTGTTGTTCATCCCAAATTAGTTATATGGAAATGTTGGTCACACTTTTTTATGATGACGTTCTTACAATGTAATTACACAAAAGAGTAATATAAAATGAACTATTATTCATGTACTTACTGTAGGGTTAGGGTTTGGTTTATGGTCAGTTGCTTGCAATTATGCATAATTTACTATTATTACTATAGTAAATATGTGCACGTCACCTTAGAATAAAGTGTTATCAAAATGTTCTTCCTTATGACGGGCAAAGTCTACAATATGCCATTTAAAAAGACAGTGACTTCTGTTCTCATATCTTTTCTTGTGTGTTTGGCTTTAGGGGCTGTCTGAGCTTGATAAAGATGAGGTGTTTGAAGCTCTGCTGTCCTGTCTGTCTCATCCACCCTTGTTCACCTGTCTGAGAGCTAGCACACACCTGCATCCACTACAGGAGATTCAGCATAGACTGGAGCAACATTTAGAACAGGTCTGTGTGTGTTTGTATGTGCACATACAGACAGTGTTGGGAAGGTTACTGGAAATGTAATAGTTTAGAGATCAATTTCCAGTGCTGAAACGCATTTTTATCCCTTGCCATGGTGGCAATTCTCAGGCAGGTTGTAGCCTGAAGCTTTCAGTGGCGACATGGATTGATGCAATTGGCAGATGTGGTGCTGGAAATTCAAACAAGATAATCAATCAAAAACATAAGAACAGCATCACTTTATTAATGGCCTTTAAATGGCTGAAGGGATTGTGCACATCAAAAACAGGCAAAGCAACAAATTAATATTATTTAACATATCCTAGCTTTTTACAGAAAATATTCAGATGCAACATCCTTTGTTATCATTAACATTTTCATTTGTAACTAATTTTTTTCTCAGTAACTGTTACTGATTACAGTTACATTTATTTAAATTATGTACATGTAACTAGTTACTCCCCAACACTGCATACAGATCTCGTCTTAAAATGGAAACTTGTGTTTGCGTCTTTTTAAATCAATTCTGACAAAAAAAGAATTTCTAGGTACAAACTCACAATTATGAGAATAAAATTTCTGAATTGTGAGATATAAAGCCGTAATAATTTTTTTTTGTTAAAAAAAAGAATTGACAGATGTAAACTCAGAATTCAGAGGATAAAAAGTCAAAATTGTGAGATGTAAAGTTGCAACTTTGAGTAAAACAGTCTAAGATATAAACTCGCGAATCGCGATTATGAAAAAAAACGTCACAATTCTTACTTTTTTTTTCATAAAATTGTGGTTATATTGTAAATAAACTCACTATTTTGAAAAAAGCTAAAAAGAGCCCTGTACTATAAGTGAATCTGTTTATTATTAGTCAACCAAATAAAATAAAACATGCTAATAAAGATCAAATATTTTAATTGTTTACCAGCACGCCAAGTGACCATTAACTGACATCAGAGAACCATGAACATGCAAATAGTTAAATATCTAAAAATCACTTTGGTTGGTTAAAAGTAAATACAATAAAGGAGTTGTTCACGTTTAAAAAAAACTTTTGCTGATAATTTACTCACCCCCATGTCATCCAAGATGTCCATGTCTTTCTTTCTTCAGTTGAAAAGAAATTAAGGTTTTTGATGAAAACATTCCAGGATTTTTCTCCATATAATGCACTTCAATGGGAACCAAACGGTTCAAGGTCCAAAAGACAGTTTCTGTGCAAACTGTTCAAAGGGCTTTAAACGATTCCAGACGATAAATAAGGGTCTTATCAAGCGAAATGATCGCTCAGTTAATAAATAAATATCAAAGTTTAATTTTTTTAAGCTAAAATGGGTTCTGTGATGCGCGTTCGTGACTTTCCTGTTCGAGCTCGTTTATCAAAATGAACGAATCTTTTTTCGTGTCATTTGGTTCATTCAACGAACGAAATGAACGAATTGAATCGGATTTTTTTTAACAAAGTTACATATGAATACCTTCTGGGGTCACTGTATGGTACTGTGAATCAATCCGTGTAACTCTAAACATGAGTTTAAAGTGAAGTGTTGATTGCAATGTACGTTTAAATATATTTGATTCTGAATGATTTTCAGGACCTTTTTTCAATGATCTCTTTGCAGCAGAAACAAGCTCCAGCTGTTTACACTCACCCACAGCTTCCAGATGTTCTACTGCTTCCAGTCCACGGCCCTAGGTATGCTGAGAATGTAGTGGAATATAAAAAAAATGCTTGTATTATCTGTCTTACTCTTATTGTTTGGGGACATATCATGCAAAATCCACTTTTTTAGCCCTTAAATGCATTTTGTTGTATATTTGGAGTGTTTATAAGTACAGAAAACATGAAATTATTCTCTTCAGGTGCTTTGTTTATATCTTTATATTCTGTTTTGGTCATATTTTTCAACCTGTTCAGATGTTTCTGTTTTCTATGACGTTTTTTGAACTACAACGTCACCGTATTTGCAGCGGAACTGACAAATAAGGACATTGACTACCGGTCCAACACTTCGAGCAATCCGCCATTATTATTTCTCGCTCCGATTTTGTAGTCCGAGCTCAATGATGCAGAAGTTACGAGAGGGCAAGTCAAAATGTTCGGTTGTTGGATGCACGTTAGTGACCTGAAGCACTTCAAGGATTCCCACTTCAACAACCTCCGCCAGTATAAAGAAGGGTTTGCCGATTGACTTCGTCTGAATGAGGGGTAAATCCCTTCTATCTTTGGAGACGACGAACAGAGAATTTCGATAAGCTGTAAATATCGTTAATAAAAATAAAGTACGTTACTTTCTCAAAACACATGGTGGTCATGGTTTAGCAGTACCTTTGTCTTTCTTTGTTTTTGTTTTGAAGTAACGTTACACGTCTGCAGTATTATTGTTCTTGAGTTTCATCAATGGTTATTTAGCTGCTGTGTGATTCTTTTCTAAACGTATCATATTATCAATACAGATTGTTTGTGGTAAGATTAGACCGTAGTCATTTATCTTGTCAGTGTGCTTGTTTTAACAAGAGAACTAGTCGACTTTCACTAATAACACAAAACAGTTAACTCGCATACCAATACATGAAGAGGTTGTTCTGCAGGTTCGTCGTCGTCTTTATCAACTCGCTCGCTCTGGCTCGAATATGTAAGGCTTGATGGACAAGTCTTCTGTTGTTGACATTTTATTAACGTGTGAATAAAAATGTTTGTTGAAGGTATCGTATATAATCGTATATCTCTAATCAAACTACTATAATGGCCGAACGTGGGGAGTTGAACTGACCGTGAACTCATCAACCTGGAGAGCGGGCGGGGTATGACGCATTGAAACGGGTCGCTCAAAGACGCACATCAGAAAAGGGGTAGAAAAGGGGCTTGTGGAGCTATAATAATGAGGAATTCAGACCCAAGCATTGCAGTTACGTTTTATATAGACCACAACGATATGATTTATATGTAAAAATGAATGATTTAAAAGCATGATATGTACCCTTTAAAACAGAAGTTGTATTTAAGGTCTGAGATGATGGTAAACGGATCATTGACATGACATCTTTTCTCTCAGAAGCTTAAGGGGCTATTCACACAGAACCT
The DNA here is from genome assembly GCF_016745375.1 of Pimephales promelas. The sequence continues at coordinate 641,147 of NW_024121150.1, forward strand.
GTTAACCAGGTCAATTGAACGAAAAATGCAAGGTCTAGAGACCCGTTTGAACTTATTTTAACTTGAGCTCCCTGTTTTTAGAATGTTCTCTCATGTGTGAGACACGGCAAAAGACTCGAGATGCCAGAGAAACAGTCAAACATGTCCATGTAGCAAAACAATGGAAAAGTAGGTCGGTGGAATGGAAAAACACATTCTGTGTGAACAGCCCCTAACTAACTATAGTGTCTCTTCATTTATGTGCCTGCTTCTGTCAACCTTGTTTTGCAGGCATGTGGATTTGCTGGCCTCTGAAGTTATAGTTGGCGCTCAGTGTGGCAATGCTGTCCTTCGAGGTGCTCACGTATTCACGCCAGGCATCCTCAGCACGCCAAAGTGTGAGCAGCACCTACACAAATCACTTTGCATCTTTATAATGTACTTAGTATTATTGGTAACACTACAATAAATACATTTGCTTTTGTTAACATGAGTTAATTCATTAACTAACTTGAACTAACAATGAGTATTATTTAAGGGCTGGAAACTGAAACCATTTAGACCACAACGATTTATTAGTATGGTGTAGGGCCCCTTTTGTAGTCCTGCACAGTGGCCAGAGCAATTTTGAGCCATTCCTCTTCCAGAACAGTGACAAGGTTTTCTGACTTGCTCCTCTAAAGTGGCTCAAAAATATTTAGATCTGGTGTAGATTTTAGTTGGCAAGTTGCTTGAACGCAATTATGCTTGCTTAATATTCTGAGGGATTTTTTGTTTTGTTTTTTGTTTTTATGCTTTGTCCACTTTATCAACATAGCACTGGTTATTTGTTTGAATTTTTTGAACTAGTTGTCCAGTCCGTTTCCATTCACACAGACCAATATAGCTTTAATTAACCATTTAAAGGACTCAAATATTGGACTTATAACTGTATTTTGCTGCTGTGTGAACATGGCCTAAGTATCAATACTAGCTTCTTTTGATAAATAATTAATAATTCACATTTTTTGGAGGACCATAGGATTCTTCAGTTTGGGAACACGTAAATTTTGATTGAATAGAATATTTAATGTGTTTTCCTTGCTGCATCAATCTGTCTGCTTTTGTGTGTTTCTCAGACATGAAAGTGGGTGACATTGTGTCTGTGTTCTCTGATGTTGAGGGGAAGTGCACACGTGGAGCCAAAGAGTTCAAGGGCAAGAAGGTATTTCTGGGTAATGGAATTTCTGAGGTGGATCGCTCAGAATTATTCTGCTCAGATGGACCTACCAAGTGAGTCAAGTTCTCTTTTTACCCTGTTGAAAGTTAGTTTGCTTTAACATGTGGATGTGTGTGTGTTTGTCACTTCAGGGGTGTTGCGATTAGAATGACAGAGCCTCTCTATCAAAGTCCTTCCTTTGATGGTGTTCTTACAGATGAGGTCTTTCTCCAGGTACTCTTCATGTGTCTCATTCCTTACATCCATTACCATTGTTAACAAATAATATATGAAGAGTTCAGATGCAAAAGCCTCTAAGTGCCATTTGAAATTTTCTTCTAAAATGATCATTTTTATCAAGCGTGTATATTTAAGTTCAGTAATTTCACTTAAATGGCAATTGATCATTTTAGAAGAAAATTTCAAATGGCATTTAGAGGCTTTTGCATCTGAACTCTTCATATATATATATATATATATATATATACACACAATATAGACAAATAATATACACTATATGGACAAAAGTATAAGGACACAACTCTTAATTTTTGAATACAGATTTTTCAATCAGACCCATTGCCACAGGTGTATAAAATCAAGCACCTGGCCTACATTTACAAACATTTGTAGAAAAAAAAAAAAAAAAATATATATATATATATATAATTGTGCATTAAATGATTTTAACCCTCTGATGGTCCTCGGTCACTTCTGACCGAATAATTTTCTGTTTTGAATTATTACAAATCACAGCTTCATCGGAAGGTTATGATACTTGGTGACTTTTTTGGCGTTTAGTATGTGAATACAAAAAAAAATTAACGTCATGATCCGAGCAGGCTAAGTGGTCGTAAAAAAATAGTCACACTCGTGGTCTTCGGTCAAAAATGACCGACCCATAGGAAATGAATGGGAAATTTACAAAAAAACAAAAATTCTCTGAGAGTGACACACACCAATAAATTCAGACTACAAAAAATCTGTTTTGAATTTTTAAAAACCACAGCTTCGTCTGAATGTTACGAAACTTGGTGACATTTCTGGCATTAGGTATGTGAACACAAAAAAATGTATGATCCGAGCATGCTAAGTGGTCGTAAAAAAAATTAGTCACGATTTTGGTCTTTGGTCAAAAATGACCCCCATAGGAAATTTGACAAAAACACAAAAATTCCCTTTTTTTTTTTTTTTTTTACAAATTTTTTAATAAGAAATTGTTTTTGAGATTGTTTCAATTATATATTCAAATCCACCCAAAAAAAAAAAATGTGTTCATAAACAGCTGGGGAATTCACATGCCTCTCCATAGAGAGCTGTACATGTCATCTAGTGGTTGCACCATGATTCTACGCTTTTTCTCTATACTGTAACCAGATGGTGCTAATTTTCTTGAAAAAATATTTTTTTTCTGAAGGCCTAGACTCTATATTAAACTAAAATACTGCATTAATATTTTTTTTTTTAAATAGACCACAAATATTGCATAAATATTAATAAATGCAATCAAATTGTCTCAAAATACTAAATTAAAAAGAATTAATATTATAGAACAAAAATAAATTACATTGGTTTTACTGGGATGGAAGAAGTTTCATTTTTTTATTCATTTTCACTTCTGACCGGGAAGGCTCAGGACGTGACTCATAAAGGAAGACCATCAGAGGGTTAATAGAAACAAAATGCATTCAGATCATGTTATGCACAGCTAGCTGTGAATTATCTGCTTATATCATGGTAATTTGCCCAGTTAAAGTTGTTATTCATGTTTGCTGCACAATGTGTAAAAATGATGGTTATTTTTGTCAGTTACAGCTCATTAGATCTAGCATTCTTCCTGCTGACAAAGAGATGTAGTGAATTAATTAATTAATTAATTAATTAAATATAGCATTTATTAGAATTAATTATTTAGAGATACGTGTGTGTGAATTACTTGCGTCTTTACAGTATCTTTCTACTAATAGTGAAGCTGCAATTTCCAAAACCTTTTGTTACTGAGAAATGTAATGTAACGATTGACTAGTGAAACTCTTTTATTAATAAAAGTTCTGTGCTCCTGAATGTTTCTGTGTGTGCGCAGAGCGATCTCTGATGTGTGTTTTAAATCACACCTTCCAGCCATGTATACATACAAATCAAGGCATCTTTGTGAATTGATGTGTTTGTATTTTTCATACAGAATCTGCCGTCAGTGGTCGTGGGTCATGTTTTAGGACCCCGTCCGGGAGAGCGAATACTTGACATGTGTGCTGCTCCTGGAGGAAAGACGACACACATTGCCTCTCTAATGGGAAACCAGGCAAGTGTTTTTAGCAATTCTGTAAGGACAGTGTCTAATGAACTAACAGTGATTTTATTGTCTTAGTCAGTGGCATAATCATTTTTAAAAACCAAGGTTGTATTTGTTAGCATTTGTTAATGCAATGTGAACTAATAAAAATAAACAAATAAACATGAACAATTAGATTTTTACTAACTAAAGTTAACGAAGAGTGATAAATGCTTTACAAAAAAGATATTGTCCATTGCTCATTGTTAGCTAATGCATTAACTTATGTTAACTTACAAATAGGATCCGATTGTAAATTGTTACCACTAACTCATACACATTTGCTGTCTCTACAGGGTACTGTTGTGGCTTTGGATAAAATCCGATCCAAAATGGAAAAGATCATTCAGAATGCAAAGATGCTGAAGTTGGACTGTATTAAAGCATATTGCTGTAACAGCATTCATGCAGTGAGCGCCGACCCTGCTCAGGAATACAGCGCAGGTAAGCCTCTATATTTTAAAAACAGTGTCACAAAACATAATAATCACTCAATTATATATATATTAATGAGTTAATTTCTTTATTTCTGTTAACCCCTTAACTGTCGCGTGCCATTATAATTTTAAAATAATAATATCTTAGAAAAGACCTTAAGTAATATTGACAAACTATATATCATTTGAAAGCTTACAATCTCTAGTTTCCATATTTGATTTTCAAAATAAATTGCACAGGAGCCGTAATTTGTCAATTTGCAACAAGAATATTTTCACACTCACAAAGCGTGTTCAGAACTTCAGACCTTTATTTTGAAATAGCAATGAACATGAAAAATCATGGAAAAAAAGGTAGAGACCTGTTTGTTTTCATGCCAAGAAACTTTTTGCCAAGAAAAAAAAAAGGTCTGAAAATGTTTTAATTAAGAAAATAATTTTTTAAATTTAATTATTAAGAAAAAAATAATAAATTCACCATTTGTGATGTGGCAGGAAGCTATAATGCACATGTGTGTTCTTTGTATGTGTTTCTTAGAGGTCTACTTCATAAATTCTATGAAAATTGTGTAAATGATGGTTCAGATCACTCAAAAAACATATGGAAATGGAGGTGCCCTTAAATGTGCAGTAATGGAGTCTGGTTGTGCCCTAGTGAAAAAGTTTGGTACTGCGCCCAAACAAAATCTCACAGAAAGCTCATTTTTTGAGATATAAACCTAAAATTTTAAACACAACTTGTTCAGATTTTTGGCTTTGATTTTTCTGCAATTTTAGAGTAGCCCAGGTTTTGAAAATATATATTTTATATAAAATATGAATAATTATTTTTTCTAATAAATATAATATATTATATATTATATAATATTATATTATTAAATATAATATAAATATAATAATATATTTTTTTACATTGTACATTTCCATAAACTCAAACTTCTATAACTTTTTTTTCTGTTTCACTTTTTTAATTTATTTCACTTTGACAAAAATCCGCCAAATGTCTTCATTAAAACAAGACGAATAGAATTTTACGTCTATATTCCAAAGCATTCTTGAATTACAACCATTTAAGATCGAAATGTGCATTTCCATGTCTATTCAAAAAAGGGGTGTGACAGTTTACAGGTTAATAGTGTAATATAACTACTAGAACTTTTTCACATGTGGTGAATTATTGTGACACGCAGTTGCATTATGGGCTGTTTACATGTTATTCATGCTTGTTATTTGAGTAAACACTTTATAAACATGTCAGGTTCCTCTTTTTTTCCTATTATTATTATTATTATTACAACTTTGTTTTTAATCTATCTTTCACAGTGATTAATAATTACAATATATATATATATAATCAAAGGTTTTGAATAATTAAGATTTTTAAATGTTTTTGAAAGATGCTTTTATCCTCACCAAGGCTGCATTTATTTGACCAAAAATACAGTACAAAACCGTAACATTGTGAATTTTATTACAATTTAATATAACTGTTTTCTATTTAAATATATTTTAAAATGTAAATTTATCCCTGTGATGCAAAGCATCATTACTCCAGTTTTCAATGTCACATGATCCTTCAGAAATCAATATAATATGCTGATTTAGTGATCAATAAACATTTCTGATTATTATATTTATGCTCAAATTAATGGAGCCTTGTTAAGCATAAGAGGATTCTTTTGAAAACATTTAAAAAATCTTAATCATGGCAAACTTTTGACCATCAAGTGTATTATTTATAAAAATCTTTAAAAAGTTTAGATCAGATTTTCAGCTGAACATAATTAAAAAAAAAAAAAAAAAACTGTAAAAAAAAAAAATTGCAACTTTGTGTATATTTGTTGATGGTCCCCCATATCCTGAGGAGAGTTATGACCGGATATTGTTAGACGCTCCCTGCAGTGGACTGGGTCAAAGGCCCAACATGACGTACAGCTGGAGTCTGAAAGAAGTCTGCTCCTACCAGCCTCTACAGAGAAAACTCCTCACTACGGTAACACTCATCTACTGATCCAACTCATCCAGAACATGTTGTCTTCCCACCGTGGTTTCCATGCTGCTTATAACATGCTTTATTAAGTTTAAAATGCTGTGTGACAAGTAATGTACGCTTATTTTTGTCACGCGCTCCACAAGCAAGTTCACGAAAACTGAGACACACAATGTTTTTGGAATGTCTTGATCTCTTATCTGCATGACCAAAAATGACAGAGTATTTTAATGTATTTAATGTAATTTTTCAAGTTTATTTTGGTATTTTTTTGTGCTTTTGTTTTTTATTTAGCTGGGAATTATTTGTATTTTATTTTTTATTAATTTTAGTACTTCAACCTTTTATTACAGCTTGTTGCCAAGGCAACATTTCTAATTATCATTTTAGTTTGTTTATGGTTTACATCTAATATTTTTATTTTATATCAGCTTTATTTACGTTTTATTTATTTATAATAGTTTTAGGGAGGTATAATCACTGTTTGGAGCCATCTGTCTAATTTTATTGAACTTTTATTCAGTGTCATGTGAACAGAAGGTGGTGCTGTGTACTTACATGTTACAGTGCAAGTCTTGGTTGACATTTGTGTTGCAGGCTGTACGTTTGTTAAAACAGGGAGGTGTTTTGGTGTACAGCACATGTACTGTGACACTTGCGGAGAATGAAGAGCAGGTTGCCTGGGTTCTCAAGACATTCCCCTGTTTAACACTAGAACCACAGGTAAGAATGAAATACATTGCTAAAACTACAAACATTTTTGGTATAACCCTTCCTGTCAAAACAAATTGAGTAGTGAATACTTTTAAGTCTAGCTAAAACAGAACAAAAACGAAGGGAAACAATGAAGTGTCATTACCTGATCTTTAAACAAGGCAAAGAACATTAAAGGGACTATATGTAGGAATTTCTTTCATCTAGCGGTGAAAATGTATTTCGTATTTCTGTTCAGTGCCTCGCTTTTTCAAATGTCACGATATGCATCACGATACTAAAGCCACGATACGTATCACGATATGGATCAATATGGAATTTAAATGTATTTTGAGCTGAGTTAAGTAACAGTGTTAAAACAGTTGTGATAACTGAAAAACAATTTAGTTTTTGTCATAAAAAAACAGTGGGTTAAATAAAAAAATATGCTTAGAATGGCTTTTCTTCTGCTTTTAAAGTCTGCCTCAATCTGCTCAATGACAAAAAAAAAAAAAAAAACTTAAAACATTCCATAAAAGCAAAAGCGGTAACAACTTAACTTAGTTTTCTCAAACTCTTTTAAACACCCAGTTTTTGACGATATGGTCTAATTGTTGAAATGTGCACCAAACAAAGTAATTTCTTCAATGTTGAAATCATTTTAAATGATTACATTTTCAGATTTTTATGCAGAAACAACAATTGATTGACATGCTCAGGGTGAGTGACTGCAGAATCTTGCTTAAATTCATCATACAACCGCGAATATCCTTTTCTGTTAAAAACGTTTATGCTTATAACCATAACCAACTGTGTTTAGCCCTCTGGGGTTGGTCGTTTCAGAGTCACACTCGGGGTGTTCGGGTCCAAATGGACCCAAAGGGCGGGATTGATATTTTTAAAAAAAAATCATAATTTTTTTTTTTACTCGTTTTTTATAATATTTTTCCTTTTCTTTTTTGGTGTTTTGAGAAAATTTCAAAAATAAAAAAAAATTATAATTAGTATTAATGCAATAATTATGACAAAATTTCCCCCCATTAAACATAATAGAAAAAATATTTAAAAAAAAAAAATAATTTTAAAGCTGTATTTTATTTTAGAGTCAAGCCTAGGCCTCATAAAAGCAATTTTTGAAATGAGATGGATGCTATCAGGTGGACAAACTGAGCATTTTAAAAATGCAAAACACATGTATAATCTGAATTTTTTGGTGTGTTTGTGTGTGTGTGTTTGTGTGTCTGTTTTGCACTCTTGATGTTTTATAGATTCACCCCTTCACTGTTGTGTGCTTTTTTTCAAGATCGTGGCTGATTTGTAGATCGTATGCACAAAAAAACTCAGTATTTTCACATTTTTGCCAATTTCCCATTCATTTTCCATGCGTGTCCATTTGGACCCGAACATCCCAAGTGTGACTATTTTTTTACAACCACTTAGACTATTCACATCCTGTCCCCAATTTTTTTGGGTGTTCAAATACCAAATACCAAAAAAGTCACCAAATTTCGGACCATTCCGAGGAAGCTGTGATTTAAAAAAAAAAAAATTATTTAAATTCTTCGGGTCCATTTGGGCCGAACAACCCCAGAGGGTTAGAGGATACTTACCAAGACCGAAATTTTTGACATCATTTTGCATGTTTTAGTCTGTTAAAGCAATATAATCTCGCGAGCTCAATGTGAGGTGGAGTTACAGCCCTATATGCACGCAGAGAAAACCAGCGTGCAAGTACTGAATAGAATCGTTTGAATGTGAACTGGTAAGACTTAAAGACGCGCAAATGGTAAACTTTATTCACGATGCAATGCTGGCCCGATTAAGCAAGTGAATATTCCCTCTTGTCCTGACTCCTAAACACGAGCGTGTAGTTTATAAAACAGTGAGTGAAACCTTGTGTTTGTCATCTCTTCCAGGTACCTCATTTAGGATCTGAGGGGATGCAAGGAGCTGGTCTGTCATGTGACCAACGACGGCTACTACAGAGATTTCGGCCAGAATTAGCATGGAGAGGAGCTCGTTTCTCACAGTCTCCTGAGAGCTTTCTACAAAACGCCAACACTGATACTATTGGCTTTTTTATTGCCAAGTTTATAAAAAATGGTAAGAAGTGCACACAACCTTAATATAGAACAACTGGCAGGGTTTTAATTCTTAATATACACACTTTATCATTTCTTTATTGTTTTGTTTCCAATTATTGTTTTCATCTTTTTTTATGCAATGTTGTACACGCATATTAGTAAATATTTGTACTGTAGACTGTGGCACAGTGTATTAAATTACAATAAATTTGTTTATTTATAAGACTGAAGAATGACTTGAACTATTTGTTTAAATACAGACCATCTCCAAACATAAATGATTTTTGTAAACTTGGCCCATTAGCCATATGTGTCATGTCATATAATACCTAGAAGTCACATACAAGTAAATAAATTAAAAAAACTATTAAAAAAAAGTAAGTTAAAAAAAAAAAAAAAAAAACTTCTGTCATCATTTACTCACCCTCATGCCATTCCAAACCCGTAAGACTTTATCTTCGAAACGTCAAGCGAAGATATTTGAATGAATTAATTTAGGCTTTTATTCACATATAAACATTCATCAACTCACACATCAGTTGTGGTAAACAGAAGCTCAAGCATGTTTGCTTGACGTGCTTCTGTTTATTTTCTGTTTATAACAATGTTAATATGTGAATAAAAGCCTAAATTGAATCTGCAAATCATATAAAGCGATCGAGTGTGGGAAATGGTTCAAAGTATACAGTAATTGGTGCCATCGCAAATTTAGTTCTTGGTCCCTAATTGTTTGTCAAATATACTTACGCATATATATATATATATATATATATATATATATATATATATATATATATAAAATAAAACGCATTTAAAGGAATAGTTTACACATTTTATTTACGTTTACACAGTTTATAAATATAGAAAATAATTTAGTCACCGAGAATCTGCTTAGAAATTGAACAGACAACAAAGATATAAATTAGTTGGTTCCTTGGACTTTTATTGTATGGACAAAAAAAAAAAAACGTACATTTTTCAGAATATCAGATGTTTCTGCTGCGGTTTTTCCATGTGCCTGAATCACTTATTTGAGGGACACAAATTACATTACAAAGGTTAAAAACATTTATCGATTCTCAAAAAGACAACACAAGGGGATGCAATCTTTTCAATACGATGGTCTGTGCAAATTATTTAATTTTTCTTTTAGGAAATATTTAAACATTTTACTGCTCTTCAAAAGATATATATATATATATATTTACATATTTCTGAAAGAAACACTATTATTATTGCAGAGTGTTGCCTTGACCATCTAATTATTTTTTTTCTTCGTAATAGTAATGATCGTCCAGAGTAAAAAAACTGGATCAACTATCACATTACATACAAACAGCGATTGAACATGAAAGACGTTACAGAGCATAATAAGATCATAGGGGGAGGTAGAGGACTTTTGAACAGGATCATTTGTGCAATAAATATTAATACAATAATAATACAAAAACTTTTTATGATCCTTATTTATTTTTTTTTTTTAAATGATAAACATCTTGCATCTTCCACAAACTTATGAGCACAACTGCATAGAATCACATAGAATCAACAACTACCCTGTGTAATTATTAGGTTTGTGTGTGTATAATATTATCAGCTCTTTACTCGGTTTACCCACTCAACAGACTACAGATTCTGTATTATTGCTTCAAAACGAATGGGAAATGCAAACACTTTCCCCCAGTTTCACAGACAAGGCTTAAGCTAGTCCCAGACTCAAATGTATGTGTGAGGTGTTTTAACTGAAAGCAACTTGCACTGACTTATCTTAAAATATGTCAGCTGTTTTGTCACCAGTAATGTTTTTTTTTTCTAAGGCACGTTTATAAAAGCTACTTAAATGTCCTAATTTAACTAAGGCTTAATCTAAGCCCTCTCTCCGAAACCAGGCCTAAATGTTATATCAATATAATACATAATAAATCAAATATATTTAATCGACAATAAAACAATTGTATGTGTAATTTTGAAATTCTGAGTGACAAATAGCAGTGTAATTCAAATTGTCTGATAATTTTTACCAGTTTTCAAATGATGGCCAGAAGTATCGAGATTGCAGATTTTTTTATGTTTGCATATTATATTTGACGGTTTTATTGGAAATTCATAAATTTTTCATGATTTGACTTGTTTGAATAAGGCTATGTTTACACGGAAACGATTCTGAAGAGAAAACGCAAAAGTGGCTCTGCGTTATCACTTTTTATTCTGCGTTTAGACGAGCGTTTTGGGTGGGAAATCCGCGTGCATATGGTGACGCAAAAGTGTGTGAAATTCAATGTAGTATGCACTCCAGGCGGCAATGTGGAGCACTGCCACACATCAACACAAAGTCCGTGCGCCTGCGTACAACCTTCACTGTCAAGGAGACTTTTGCGTTTTTACCTTTAAGCCACGTTTACACAAAGCCGGGTATTTAGCAAAACGAATATTTTCCCCCTCTCCGATTTCAAAAATAACATTATTCACACACCCGCATAAATACGCCTTCGAGTGGCATCATAACTATGCCAAACCTATTGGCAGCAGTGTAGGGGTTAAGGCTAAAGCCATGCAAGCCAATCAGAATCCTCAGAAACAACAAGAGAGAACCTAAAACGCCGTTTCTCCCAGTTCACATGACAACTCATAACCAGCGTTTTCAGAGTTTTTAGAAATAATCGTTTTCTGTGATAAAAACAGGGTTTTCGTGTTAACGAGAGGCCAATCCACAGGGAAATATCAGCGTTTTCCCTTCGTGTAAACGGGGTCTTAGACAGGAACGTGGCGTCGGAGCGTTTTTAAGATTTCCACTCTGGAGGGTGGTTTCACTTTTTTGCTTTTTTAAGCCCCAACGAAAGGCATATCCGATTAAATATTTTTACGTTTTCACTTGCGAGCGTTTTCGTGTAAACAGGGCCTAAGTCTTCGAAAGATTATCTTTGAATTAACCGTTTTTTTTTTTTTTTGTCCCCGTCCTGACAAATTCAGGCCCCGTTTACACGATGGGAAAACGCAGATATTTCATCGCCCTCTCATTTACACGAAAACGGCGTTTTTATCACAGAAAACGATTATTTCTAAAAACTCCGGCCAAAGTGGAGATTTCTGAAACCGCCGGTTATGTGTTGTCGTGTAAACTGGGAGAAACAGCGTTTTAGGTTCTCTCTTGTCGATTCTGAGGATTCTGATTGGCTTGCATGGCTTTATCCTTAACCCCTACACTGCCGCCAATAGGTTTGGCATAGTTATGATGGCGCTGACGGCGTATTTATGCGAGTGTGTAAACAATGTTATTTTTGAAAACGGAGAGGGGGAAAATATTCGTTTTGCTAAATACCCGGCTTTGTGTAAACGCGGCCTCAGTGATCCAAAACCGGAAACATCCATCTGCAAATCTATAAAAACAAAAGTCTCACTGCTAAATGGCAACGTTACAGCTCAAATAAACGCTCCAAAATCCTGAAATACTCTCTATGAGCAGCTTTCAAATCTCTAGCAATTCAAAGACAATATTACAGCTAAAAATCATCATCTTTTAATTTAACTATGGCATTTCATTAACTCCTGGTCAGTTCGCCAGGACAAAAGTTTAAGCAATCCGAAATGTCTATCATGTCATTTTTTGTAATGTCTTTATCCTATATGCAAGGCAATACACACCTTTAACACACAAGTAATTACCATTAAATAACAATTCTAAATGACATCCACACAACGTATAATAAATAAACTATATTGTTGTAGAACTAACCAAAAACAGCAGTGAAGTTGCAGTTGAGAATTCAACACGATGTGGCATTCACGACACATTTTACTTCTGTAATGTGACCTCTTTCTGGGAGAACAGAATAATCAAGAACAACAGTGAAATAATAATTCAAATAATTACTAGTAATTGAATTATCAAACTAGAATTTTTGGAAATATATCAGATACAAACAAACAAACAGATTTCTAAATTTTTGTCACTTTCGCTGGAATTTTCTTAATTTCAGAAAATGTCACACAGATGTTTCTTCTTTTTGGAATAACATGCACCCATGATTCATTCAATAAGACCAGGAATGCAAATAAAAAAATAATAAATAGGCTACCTTTAAAGAAAGACACAATTTCATCATTGATGCCATATTAAAATATTATAGAACTGTTTTTAACTCGTCCACACGTGTCATAACATTACACTGCCCTCTAAAAACACATAACATTGACGTGAGGCCAATCAAAGGCCACGGAAGAGTGTGTGTTTGTATCACTGCTCTATGTAATGCTCTCTCGCCCATTCCCCCTCGCCTCGCTTCCTGTCCCTCTCATGGTGATGTCCTCGTTGCGATCTCAGCTTTCCTCTTTGTCTGCAGTTCCTCTCGTTGTGGTCGTATTCCTTCTCTTTGTCCCCGCGATGATGGTGATGGTGATGATGGTTTGGCTGACTCGACGGGTCCAGTTCCTCCGCGCCTCTGTGAGTCTGTGTTTGTCCAGCAAGAGGCTCGGGATACGTGGACTCTAACGTCTCTTGTTTGGAAAAGGTCCGCATGGTCCGATTGTGATGGCGGTGATGATGATGAGGATGACTGTGGTGTTCAGTCCGCGTGGTTGAGGAATTGTGATGTTTGTGACTACTTCTCCATTCACTCTGTAACTGTTGTTGGTCTTTAGCATTTCTGTCCGTAGTGTTGTCTTCTTCCAAACTTTCTTGCTTCTGATTTTGGTAGTGGTGATGATGGTGATGATGATGATGGTTTTCAGAAAAGCCTGTCCTGTCGCCCATTGGTCGATCTGCTTCCTGGTCACCTCCTGTGCCCTGTTTTAGCAACACGCACATAAAACAATGGAGTTATGCCCAAAATTGCAAGGATGTATATATATTTTGACTGGAAAATAAGATATATTTAGAAAAAAGATCCAAGGCACTTCTTCCAGTCCCAAAAAGTTAAGCCTTTATTCACATCACGGCTCTTAGTAGAAAAATAAAAAAAATAATTTTAGCCATTGTCAGGAAGAAGTGCCTTGGAACTTGGTCTAAAAATAAATGTTTGAAACCCAACCAAATATCATCCTCTGGGATTACTTCACAAGGTCATTCCAGCAAGTACTGAGATGTTTTCCTTGAAATGATGGTAACATTTTACAATAGGGAGGTCCCATTGAAGGGATAGTTCACCCAAAAATGAAGATTTGCTGTTGATTTACTCACCCAAGATGTAGGGGGCTTTTATACGCCTTATTCACGGCAGCGCCATCTTTGATTTTTAATGAGAATGAAAGCGAGGCTGTGAGGGATAGACATGCATCTCTTCAATGGGCTGTACTGTTATTTAATATGTTTTCGGATTGTTCTGCTCATGAAACACAGGAAAAATATCTTTCTAAGAAATGTCAGTTGATAAAAAAAAGACAATGTAAACTGTGGAAAATTGTAAGTAATCTAGGAGCTTTATTCAGCTTTTTACAGCGGATGCCATTGGAAACACAAGTCTATCCCTCACAGCCTCACTTTCATACCTGTCATGGCGCTGCTCTGAATAAGGTCTATTTCTTCAGTAGAACAGTAAAGATGATTTATATGATTCATATAAATGCAAGTCAATGGCAAAGTCAAACAAAGTCAAAGTCAAACACTGAGTAAAAAAAACAGGCAAAACAAAAGGTTGTGGATTACAGGTAATAATTTGTAAATAATGTTTAGTTTCTTGCACAGACTGATCGTTTCGCTTCATAAGATCTTAATGAATCGTCCAAATGGGCTCTATTGACTGAACTAGGGAGTAACCCTTTAACTGACAATGAACAATAGAGTGGTGCAGGTATGATATCATTTTGTAGACCAGAACGTGGAAGCGAGTTAGCATTTTAGCACGTCCAGTTCCATCGTCTCAGTCAATGGGTTTTTTGAATGGGGTTTTGGTTAAATGGCTGAAATAAGGTCTGTGGGGAAGACAAGACACTTTTACATTTTATTCTACAACATAAAATACATCAGTATTACCCAACTCATGATTTTTTTAAACTGTTATGTGTCTTGAAAAAGGCGTTCGCTAACAAGTGGCTAAATGCGACTACAGAGGCTGTCGGGGAGATTAAACATCATCACGGTGAACAGGTAAACTCAGTCTGCTTTTACAGACTCATTGTGATTATAATTGTGCTTTTAAAAACTATTCTAAAATGTTTTTAGATAAAAACTGAAAGAGTTAGTGATGGTGACGTTGAAGTCGAGCGACTGTGTTGTAGTTTGCTTTTAACTTCTGGCGACTGCATTTAGGCTGTAAAAGTTGTGTTCATCTATGAAAATATTGGACAAAACATGCAAGTATCATAAACTTTTGTTGATTATAGAGCTTGTTTTTTTGCGATTAATAATCCAAAAAGCCAAGGGTAAAATCCTATTGGGTTTTTGTCTAGGGAACCAACCAGTGTGATGCCAACTGCTATAAAGTGACATCATACCTGCACCACTATATACATTTGCTACAGTATGCATCAATATTTGTTCATGTTTGCTCAGGCCTATTAAAAATACCAGTATACCCTTTATTTTTAATAATGTATTAGTGAATGTTGAAATCAAGGTAAGACACAGGTAAATATACAAGTTTTACTAGTAGACATCACCATACTTTTACCAGGTGATTAATCACAGTTTTCTAAAATGCTGCATTTAAAAACACAATTGAGGCATTATCCAATATGCACTAATTTGCCTGCATTTCCAGAACATAAATCGAAACATTGGATAAAGCCCAGTTCAACATTTTTGTTTCATTTTGTTGACATATGAGTTGAAGGTTTTTGCAGAGGGGACTTTGGATAGCTCTATTTAAAATCACTTATAAATCAGAAACTGCGGTCAACTGGATATTTTTAACTCCCTGCCTTTAAAGATATTTATTGTAATCTAAATAAATACAGACCCAAATAGATTAAGGGTATTAAAATAAACTCTTAAATGTGTATTCTGGATGTTTTCTTTCAACTATTCTAAAAAAAAAAAAAAACATGTTATGGAAGACCAAATAGGCCAAAATCTCAAAATTGACCAGTGCATGAAATAACAATCTTTACATTAAGATTAAAGGGATAGTTCACTTTGAAATTAATTTTTTATATGTTTTAGCTTACCTCAAGGGCATCCAAGATGTAGGTGTCTTTGTTTCCACAGCATTTTCAATTTTGACATTTTTTGGTCAAACCGTTCTTGTCTGTCAGCCATATAATGCAGTTTTAGGGGGTCCACCTCAAAGAGCACGCACAGAGAAGTCCAAATTAAACGTGATTTGTGTGAGAAAACAAACAGTATTTATATAGTTTTTACCTCTTGTTAACAGTCGGCGAACTGATCTGAATCAGATGTCCAAATGGCCCGAACTGAACCGTCTCCATTACGCCGGAAGTGATCTCTCACGCGTCTACGTCATTCATTGTTTACATAGAGATTTCGGAAGTTTTACCTTTCACTAAACATGTTTAGATATATACGGGAAATCGCAATGGAAGACGATTTCGATATATCTAAATATAGTTAGTGAAAGGTAAAACTTCCCGAAATCTCTGTGTAAACAATGAATGACGTAGACGCGCGAGAGATCACTTCCGGCGTAACTTTTGAGACGGTTCAGTTCGGTTCAGTTGAACATCTGATTCAGATCAGTTCGGCGGCTGTTAACAAGAGGTAAAAACTATATAAATACTGTTCGTTTTCTCACACAAACCGCTCGTTTCGTGTCTTAAGCCATCAGTGTGTACTTACATTTACGAGTCATTAAATCCTGTTTAATTATTTGACTTCTCTGTGCATGCTCTTTTAGGAGATCCCCATAGACCTGCATTATATGACTGACAGACAACAACGGTTTGACCAAAAGATGTCAAAATTGAAAATGCTGTAGAAACAAAGACACCTACATCTTGGATGCCCTTGAGGTAAGCTAAAACATATAAAAATTACTTTCAAAGTGAACTATCCCTTTAAAAATGCTTTAGAAGTATTAATCATTGTTAGTTAGTAGTATCAACTAATGTAGACAACAAATGTCAGCAAATGAAACCTTATTGTAAAATGTTACCAAAATTATAGTTATTTTGCACCACAACACACACGCACATGCAAGTCTTTAAAAATTCACTGCAAATCACTACAAACCACATTAAATCTAATACCACTCTTCCTAGAATGTGTTATAACTCCATATTAAAAAGCTTAAAAGTCATCAATCACCCAAAACCGACCTCATTTACTTATTCTTATGCAATTTCAAAACTATGATTTTCTTTCCCCTGTGGAAACATGGAGGTTGATGCTGGTCTTTTACATATAATGCAAGCACATGTGCTGTCAAGATAAAAAAAAAAAAAAAATCTCTAAAGTACCATAAATAGAAGCCCATATAAATATCCCTTACAAAAGCTTTGAGCACATAAATCTCATTTGTGCTTTGCATATTCAAACTTGCCATTTGCGCTGAAAAACAGCAGCTTAAATTATTTTGTGTTTCATAGAAGAAAATATAATATGGGTTTGATGTAAATGATGACAGTATTTTCATTTTGGGTTTTTGGGTGAGTAATTCCTTCAGGCTAAAATCCTAATGAAATGTCACCATTCTGAACTTGTTCAAATGGAATCGTGACCAAGAGTCAGTGTTGCACATACGCACACACTCACCGTGACTGAGGCTACTAGTCTTTAATAGGAGTAACCTCCTCAGTCTGAGCAGCAGCAGTATTTGTCAACAGAACAATAAGCATATTTGCAAAAACATGAATATCACAACATGTAGTGTTACAATCGGAGTATGGCTTGTAACTGAGTCTTGATAATAGTTTACAGAGTTACGCTCCCCTCAGCTAATTTAACAGCGGTCAACATTAGAAACTCAGACAATGCACTTTTAGTTAATAGATGGCCCGTTTATATGTAAATTAATATTATTATTAAATGTTTATTTACAAGTGTAATGTTTGTGACTTTTATTCAGGATTATTACTAATTTTATTTGTTGCGACTGTTTCTGGAAATTGCTTGACCTTCTGGCCCACTAGCTAGCCGTTAAAAAACAAAAAAAACCTCTGGGTGACCACATCCATCTGCACTTTCACCACTAGGCTTAAGAGATATAACTAGTTTAGATGGAAAAGATCTCAAGCTCACAAGCTAAAGACGTTACTGTAGCGTTACCCATTAATAGACATTAGTGAAGAATGGAGATGCAAAACTCATGGTCCGGATCATTTTACAGTTTTTGATTCAATGGTCGGATAATTTTTCTAAACAGCAAAATAAAATGGTTTTTGGGAGCGGGGGTGGCAAATGTAACTGCTTTCCATTCATAACTTAAAGCACATTTTAAGAACTTTGATACCACAGCATAAACTACTAGCAATAAAGTTCAAACATTATTAAAGGCAGTCAGTGATGAAATACACTAATAGAGTATATATAAATACAATATAACAATTAAAAAAAGTAGTCTAACTGTAGTGTATATTATTAGGCCTGAATTTAAAATACCACTATAGTGTTCACTGTATAAATTAAATATAGATTAATCTTTGTTAAAGCTGTGTTTTGTTTTGTGTTTGCCAATTTTGTTCAATTTGGCTTTATGCACAGCTGCACTACTTCCTGAACTTAAGCCAGCTCCTTGGTTTCCTGTCTGTCATTATTGGCCAAGCTTGATTAATTATAGGTGTGTCTGATTATTGTTGCCGTGACTACTGAGGTCAGGCACACCTGAACTAATCAATTTGTCCAATAATGGCAGACAGGAAACAAAGGAGCTGGCTTAAGTTCAGGAAGTAGTGCAGCTGTGCATAAAGCCAATTGCAATTTATACACAATGCAATTAAATTTGTACATCTACAGAATTAAGTGAATAAAACATTTTAACTTGCAACGTTATGAAATAAAAGAGATAAAAAAAAATCTTGACATAATGACAAAATAAAGAGTGAGTTTTTTTTAAAATCTTTTAAAATCTTATATATTTTAAATGCTAAATTATAATTCAATAATAACCTTTATTGTGTTTAAAAAATGGGTAAAGTGGACTGCCGGATATACTGACATGTATATAGTAAACTAAAATACACAAATGTTTTCTATTCAAACATGTTTGTCATGTATTTAAAGCTGCAGTCCATAGTTTTTCCTCTGAACACATTCAAATAAATGTAGCTACTACTTTTAAACTGTACTGAAGTTTCATAAGCACCTTTAGTTGTGGATTAGACAGTGCTTCCTCGCAGACCTCTGCAGCTGCAGCCACTGTGAGCTTTTCTAGCAGAGTGTCACAGGGAGGATGAGTGGACTTCCAGTACGCCTCCAGGTAATCAGCCATGTGCTCACAGGCGTCTTCCAACTGGTTCTCATCCAGAATGATGTCAAAAAGCTCCTGGACAGAACAAATAAGAACAGGAATATCAGTTGTTAGAGAGTTGTCACACTGTAAAAAATAGTAAATAGTAAATACTAGTGAAAAAACCCAATGTAATTTACTTGAAAAAGTTAGTTCAGACAAGAATTTAAAAAACTAAGTAAATTCCATATCAGTACTTAATTCAAGCCAGTAGAAATGAAAGTGTAAATCTCAACTCAATAAAATTAAGTACAAATTACTCAACTTTTCTGATACTGGGGTTCCCATCATGCACTGGACCTTGAATAATTAATGAGGCTCATTTTTCACTGGTTTCCAGGTGTATTTACACTGTTTTATCATTGATTTTTGTCAGTATTAGTAAATTGCCATTTTGTGACATTTCGAGTAAATTTTTTGCTCAAAATGACCCATTCAAACACAAAAATGACCCATCAAATGTTACCGCCATTGTGTATTGCCTACCAAGTATTGAGGTGTTTGCATTCAGATGAGGCTTAATGTCTGACATGATGTATATATAATTTACTAAGATGATCTAAGTAAAGCACATATAAATGACTAATAAAATTCAAGATTATTGTTTTAGTGAAATGTAATACAAAGGCAAAGGAAATCAATATTAATTAACCTTTTACTAGCTGAGTTAAAATTACTTATTTTTTGTAAAGTTTACTTAATTCCATATTCCAAATAAATTTAACTTAAAGATTTCTAATTAAAGCTACTGATAAATATGTTTAGGTTTTTACTTCGCAAATTTTGGTAAATTTACTAGCATTTTCTGAGTGAGATAGTTTAGCAAGGTTTTTTCAAGTAAATCCTACTCCAAATTTTTTACAGTGCAGTTGTATCTTAAGTTAGTATTTATAAAATGTTTGCTTTATACACAAATTAGTTTGGCTAGTTGTTATACAAAATACATATTGTATTATTTAGCGATGACAAATATCAACTATCAAGGGAGAGAATCACTTTGGATAAAGTAAACTTTTTTTCTTAAATAATGAAAGTTTAGTAAATCTAGAGGAAATCACAACAATTATTTTGTTTATAGAGTTAATGTTTGAGAACTTTTGAGAGTACAATTAGAGTTGAGTTCATTTGTTATGTTATAAATTATTTAAAATTGTGTGTGTGTACTCACTGAAGGGCACTGGGCCAATTTGTCTGCTGCCACCATCTGTACATTGAGATGTTTTGCCTGAGACTTCCCTCTAGATTTGATTAACCTTTGCAAAACCTGAAAGATGGAAAAGCCAGAAACAAACAATTTCATTGTTGAACGACAGACAATGTGAGAGATAATCAGGGTGTAATTTAATTAAATGTACACTTGACGTGTACTTCAAACATTAGAAATATTTTCCCCCCCAAATGTGTTCTGGCAGATAATATAATAAAACGGCACTTAAGTGTGCTTAAAGAGAGTACACTTTCATGACTGTTCAAGTTGTGATAGTCTTTTCTTCCCTATTGTGACATATCTGAGTGTATCTGAGAGAGAAATGTAGGCTGTGACTAGATTTTGTCCTCAGGAATGATCGGGTCGTAGGAAGTTGGGACATTGCAAACTAAATGGAGGTAGATCTGAATGACAGCTTCTAGCAGACTGTCAGTAATGAAGGATATTTAGTCCCACCCTCTACCGAGACACATCATGAAGAAAACAGACATTGTCTTGAGGTGAAGGAGATGTTAATGTTATAGATTAACCTGTTAACTGTCACCCCCCCCTTTTTTGAATAGACATGAAAATGCACATTTCGAACTTAAATGGTTGTAATTCAAGAATGCTTTGGAATATAGACATATGATTGGTCTTGTTTTAAAGAAGACATTTGGCAGATTTTTGTAGAAGTGAAATAAATTAAGAAAGTGAAACAGAAAAAAAGTTATAGAGGTTTGAGTTTATGGAAATGTACAATGCAAAAATATTAATTATTCATATTTTACATAAAATATATATTTTCAAAACCTGGGCTACTCTAAAATGGCAGAAAAATCAAAGCCAAAAATCTGAACAAGTTGTGTTTCAAATTTTAGGTTGATATCTCAAAAAATGAGCTTTCAGTAAGATTTTGTTTGAGCGCAGTACCAAACTTTTTCACTAGGGCACAATCAGACTCCATTACTGCCCATATAAGGGTGCCTGCATTTCCATTCCTGTTTTGAGTGATATGAACCATTATTTTCACAATTTTCATACAATTTCTGAAGTAGAGATCCTATTCAGAAGTAGCATGGGAAGTTTGGCAGATTTTGATATGAATTGAACCTCTAAGAAACACATACAAAGAACACGCATGTAAGTCATAGCTAGCTGCCACGTCACAAATGGTGAATTTATTATTTTTTTCTTGATATTTCAAACTTTTCAGACCTTTTTTTTTCCAAAATAATTGAATGGATTCTATCTTTTGAACTTTTGGCATGAAAACAAACTGAGGTATCTACCATTTTTTCATGATTTTTCATGTTTACTGTTATTTTAAAATAAAGGTCTGAACACGCCTTATGAGTATGAAAATATTCTTGTTTTATATTGATAAATTATGGCTCCTCTGTAATATATTTTGAAAATCAGTCACCAAATATGGAAACTAGAGATTGTAAGCTTTCAAATGATATATAGTTTGTCAATATTATTTAAGGTATTTACTAAGATATTATTGTTTTAAAAATATAGTGGCAAACGTCCCACCTGTGGGACGGTGACAGTTATAAAGTTCTATTTAAAGGTGCTATATGTAACTTTTCTTCTAAAATGAATCCTTTTTTATTGCCTGTGTGTGAAGGGGTTGTAATCACACATTACAATGATCCACTTGTCGGGTTTTTGATATTAGGGGAGCGCGGGGCACAACCTAACGCGTGGTTAAATGTAACACGGACCGTTTACATAGTTCGTCAGGATCAAGCAGGTTGTCTTTCCGCTCTTTTTCTCTTGCTGCCAGAAGACGGTCTCCCGCGAATTTGCGGAAAGTTTTGATTATATTTCGTGAAGATACTGGACAAAGAGTGTTTTGACACCATGCAAGTACATTTTTTCATCATAGTTTTTTTTTTTTTCGGTTTTTGAGTTGGGTGTATACGTTTCCAAATCTAACTTTATATTGCCTTAATCACTGTCTTGTTGGCTCAAACATAGCACCGTTTTGAAACATGTCAGCAATTCCTAGCGACTGTTAGCTAGGGTTAAAATATGTAATACACAGCGGGGTTAGTTGTAACACAGTGTTACAACTAAGCCGCCAAGTGTACAATGATAATCAAATGAAAACGGAGCCACACAACTTTTCAGGTTTGAGTATACATTTAACTTTGTTGGACTTTCACAAACAATGTTGGAATTTAAAATTTAGTGTACTATGAATGATAACTTGTTTATTTATTAAAAATATGGCCTGTTTTTAATGCAATAAACCCTTTAAATTTTTATTTTAAGCTCATTTGTATTATTATTACTGTTATTATTATTAATAATAATAATTGTACATGCAGCTGCCACACACAAATCTTATTCAATTGCAATGGCAATATTTTATCATTTTATTTATTATTATTTATTGCAAAACTTTGCAGCCCTTTTCTATGTCTCTATCCATGATAGAAGGATGATTGGATGAGGGATGGATGTATGGATATCTGTCTATACAGATGCACAAACAATATCAAACTATACAAATAAAACAGTAATGAATTTTGTGTTACACACAAGTGTTACAACTAACCCCTCTGTCTGTTACAATTAACCCCGCATATGGGGTAAGTTGTAACATTTGCACTTCTGTCACTTTCAGTACAACTATACGAAAATGGTAGGTCCTAGAAAAAACTTTAAGTGTTCATTTGTAGCAGAGATGTGTATGTTGCTTGTGTAAAAAAAATATAATCTAACCTAATTAATTTTTAATTAATTGAGCCAAAACCAAAATGCGTTGCCTCTAGCACAACACGCACTCCAACACAAACTCCACATAAATATAAAAACAAAATTTATCTGCTGAAGCTCGTCAGGCTAAACGTGCAATCGGATCGACTTAGGATGAAAACACGGATCAACATCGGCACAGCATTTGAATTATGGAAACCTCTGCTATTTTTATTGTGATTAAATTACAAGTTTTCAAATATGCTGAATTAATGATAAACTGTAATGTAGCAAACTGTAGCAAGTTAAACTACAACATATACTGTATGAGACATGAAATTAAAACAAAAGACTGTTCCAGGATAACAAAAAGTCGGTGCTTTAGGATGTAACTTTCATTCTATGTACTAGATCTACTTTCTAAAGTCACTCATCCCTATATATCATATCGTTTATAATACACATTTCCAGACACGTTCAGTACAGTGATGTTGCTTTCTACGATCTTACTGTTACACTGCAATTGTTCAGTCTAGTTCACTAACTGTTTTCGTTATCATATTATACATTCACCTATGTTGACATTGCTGATTGCGAAAGATACACGAATAGTTAGTGAAAGCACTTGTGTCCGAGCATGAGCAAGTGTAAAAATTGTAAAAATTGGTTGCAATCTGAAACATCACTGATAGAGGCTGCTAAAAAATACATATAGCACCTTTAAGTCCTACTTAAGTGAGTCAAAAAGCACTTTAAAGTTTAGCTAATTGCATTTAATATGAATTTAAACTAGTAAGTTTAAATGTCTCGCACTTAAATACGTTCTTTTAAAGGATATTACTTCTGTAATAAGCACTCATTTTAAAACTATGCTTAAGTGAGTTTCTTTTTCACAAGGGATAGTCAGTAAAAGAACAGGTTTTTCACACAAAAACCCATGATTGTGAGTTATCTATGTGTGTACCTTTGGAGAGGTGATCTTGATGTAGACAATAATAGGTGCAAGAGAAGTTTTTCCCAGTTGAGCTGGGTGGTTTATTGTGTCCGCGTCAAGAACCACCAGCTGCAATGTCCGAGCCAGCTCAAAGATCCTCTCAATCTCACTCTGTACCTCCCCTATAAACACACACAAATGAAAGTGTAAAGGTCAAATAAAGCAAATCTCCTTCAATGGTTATGTCAATTACATTGTTACGTATTGTTACATAATGCAGTCATCCAGTAGCCTGGTTAAAACCAGACCATTCTCAGTTGTAACTGAGTTATGATCTGGCAAAGCGTCATAGACAAGAGGGGTGTCACTAACGAACGTCGTGGTTAGACCTAAAACCAATCAGAGCGATGAAGGAGATGACGTATGCTGAGCGGCGGCTGGCGGAGAAACATCTCCGAGTGTTACGAGCATTTAATAAAAAAAAAAAAAAATAAAAAAATAAAAATAAAAAAAAACATCTCCGAGTGTTGTTCTTTTGCTCGGTTTTAACAAAAAAAAGAAACGTTCAAATCGCTTAAAACAGACGCGATAGCTGATTCGAACGAGTGATGTTCGACGGCGGCATCCATCTTTGTAATGTAAGCTAAAAAAAATCTGCTTCAAAATCCCAACGCTGTCGTCATCGCGTAAAGCCCGCCTCAACGTTTCTGATTGGTGCCGCGATTTTGACGAATTGGAAATGGGCTTAAATGAGCTCTTTGCCAGACTAACTTTCAGAGCAAATCTAAATTTGCCAAAAGTTGTCTGGGTTTTCCCAGGCTAGTCATCCAGTAATGAAACAACAAGTCAAGTATTTATGAGTGAATCATTGAAATAATTCAGATTAATTAAACATTTTAAATAGACTGCAGCATTTAACATTTCGTCAGAACCTAAATTAGAATATTTGTTTTATTTTTTAGAATTGAGTCTTTGTTTGAAACCAAAAAACATGATTCTCAATATTTATATTTATATATTTTTTTGGTTGAGCGACTACCAGGTGTCACGAACTGCTCTGAGGCTTGTAGATGTAGATCCAAACGCAGCTTTATTTGAGGGCAATCCAGAGTCGTAATCCAATGTACAGGCAAGGGTCATACACAGGTAGGCAGTCCAAAACAGATACACAGAGAAACAAACCAAACAGGCAGGGACCAGAGGCAAGAGAGTAATCCAGGAAACAGGGCAAGATATCCAAAAAAAACCAAGAGACAAGAAAACCACAAGAATGCTCAGAATTGCAGTGTAACACTAAAACAAAACTACGCACTGAGTGAGTGTTTGAACATGGAATAAATAGACAGGGACTAACAGGGTGATGAGAAACAGATGAATGCAATCAGAGACAAACAAGGTGATGAGACGCAGGTGATAATGAGTCCGGGCAGTGCGTGATGGGAAATGTAGTTTTTGAGGAAGTGATCATAGTCTATCTGGAGCACCCTCTGGTGGCTCTCGAGGGTACTCCAGCTGGTGATCGTTACATAGCCCCCACCCAATGAGCGGCTTCCAGACGATCCAAAACTGTCCAGGTGGGTGGTGGCATGGAGGCGGATCCGGGGGTGGGCTGGAGGGCCAGGTCCGTGGAGTAGAAGAGGACCTGGAGACTACGGCAGGACGGGAGACCAGGGCTGAGCAGACAGTCCATCGGGCGGCCAGGGTGGAGAAGACCCCTCGGGCGGCCACGGCGGAGAAGACCCTTCGGGCGGCCACGGCGGAGAAGACCCTTCGGGCGGCCACGGCGGAGAAGACCTCTCAGGACCAGACACCGGCTCGGGACCAGACACCAGCTCAGGAACAGACACCAGCTCAGGAACAGACACCAGCTCAGGAACAGACACTAGAACAGAGATGGTCACAAACACAGAAACAAACACTGGCTCGGGAGCAGACACTGGGTCGGCCATCTTGTCCGGAGACACTGGGTCGGCCATCTTGTCCGGAGACACTGGGTCGGCCATCTTGTCCGGAGACACTGGCTTGGAGGCGGCCATCTTGTCCGGAGACACTGGCTTGGAGGCGGCCATCTTGTCCGGAGACACTGGCTTGGAGGCGGCCATCTTGTCCGGAGACACTGGCTTGGAGGCAGCCATCTTGTCCGGAGACACTGGCTTGGAGGCGGCCATCTTGTCCGGAGACACTGGCTCGGCACAAGTGACGTGGAGCGTCTCTGGCTCGGCAGGAGTGACGTGGAGCGTCTCTGGCTCGGCAGGAGTGACGTGGAGCGTCTCTGGCTCGGCAGGAGTGACGTGGAGCGTCTCTGGCTCGGCAGGAGTGACGTGGAGCGTCTCTGGCTCGGCAGGAGTGACGTGGAGCGTCTCTGGCTCGGCAGGAGTGACGTGGAGCGTCTCTGGCTCGGCAGGAGTGACGTGGAGCGTCTCTGGCTCGGCAGGAGTGACGTGGAGCGTCTCTGGCTCGGCAGGAGTGACGTGAAGCGTCTCTGGCTCGGCAGAAGTGACGTGAAGCGTCCCTGGCTCGGCAGAAGTGAAGTGAAGCGTCCCTGTCTCGGCAGAAGTGACGTGAAGCGTCTCTGTCTCGGCAGAAGTGAAGTGAAGCGTCCCTGTCTCGGCAGAAGTGACGTGAAGCGTCTCTGTCTCGGCAGAAGTGACGTGAAGCGTCTCTGTCTCGGCAGAAGTGACGTGAACAGGCTCAGACTCGGCAGGGCTGACATTGAACTCAGGCTGGGCTGTCTCGGCGGGACGAGACTCTGGCTGGAAGGTGAGCGCAGGCTCGGCAGGGCTGACGGTGAGCGCGGGCTCGGCATGAAGCTCTGGCATAACGTGAAGCTCTGGTTGAGTAGATACCACGGGTTCATGGAGCTCCTTCTCTACAACGCCCACAGTAAACAAGGAACCGCTTAGCAAAAGGGCCTGGTTAATATAGTCCTCTAATGTCCCGTGACGATTGTGTAAGGGCATGAGTGAACTGAGTGGTTCAGAGAGTCCTCCTCGGAAAAAGATCATTAAACACTCTGTGCTCATTGAGGCGAAATGGGCCAGTTCAATGAACTCAGAAACATAGTCCTCGACGGACCGATTCTCCTGACGGAGACGCAAGATCTGGACGTCTGGGCTTCTTGTTGGCATGGCTGCTGGATCTCGGTGTGGCGTAGTTTTCTGTCACGAACTGCTCTGAGGCTTGTAGATGTCGATCCAAACGCAGCTTTATTTGAGGGCAATCCAGAGTCGTAATCCAATGTACAGGCAAGGGTCATACACAGGTAGGCAGTCCAAAACAGATACACAGAGAAACAAACCAAACAGGCAGGGACCAGAGGCAAGAGAGTAATCCAGGAAACAGGGCAAGATATCCAAAAAAAACCAAGAGACAAGAAAACCACAAGAATGCTCAGAATTGCAGTGTAACACTAAAACAAAACTACGCACTGAGTGAGTGTTTGAACATGGAATAAATAGACAGGGACTAACAGGGTGATGAGAAACAGATGAATGCAATCAGAGACAAACAAGGTGATGAGACGCAGGTGATAATGAGTCCGGGCAGTGCGTGATGGGAAATGTAGTTTTTGAGGAAGTGATCATAGTCTATCTGGAGCACCCTCTGGTGGCTCTCAAGGGTACTCCAGCTGGTGATCGTTACACCAGGGGAGTTGATTAAGGATATATATATATATATATATATATATATATATATATATATATTAAAAAAATAAAACAAATATTCTAATTTACTTCTGACAGTAATATTAATTATATTATATTTATTAAGTATATATCAATATTTTTTTCAAAATATTTCATTTCTTGGTCATTCACATCAAACCATCATACCAAATAAAAAAATAAATTCAAACACTTTCACTGACCTAAATTGGAGCGTATATTTGAGCGCTCAATGATGGCGTGTTTACTGGGGTTGTTCAGCACTGAACGCTTGGCCAGAGAAATATCAGCAGCCACCCTTGTGATTGATATCCTGAGTTACAGAAAACAAGAAGGGTGAAAGAGACAGTGAGAGCAGTATAATTACCAATGTCCTGAATCTAGATCTAGAACTACGTAAATAGCTTCTGTGTATTCGGCTATGGAATACTAATATTTAAAATGCATTAAACACAATGTTTTCTGATGCTTTCTTAGATTTACACTAGTTTTTACAAGCTTTCCATTTAAACTACAGTGGAATTAGTCATTGCACACATCTGTTTCTCTCTATCCAGTCTTTTATGTATATGCCTAGGAGATACTAGAAGAAAACATTAAATTAGTATCTTTGCATCCATTGTACATGACTTTACATATACATGTCACAGATGAAAAAATATTAGTATGATATGGTCGGGATAATTAATTTTGATCATTGGGTCAGGATAGAGTTAATAAAAAGATTTCAAAATGAACTGAAACCAAAATGAAAACATTCACCAATAGATTTTTTTTTAAATGTCATACTGGAAATACAGAGCAGTGATGACTCGTGTCGGGAAAACTGCAGTCAAGGGAAGGTACAAGCATGTGACCCAGCTGTGTTTATGGACCAGCATGGCCAATTAAGGCAATGAGATGTGACTATTTTAAGAAACACTGAACACTCACGTGACATACACACACAAATATATAAACTATCCCTAAGGAGGGTGAAGGACGAAGAGAAACGGCTTGAAGACTTACCTTCCCTCAAAGCGGTGCTTCAGAAAGTCAAACAGCGCTTTCTGCATCATATCTGTAACCTGTTTACACACACAAATGGAACTTGTCAAGTTTTTTTTGTTTTGTTCTTGCCTTAGCCTTAACTTTTGCACATTGTATTTCCAGCACATTCATAAAGCCAACATAGATCCAAATGGTTGACAATTAAGTGTAAATATGAATAATGAAGTAATAGGTAATAAAATGTATTTAAAGCTCTTAAATACTGAGCATGTCTAAAAAGACAAGAATAATGATGCATGGAGATTTATGACATTTAAAGAAATAGTTCACCCAAAACAGCCACTACCAACTCAAATTTGTGTCACTGACCATATGTATAATATTTGCCAGTTAGATACACACACTAGATAAGCAAAATGTCCAGGTTTCTCTTTTCAAAGTGTATGCTGAAGACATCAGGAGAGCTAGTGCAGATGGCAGGATTTTCAGTGAAAACCAGTCTAAGACTTTAGAAGACTTGAAGTGTAGCGCAAAAGTTTTAGGGGTTTTACGTTTATACACATGAAATAGTTTTAACACAATTACAGACATTATTTAGAGAACAAAATAACGTTCTTATGTTTTATCAAGAGTAATCAGGGTAACAAATTCAAACACTGCTGACATAAAGATCCAAAAACTTCTTACAGAATGTAAAATTATATTAATAATAATATTAAATATTACAGATCTGTTCTTTAAGATGAATGTCACTACTTAAATTGAAGTTTATTTCTTAAAGGGATGAGAAATCAGATTTGCTTTGATCTTTTGACAGAGGTTTTTAATACGGTTTGAGCCGCCCCTTAAAAAACAGATCATTTCAGACAGGGCCAGAATGAAAATAATCACTTTTTTTTTTTTTTTTTTTTTTTTTTTTTTACATTAGCATAAGTGAACCTCAATGAACATATTAAAACAAAATGTAATGTTTTATTATTATTATTTAATTTTGTTTTTGCTGAATCAAACAGGTATATATAATTGTGGTAGCTGATATTCTATTTCAAGAATTTAAATTCAATGACAAAACATTGCAAACACTTTCTCATATTATATATTATATTATAATATATATATATATATATATATACTCCTATTATATATTATAAATCCATACAGTAGCCTACAAAGCTAAAGCTAAAAATTTTTTTGAAAAAACAAAAAAACAAAATTGTGAAAAACTAAATGAATGGTGACCGTTTGCACCGAAGATATACATTTTTCAGTAACTACTGAACTTACATCAGTTAACTACATATAATCTACCAGTGAAAAATACTTCTAAAGTAGTTAATAATTTCAACATGTACTAATACATTATTAAAATCAAAAGTTGTATCTGTTAATACTGTTTAATGGACCAGAGCTAACATGAACAAATGAACAGTTGTATTTTTGAAGAACTAACGTTAACGAAAATGAAAAAAATGGTATAATGTATTGCTCAATGTTAATGTTAATACATTCACTAATGTTAACTAATGGAACCTTATTGTAAAATGTTACCTGTTTTTCTTTATAAATTTTACAAAACTACAACAAAAGGCCATGGACATGTTATTGTACAGTGCATTTATTTTTAGTGCTACCTGATTTCCCTTAAAACAACCTATCTTTGCAATGTTTTATAAGTTTTACTGTACACCTCGACAGTACATTAAGTTTATGGAAAAGAGCAGCTTGGACATTCTGCTAAATAAATAAACACATGATAAGAGATTTGAGTGACATAAGTTAATTTCTGGGTGAATTAGCCTTTAAATATCTTCTCAAATGAAGTCACAATGCTTTTTGCAGCACCTGACCTCGTAGCCCTTGAGCGAGGGTCCAACTAGCACCACTGGTCTCATAGAGGGCACCACATCATATGGAGGAATGTGCTCTGTCTGTAGAGCACCACAAAAACACAACATTAACCTCTGATGTGTGCATACATACACACCTCACAGCATACAAACACAGAACACCCCATTTACAATACCATCTATGAGGGATAACATTTGTATTTGATTGCAAATACGAATTATCCATATTCAAGTTCAAAATCTACATTGCAAGTGTCAAATTTAATATCCGCAGGCTGAGTATGTCCTGTTCTTACATGGCTGTATAGCTAATTATTTCATTTAATTAAAATAATTTTTTTTTTTTTTTGCCTGTGCTCAAATTAAGTTTGACACAATTTACATACAAATCAGATGTTTCAAACATACTGGGGAGATTAGTAATAGGATTTGTTAATATCAAGCTTTTATAACAGCACTGTTATTAGAAAATTATTATAAATGCAATTTTGTACAGAATTGTATAAATAATAATTTAATTGTTTAAACATGCACACACAACAAATGCAAATTTAAAGCTGTATAAGAGAAATGTCAGAAAGGAGACGCACACAGGGTTACTAGGAAGTGGCCACCCGATCATTCCTGTCGGACTTTTCATTTCTTAATATAGATAATATAATAAAGATATGGCTCTCAAGGAGTAGGATACATAGCAGATTATAATAGTTACTCTTCTTATAAATAACTAAACATAAGGTGTGAAATTTTTCATCTTTCATAGCCTATGCCATTTGGTGCAAAACAACAGCACAAACATCTCTTGTACACTCTTAAAAATAAAGGTTAGTGGCATTTATGGTTCCATGAGGAAACTTTAAAGGGTTAGTTCACCCAAAAATGAAAATTAAGTCATTAATTACTCACCCCCATGCTGTACCAACCCCGTAAGACCTTCGTTCGTCTTCGGAACACAAATGAAGATATTTTTTATTAAATTTGAGAGCTGTATAACTACCACATTGGCTCCTAAGGGACTGCCTCTTGACGGCCCAGAAAGTCAATGAAGAAAATGTTTAAATATCCCAAGTGACTACCGTGGCTCAACTATATGTTTATCAAGCGACGCGAATACTTTTTGTGCGAAAAAACAAACAAAAATAACGAGTTTATTCGACTATTTCTTTTCTTCCTTGTAGGCCAGAAACGAGACTTCCTTAGATTTCCACGACGCATGCGTGAGAATTGCGATCTGAAGTAGTGTAAGCTGGTGTAAGCAGATCGCAATTCTCACGCATGCGTCGTGGAAATCTAAGGAAGTCTCGTTTCTGGCCTACAAGGAAGAAAAGAAATAGTCGAATAAACTCGTTATTTTTGTTTGTTTTTTCGCACAAAAAGTATTCGCGTCGCTTGATAAACATATAGTTGAGCCACGGTAGTCACTTGGGATATTTAAACATTTTCTTCATTGACTTTCTGGGCCGTCAAGAGGCAGTCCCTTAGGAGCCAATGTGGTAGTTATACAGCTCTCAAATTTAATAAAAAATATCTTCATTTGTGTTCCGAAGACGAACGAAGGTCTTACGGGGTTGGTACAGCATGGGGGTGAGTAATTAATGACTTAATTTTCATTTTTGGGTGAACTAACCCTTTAACATGCATGGAACCTTTTCAATGCACAAAAGGTTTCACAAAAAAAAAAAAAAAATCACACTTATAATTTTTTGTTTAAGAACTGATCACTGAAAGGGTTTTTGAAGGACCAAAAATGGTTCTTCTATGGCAGGGGTGTCCAAACTCAGTTTAGCTCCAGCTTGCCTCAACACACCTGCCTGGAAGTTTCTCGTATGCCTATAAGATCTTAATAAGATTGTTCGCAAAGACCCGCCCCCCTTAGTTAATGTCGCTATGTCCGACAAGCTACGCTGCTCTCTCTCACACACACACCATGTTCTCACGCATTGAAAAATACATCGTGGACTGACAACACGCTGACAGACCAGGTTACTCTTCGGTTACTTTTGAAATTAAACATATTAAACAAAGTTTCACCTTTCAAATTTAGTGATTTTTTAAAAGAAATTTAAACAATAAATACCGTTTTGTGGCTCTTTAATATGTCGTGACAGATCGCTGTAGAGCATCAGTTAAAGCTGCTCGTGATCCAATCATCTCTTCCTTCTAGTTCATTTATAGCATCAAATAAAGATGAATGAACATTAGAAGGAATGTTGTTTTTACCGCAGAAAGTCGTCAGTACCAAGGGGGTAATCCATCGACCGGAAGTTGAAGCCTGGCGATAGCTGCCATCTTGTAACAGAACTTTACTTGCGTTAGCATTTACATTGACTCCCATTCATTTTGGCGTCACTTTGACAGCGAATAACTTTACTTCTGAGGCGTTTGAAGACCCGATTTGTCCATTATTTATTTCTAAAGAAACACGACAATGTATAAAATGCTCCATTACCTTGTAGCTTATGTTATGGCCGTGTAGAAGCATTTTTGTGTAAAGTAGGCTAACGATTGAGTCATAACCAAGCGACTCTCTGTCGCACAGTAGAGATATTACCGTATGGACAGGAGGAGAAGCTCGCGGCCAATCAGGGTAACGTGGAGGCAAAATGACAAAATAATTAATCAGAATATCTTGCAAAAGTTTCTCCTGCTCCTAGCTCATGGAGACCTCCTACTTACACTCTCCGCCTCTGCATGTTTCGGAAGGGAATGATTCAGATTTCTCATGCCACAGCCACTACAAACGGGTTGCTCACGTCACATCTATGTCATCAAGCTCTGTTTGAGTTGGTTTGATTCTGCGCGTCAGGAACGGAACGCCAAAAAGGGCTTCACTTGTCTCAATGGATGACTCTGTCCACTTATACTGTCTATGGTCAGTACATTCCGTTTTTCAAGTTCAAATCCTCCCATGTTAATCTACTAACTCTCCTGACTGCTTTGTCGGACAAAATGGCGGATGGCGAAGTATGATTCGTCAGATCACCTGTCAATCAAGCTCCCTGCAAAGGGTCAACTGGGGTTGAAGCTAAACTCTGCAGGACAGTGGCCCTCCATGAGCAGGATTGGACACCCCTGTTCTATGCCAAACCCCCTTTTGGAACTTTTATTTTGAAGAGTGTATTAAGGTGTAGTCACTTTTCACAGTCACAATTTCACAGGCAAAAAAAAAGACTTTCTAGTGGTTTTGTTTCAGTGAACTTGTGTGACAAACTTAAACATGAGTGCAGTGGCGTAGGTTTGATTTTGAAATTGGTGGGGACGGGGACATCAATATATACATATATTTTAAGTTTTGGTCGAAATTATTGCTAGCGAATGGTTTACAGTGTCACTGACACGTCCTTACCATCCCTACTAAATTCTACGCCCCTGCATGAGCGTAAACTGCGTGGGGAACTTTTTCACAAAACTCCACCAAAAGTGGATTTCTATTGAAATAACTGAATTGACTGTGAAATCAGAAAATGTGTTTGCGCCTTCAGAGATGTTTTATGGTGCAAGTTGGTTTCACTGTTACATATATGCCTCAGCAATGGCTCTTTATTTCTGTTTCCTCTTAGGCATCCTGTACAATTTTTCCATTGTGTAAAAAACAAAAAGCTATCATGAATAAACTACAGCACAAGCACAGGTACTGCAGAACAGGAATGACCGGCAGCAAGCCTCAGGAAAACACTGCATGGTTCTCTGACCTAACTTACCGACTTATGCCTCTGTATAGCTGAGGAAAGGAGGAAGAGAAACAGACAAAAAGGAAAAGATCAAGGGGGTACAGAGGAACAAAGAAAAGCCAGGGAGAGAGAAGGGAAAGAATAAGATGGCATGAACATTGAGACAATGACAAAGAGAACAGAAGCTGCTGCTGCTGCTGTGTAGGTGACGGCACATGAAGAACGAGGGAGCGTCCATCGGCAAGCTTTACCTTCTTAAAGAAAGGCATTCGTTTCTCACGGGCTAAAGGGGATATTACTGTGTTTGGGCTGGCTTTGGGGGAACGCTGATGGGGAGGAGGGTCACTCTCCTCTGGATCTAACCCTGCAGCATCTATGTCCACAGCTAAACACACATATATAAATGCACACACTTACATATGAGCCTCAGCAAAACACAAGGGGGAATTCATATAGACCGTAAGAGACACACTCCTGTAAATGCACAACATTCATTTTAAAACAACACTTCATAAGACAACAATTTACAACTATTTGGTACTTGAACATAAACATAAGAATACTGCATTTCATTAAAAGCAGACCCTAGTGAAAAAGTACATATGAAGAGTTCAGATGCAAAAGCCTCTAAATGCCATTTGAAATTTTCTTCTTTAATGATGATTTTTATTAAACTTGTATATTTAAGTTCAGTAATTTTACTTAAATAACAATTAATAGGTAATTATCATTGCCATTTAAATGAAATTACTGAACTTAAATATACAAGTTTGATAAAAAACATCATTGAAGAAGAAAATTTCAAATGGCATTTAGAGGCTTTTGCATCTGAACTCTTCATATATTATTAGATATACTTATGGAAATAATATACTTTAAAAGAATATGCTTAAGTGCAAACTGAATGAACTGTAAATGGTTACAAACACTTAACCACTGTAAACAATTATTGCTGGTTTAACTTAAAAAAGTAAGTAACCTGGTTGCCTTAAAATTTTAAGTTCATTGAACTGGAAAAAGTGAGTTAATACAATGAAGGAGAATGATTTAATCATCAGAAACTCAAAATTATATGTTATCTGAACTAAATAAATTATTTAAGTTGATTTGACAAAAGAAAAAATAATGTTGTGATGACACTGTAAAAAAATATTGTTGGTTTAACTTAAAGTAAGTAACCTGGGTTGCCTTAAAATTTTAAGTTGATTGAACTGGAAAAAGTGAGTTAATACAATGAAGGAGATTAATTTAATCATCAGAAACTCAAAATAATAAGTTATCTCAACTAAATAATTGATTATAAAGTTGATTTTACAAAAGAAAAAATGTTGTGATAGCAAATCTTGAAAATATTTTTTTACAGTGCGAGTATTAACTGCAATTAAAGTGATACATTTATATTAAATGCAATTTGCTGAATTTCTTTTTTTGACCCACTTAAGTAGGACTTAAGTACATCTTTACATGTAATTACCTATATTTTACAGTCTATGGTAATTAATTAGATCCATGGTCTTTGAAATATGGCTGAAGTGTACTGTCGAATGTACTGACAAGCATTGATGGTAAACTAAAATGTACTTTAATGTAATTTGTATTGAAATGTCTTGTGTAATTAAATATATTTGTACGCATTTGTAGATGAAGTTGCAATTTACACATTTAAAATATTTTAACTTTAAATGTAATTAAATGATTATATGATTATTTGACCTTATTACAGATTGGACTTTTTAAAAGTGTACTTAAGTGTGTTAAGACAGAGTCAAGAACATTTCCTTTCTTTAAAATGCACTTAAGTGACCTTTTATTTTATTAATATTATATTATCTGCAAATAAAGTTTAAGTACACTACAAGCACACATTCAACACAGTTAAGCACACTTTGTTAAAACAACAAGTGTTTCAGTATGCTCTAGTAAAAAATAATAATAATAATTTAATTTGCAATCAATCCTTAAGGATTTTAACTGGAATTGTCTAATAGGATTCGAACATTATACAAAATGGTTTTATTAAAGGGATAGTCCACCCAAAAAT
This sequence comes from Pimephales promelas, assembly GCF_016745375.1. The sequence goes on from NW_024121150.1 coordinate 677,240, forward strand.
GAACATTCTGTCATTCTCACCCTCATGTGGTTCCAAACCTGTATGCATTTCTTTCTTCTGAGGAACACAAAAAATGTCATTTTGGAGAAGGCTGCATGGGAACCAAACAACACTGAAGCCCATTGTACACACAAAAAGACATCATCTTTTATGCTCAGCAGAAGAAAGTTTTTAAGGCATTTGAGAGTAAGTGAATGTTCACAGAATCTTTTATTTCAGGATGGAGTATCCATTCAAACAAACAAAACTTTAGGAGGAGCAAGTCCAGCTTCCCTCACACATTTGGCTCCTCACTCATTATTGGTTTACTACTCTCAAATCAAATAGTGTTTTCTCATCATTTGAAGAAATATCTTCATCCCAGTTTACCAGGCTGTACTTCAGAAGCTGACAGAGCAACTTACCTTTTAAAATATTTTCTTGTAATGCTTTCTTCCTCCAATCTTATCTCAAATGTTAACTCTCCACAGTCCCCAGGATTGTTAGCTTTAACAAACTCTCAGCATTAAGATAGTTTCCCCTTTGTTGCTTTGAGTTTGTCGCTTTCAATGCTTGCACAATGACCAAAAACCTTTGCTGATAAAGCCTAGACTGATTTATGATAATAAATTATAACTAAAAGATTAGTTCCATGCTACAATAGAAAATTCCTAAAAGTGAATCCTGTTCACATTCATCTAGAATTTGTTTGACCAGGGCAGAGAATGTGTTGAAAACTAAAATATAATATAATGTGACTAACACAGTCTCATCCCAAGACGTCATACAACTGACGCTTTTGACCATACGTCAACATCCGCCATTTTAGGGTACCCTTTAACGTCAGTTAGATGACGATCCTGGGGCGTCATACAACTGACGCTTTACCTTTAACGTCAGTTAGATGACGTAGGTAGGTTTAGGTCTGGGGTAGGGTTAGGATTAGATAACGTCATCTAACCGACGTTTAAGGGAACCCTAAAACGGCGGATGTTGACGTGTATGACGTCTTGGGATGAGACTGCGCTGATGTGACATATAATATAATGTACTAAGTGCATCAAAAATCAAATTAATTTGATGCACTGAATAATGTTGGAAATATAACATTGATTTAACCCAATTTTGATGACTTACCTGAGGAGGGAGGGGTTGATTTACGTGAGTTTGAAACTATGTCTCCTAAACTAGATGAAGAGTTTGCCCCTGATTTACTGTGAAGAAAAATAACATACAATCAATTAATAAAAAAGAAAGGTTTAAGGTGTATATTTTTCTTCTTTTATGTATTTAAGAGTGCTCTGAACACACAGCTTAGACCAGCTAAGTAGGTTTAGACCAACTGAGCGACAGTTTAAGGGCGCGTTTACACGACAACAATGTACTAAACAGAGAAACGTTTTCCTTTGCCTTTTTCACGTACAGACGACAACGTTGTCAAATCGATCTCCGCTATCAGGGATCCACAAAAACGATTAAAACACTGTATTCTGCTGCCAGGCCAGTAGTTGGCGATATCACTTTTTAAAGAAAGACTACAGGCTGTAGACTATCCACAAGTTTCCTACGCCCCATGAGGCCTTGCGTCAAAAGTGGGCGCGACTTCCGGTTGGAAGTAAACAAAGCGCGACTTGACATGCTTGACACTCGTTCATTCAGCAGTTGACAGTCATTCAAGTTATAACGATCCAAACTAGCTGACGATGTGAGAACTCAACCTCAACGAAATTAAAAAGGGTGAAATAACAGTACCTTTACCCTCCGCAGTAGTTGGATGGGAGTATTATAATAACATTATTAATAATCAATACTCATCAAGGCATGGTGACAGACAGTTGTGCGAGCTGACAAACAATTAAAATAAAAAATACACACTTAGTCATTGTGCTTTGGAGTTTATTCAAAATTCTAAATGAATGTGCTACTTGAATACATTAACTGGCACATTTGGTATTATGTCAACTCAGGCTTTGATCCTGAGTTTAGCTGTAACATCAGTAGCGAACAGTATCACATGCTGATAGAGTTTATAGAATATTAAGAATTTAAACAAATGTACACAGGAAGATTCGTCGTCTTTTGGGAGGTGATGGAAACTACAGTCGTTGGCAGGATCAGAGACGGGCTCTGGCAGGATCACTCTGATTTCGTTTTCAGCTTATGTTCAAAACAATCACGTTTAAGCCACTGAATTAGTTTAGTCTGGTTATACATACAACCGCGAACAGCACATGTTGTCCCTGAGCTCCGTAAGATTTGCGTCTTCAAATAGTAAAATAATTATCCGAAAAACAGCTACCCTCTTCGCTAACTAACACACAAAATACCATTGGAATGCTACTTCCGCCGCCTTACCGGAAGTTTCACCCACTTTATTTTTTACAAGAGCGCCCCTCGGAAACTTGTGGATAGACTGAACATGTAAAGCATTTTTTTTGTTTGTTTATATGGAGGCACTAACGATATCATATTCAAAAACGTGCACTTTGAACCCTGTTTTTAAAAGTTTGCGTTTTCAGGCCTCCTGTCATGTTAATGAGCGGCCAAACCGCAAGAAAAGTTTACCAGTTTCAGTTGAAATGGTGTCGTGTAAACAGACCCTAACGCTTTTGCAAAAGCATCCTATATGGCGCTTTGGGATGAGAACGCGTTGGATAAAGCCATTAAAACTGATCTGAGCTGTTTTTTTTTTTCATCAATTGCTAAGATTAAAGGCATCATAAGTCTAAGTACATTCTAGAAAACATTGGCTCCAATACACCTTATTCAGAGCAGCGCCATGACAGGTATGAAAGTGAGGCTGTGAGGGATAGACTTACCGTGTTTCCAATGGCATCCGCTGTAAAAAGCTGAATAAAACTGCTAGATACTTACAATTTTCCACAGCTTACATTGTCGGGAGCTTTTTGTCAACTGAAATTTCTTGGAAAGATATTTTTTCAGTGTTTCATGAGCAGAACAATCCGAAAACACATTAAATAACAGTACAGCCCATTGAAGAGATGCATGACTATCCCTCACAGCCTCGCTTTCATTCTCATTAAAAATCAAAGATGGCGCTGCCGTGAATAAGGCGTAAGGCGTACACACTCTAAATCTAAAGCAAAAGACTGCTTATTACAGAAATGAACTTAATTTGACATAATTACAAAGTCCACTTTTTAAAGTGTACTTAAAATCATGAAAGCGTACTCTTTAAGCACACTTAAGTGGCATTTTTTTTTCAATAATACATTACCAGCAAGTACACTTTTAAAAAATATATATACTTTTAAGATTTAAGTACAATACAAGTCCACATTCAATACATTTAAGTGCATTTCTTTTTCACAAGGAATGCCTTTGAGAAATGCAGTCTAAATCTAGTTCTGTGTGTCAAAGCTAGATTTTCTGTAACATTTTGTTTGGTTAAGAACTTTATGTAGCGCGTTTGTGGAACAGATACCTTGAGTAAAATCTTCCTTGTTTTGCACGTTGCTCCTGGTGGATGCGAGTGTTTTCAAGCTTCACTGGACTTGGGATGAAGCCAATGTCACACCCTTCTTTCACCAAGCGACCAATCCACCAGTCGTTATTAAATTTCTGTCATTAAACACACAAAGTATACAATAACAATCTCACAGAACCTTACAAAGTAAAAATCTGTTTCAGAATTGGCCATAAACAATTGTTTCATATGTGTAAATGAATCCGTGATACATGATGTATTTTGAGTATTAGTACGGTATTAATTTGATTTGTTCAGGTTTGTTCAGCATTAAACCGTAATAATTATTCAATTTTTTGTATATATGTGAATATGAATATGTGTGTGTATACAAACTTCTTTAACATGAAGGAAATCTTTAGCCTCAAATGATATTCCCATTCCAGGCACAGGGACATCATCTTCAAGGGAGGCGCTGTAGCCAACATTAGTACGTACTGCAAATGCCACAGGTTTAGCCTGTGTAGAAGAACGAGGAGTACAAAATATTACCGAGAAGTAGGAGAGAAGATTGGAACAACAACTCTAATGCTATTCCAAACCTTTGGAACACACAAAAAAGTTATTTCGAAAAATGCATCAGTGTTTTGACATTGTCCGTACGATGAAAGACAATTATGTTGTTTGGACACCAAAATTCTTTAAAATATCTTCTTGTGTGTTGAATTCAGAAATCCACACAGTTTAGGAATGACATGAGAATAAGTACGTCATATTGGCAGAATTTTCATTTAAAATATGACAAGCTAGATTTCAGTCTTCTCTTCTCCTTCTGTTTTGTTTAGTTTAGCAGATTGACAAGTTAGTGTTTTTATGTTGCTTTTTTGTCATTGAAGGCAAGACACTATATACAGGCAAAAACATGTATAGGTAGCACTTTACTTGAAGGGGTGTGCATGACTGACATCACCCCTTCATAATCATGACATGGCACATCATGAATATGAAGGAGGTTTTATGCATGTTTATGCCAACTGTCATTAAGTGTCGTTCGCTCAATTATGACATTTTTAAAGCAAATATGACATTGTTTGAGATGTAGTTATGACAACTTGACATAAACCAATACATCATAACCTGCAGTGTCTTTGTCATGACAACTTGACATTACTAAGACAACACAACCTGTCATAAACATGATATAGCAGATTAATTATCAAACTTAAAGGTGCTCTAAGTGATGTCGGGTGACGTGACTTCTTGTTGGCGCTTAAAATATTTTCAAACAAAACGGAGGCTAGATAGACTGCAAAGGTTGTCTGCAAAGTTTTTTTTTTTTACAGTGTGTTTAGGGGACAGGCAGCTAGCGGATAGTGAAGAGATGTTTGCTGTATGTGACAAAAAATGTTTGGGCCTAAAAAACGTGTGACACCTTTAAGAAAGCACTTAGCTTTATGGGTTAACATTACATTAAACTGCCATGTGGTTGGTTTTGACATTGGCTGTCATGAGGCCATTATAACATTTTAATGACAAATTCAATTTGTACCACTGTAGTTGAGGTCAAAAATGTTATAATGGCCTCATGACAGCCAATGTCAAAACCAACCAAAAAAGGGTCAATGTGTACACAGATAGCATGTAAAGTGATACATGATTTCAGACCCGTGTGGAAACACAGGATTTTTGAAACTACAGCTGGACTTCCTATCTGTCACCAACAGCAGGTCGTTTAACTAATGGATTCATGTCCTCTCCCTACAGAAGGAGCTGTTATTAAAGTAACAGGACACTCAAAGGACGACTCGTCTGAATCCAAGGAAAACCAAGCTGCAGATGCCACTGCCAGGGGGGCAGCAAAACAAACAGAAGGAACTGTCAGTCTAATGTCTCTTTCTCCACAGGAGGAGGAAATACAGTGTTGCGTTATATGCAGTTGATGATGTTGATGAGAGCAATGGACAAAATTAAAGGAGTAGTTCACTTTAAAAAAATCACCCCCATGTCATCCAAGATGTCCATGTCTTTCTTTCTTCAGCCGAAAAGAAATTAAGGTTTTTGATGAAAACATTCCAGGATTTTCTCCATATAATGGACTTCAATGGAAACCAAACAGTTCAAGGTCCAAATGAGAGTTTCAGTGCAGCTTAAAGGGCTTTAAACGACAACAGACGATGAATAAGGGTCTTATCTAGCGAAATGATCGCTCATTTAAAAAATAAAAAACAAAGTTTAAGTTTTATAAGAAAAAATGCTCACCTTGCTCTGTTCTGTGATGAGGGTTTGTACTGTAACTCTCCTGTTCAAACTCGTTCATCAAAATCTTTTTTAAGGCCCTTATTCATCGTCTGGTGTCGTTTAAAGCCCTTTGAAGCTGCACTGAAACTCTCATTTGGACCTTGAACCGTTTGGTTCCCATTGAAGTCCATTATATGGAGAAAAACCCTGGAATGTTTTCATCAAAAACGTCTCGGTTACGTATGTAACCCTCGTTCCCTGAGTAGGGAACGGAGACGTTACGTCAGAAGTGACGGAGATTGGGGGTTTCGCATAGAAAGCCAATCCTCTTCGAGTATTTAAACACGAGCCAATGGCATGCAATGCCTTGGGGCTGCGGAAATTTGCATAGCGTACTCCGCCCTACTCCGTGAGTATAAAAGGAGGAAGTGAACGCAACCGCAGTATGTCTTCGCTGAGGAGCCAAGACTGAACTCGGCATCTACCCAGCGATACAGCAGAAGTGGCAGGGAGACGTAACGTCTCCGTTCCCTACTCAGGGAACGAGGGTTACATACGTAACCGAGACGTTCCCTTTCGTAGTCACTTCGAGTTACGTCAGAAGTGACGGAGATTGGGGGTCTGTGCCATCACGCCAACTTCAGGCTGTCTTCCAGTGCCCTGCGAAAGTCTGAACCCCCGAGCCTTACCTGTTTACCTTAGGGGATCCGACTTAGACACAGGATTACCAAGGTACACTGGGAAACATATCCCGAAGGGGACATGCTACCAGCTGCCTACCGAAGGGAGGACTTACGAATACACATATGGCCACATAGGAACACATATGGAATCACTGGAGCACCAACCGCAGGTGGCTACTAATTTCAGCTCCAGGGTGGCAGATGGCTTGCCAAGGGAAGACACATGCTCAGAGAGGCTTACAGTGGATAATACACATGAGACGGTTACCAAGGGGGAACCGTACGCATGGAGGCACCTAGCCAGCATCCAGAGCCACAGCAGTGGTGCCCGCATCGTCGGTGCTGGAGGACTCAAGGCTTCAATGGAAGAACTGAGGAAATATCGCACTTATCCAGTCCGGGGAGTGGAGTGGCGAGCAAGCGAAGACACCTGAGCGGATCCAGAACTGGCCGAAACGAGTACGTGAGAGGATACCGGCTCAATTCGCAGATTATAGAATCTGGCGAAGGTGTTGGGTGTCGCCCAGCCTGCAGCTCTGCAGATGTCTGTTAGCGAGGCGCCGTGCGCTAAAGCCCAAGAGGAGGCTACACTCCGAGTGGAATGGGCCGTCACACCAAGGGGGCACGGAAGGCCTTGCTGCTGGTAAGACAAAGCAATGGCATCCACTATCCAGTGGGACAGCCGTTGCTTTGAGAGAGCCCTTCCCTTCTGGCTCCCTCCATGACAGACAAAGAGCTGGTCTGAGGTCCTGAAACACTGCGTTCTGTCGACATAGGTGCGGAGAGCACGTACCGGACAGAGCAGTGCCAAGGCTGGGTCTGCCTCCTCCGGGGCAGCGCTTGCAGGTTCACCACCTGGTCCCGGAAGGGAGTGGTGGGAACCTTGGGCACATATCCAGGCCGGGGTCTCAGGATCACGTGAGAGTAAGCCGGCCCGAACTCCAGGCACGCTTCGTCAACGGAGAATGCGTGCAGGTCCCCCACCCTCTTGATGGAGGCCAATGCAACCAGGAGTGCTGTCTTCATGGACAGAAACTTAACTCTACCGATTGCAAAGGCTCAAAGGGATGCCTCTGCAGAGCACTAAAACTACCGAGAGGTCCCAAGAGGGTACGAGGGGAGGACGAGGCGGATGCAGCCTCCTCGCTCCCCTCAGGAACCTGATGACCAGGTCGTGCTTCCCTAAGGACTACCTTCCACTGCTTCATGAGAAGCGGCAATGGCCGCGACGTAAACCTTAAGGGTGGAGGGCGACAGCCTGCGCTCCAGCCCCTCTTGCAGGAAGGAAAGCACGACACTGATCGAACATCTCCGGGGGTCTTCTCCGCGAGAAGAGCACCAATTGACGAAGAGGTTCCACTTCAACGCATAAAGGTGTCTCGTGGACGACGCTCTTGCGGAAGTGATGGTTGCCGCCACCGCAGGTGGCAGCGAACTCAAACCTGCCTCGTGCCGTCCAGGAGCCACACGTGCAGCCTCCAAGATCGGGACGAGGGTGCCACAGAGTGCCCCGTCTCTGAGAGAGTAGGTCTTGTCTCAGAGGAATAGGCCAAGGAGGTGCTGTCGCGAGGAGCAAGAGATCGGAGAACCACGTCTTGGTGGGCCAGTAGGGGGCTACCAGCAAGACCTGCTCCTCGTCCTCCTTGATCTTGCACAACACCCGTGCAAGGAGGCTCACAGGGGGAAACGCATACTTGCGTGGGCCCCGTGGCCAGCTGTGCGCCAGCGCATCCGAGCCGAGAGTGCCGCGGGTCAGAGAATAAAACTGGGCGCAGTGGGACGAGTCCCGAGAGGCGAACAGGTCTATCTGTGCCTCCCCGAACTCGTCCCAAATCAGCTGGACCGACTGGGGATGGAGTCGCCATTCGCCGGAGATGGGGCGGACCCGGGACAGCTCGACGGCTGCCCAGTTCCGGTCTCCAGGAATGTAAACTGCACGAAGGGACCTCAGGTGCTTCTGACTCCATATCAAGAGGTGGCGGGCGAGCTGCGACAACTGGCGTGAGCGTAGACCCCCCTGGTGGTTGATGTACGCTACTGCCGTAGTGTTGTCTGAGCGGACAAGCACATGCTGGCCCTTGAGCAACGCTCGGAAGCGGTGTAGGGCGAGCCGTACTGCCAACAGCTCGAGGCAATTGATGTGCATGAGGCGCTGGGCTCCTGTCCAGGAACCGGCGGCTGCATGCCCATTGCACATGGCACCCCAACCCGTGGTAGATGCATCCGTGGAGACAACGAGATGCCTGGAAACTCGCTGAATAGGGACGCCGGTCCGTAAGAAGCTGAGGTTCGACCACGGGAAGAAGGTTCGGCGGCACACTGGAGTCACTGGAACTCGGAGCGAGCCGCGATGCCATGCCCACCTCGGGACTCGATCGCGAAGCCACAGCTGAAGCGGTCTCATATGAAGCAAACCGAGCGGCGTTGCCGCGGCCGCGGATGCCATATGCCCCAGGAGCCTCTGAAATAGTTTCAGTGGAACCGCACTCTTGCCCTCGAACTGTCGAAGACAAGTCAGCAGTGAGTGCGCACGCTCGTTCGTGAGCTGCGCGGACATGGCGACCGAGTCTATCTCCATGCCGAGAAAAGAGATCCTCTGCACGGGGCAAAGTTTGCTCTTTTCCCGGTTGACCCGAAGGCCCAAACGGGCTAGGTGCCGGAGCACCAAGTCTCTGTGTTCGCAAAGCTGAGCTCGAGAGTGTGCTAGTATAGCCAGTCGTCGAGATAATTCAGGATGCGAACCCCGTGTTCGCGAAGGGGAACAAGGGCTGCCTCGACGATCTTCGTGAAGACGCGAGGGGACAGAGCTAACCCGAATGGGAGAACGGCGTACTGATATGCCTGGCCCTCGAAGGCAAACCGAAGAAACGGTCTGTGTCGAGGTAAGATGGACACATGGAAGTACGCGTCCTTCAGGTCGATCGCTGCAAACCAATCCTGATACCGAACACATTCGAAAATGCGTTTGGCCGTGAGCATTTTGAACGGTAGTCGATGGAGAGAACGGTTCAAAATGCGCAGGTCCAGGATCGGTCGTAACCCACCGGTCTTCTTGGGGACAATGAAGTAGGGGCTGTAAAACCCGGACTCCACCTCGGCTGGAGGGACCGTCTCGATTGCACCCTTCGCCAGCAGGGTCGCAATCTCCGCTCTCAGGAGTGGGGCATTGCCACCAACTATCGTGGAGCGAACTCCCCTGAAGCGGGGAGGAGACCGTGCGAACTGAATCGCGTAGCCGAATCTGATCGTTCTGATGACCCAGCGGGATATCCCGGGAAGCACTAGCCAGGCTTCCAGGAAGTGAGCCAACGGGGTCATGTGAACCACAGACGTCCCCCCGGAGGGGCAGCGTGGCGGGTCGACTGGCACGCGTGCAGGGATGACCCCGCTCGGATGCGTCGAAGCCCGCTCCCCGACGGAAGGGACCAGGGAAAGCGGAGCGTTCCACGGGGGTCCGTTCCGCCGGGGGTCTGGCGACAGAGGGGGAAGGGATTGGCGTAGCCCGGGGACGACACTCGCACCCTTCCGCACCCTCAGAGACAGAGAGGAATGTGTGGGCTGACGCACTGGAACGTCAAGCGCACTCATTCCAGTCTGTGGGCTCAGTGATGATGTCAAGTCTTTCTTAACCAACTCAGGGCGCTGCCCACCCGTGGGCGAGCAGCGGGAACTGAAAACGAAAGATTTTCCCCCCGGCCCTCCACCGGGGGCAGGAGGGGGCCTGCTCCCGCCTCCTGGGGAAAAACTCAACTCCATCACTGAGCAGCCCGTATCAGGATCATCGCTTACCTGGCGTTTAGCGGGGTGTGCGGCCTGAGGGGGCTGTGACGCCTGCCGGCGGCCTCCTCCACGCCGTGGCCCGGATGAAGGCTGCTGCTGGGGCGGGGCGGGAGGCAGGGGAGCCGCGGGGGGCGTCCTCGGCGGCGAGCAGCGGGAGGCATCTGTGCCGACGACTGGGTGGAGGCAGCAGCTGGTCGTCGGGGCAGAACATGTTTGATTGCCTCCGTCTGCTCCTGGGCAGTGGAGACTGCTGGGCAAGAGTTCTCGACTGCACCGCCAAAAAAGGCCAACCTGGGAGAGAAGGGCGTCGAGCAGACGAATCCGCTCAGCGCTCCGAGTGTCTGCCAGGTTGACGCTCCTGGACCACACTAGTGGCCATCACCTGACCAACGGCGCGAGCGGCCACTTTCGTTGCCCTTTTGGAGAGCAAGGTCAGTGGCGGACCGCAAATCTTCGAATGCCGTTGGATCAGTCCCGCCCTCGAGCATATCTCTGAGCATCTGCGCTTGCACAGTGCTCATCGCATGCAAAGCGGAGGCCGCCCGTCCCGCCGCTCTATAGGAACGCGCCGCCATGGCAGACGAGAACCTACAGGCTTTGGATGGGTGCCTAGGAGGACCACGGAGGAGGCGCCCTGTGGACACAGCTGTATCGCAACAGAACGCTCCAGCGGGGGCATCCCAGTGCACCCACGGGCGGCCCCCCCATCGAGGGGGGAAAGGCGGGGGAGAGATCGCGCTCTCGAGCGGACAGAGAAGTCCCCCAAGAGCGCGAAAACTCCGCATGCAGCTCGGGGAAAAAAAGGCAATGGAGTTGGCCGTGGCCTCGCGGCGGCAGCTTTGTCCAAAAACCAATTATCCCTCCGTGAGAGATCGGGGGAGAATGGAGGATGCCACTCTAACCCAATACTCCCAGCGGCTTGAGACAGCATGCCGTCAGCTCGGGATCCGACACGGGCAGCGCTGGCTCTCCCGAAGGGGGCAGTGCAGCCGCATCCTCATCTCCCGAGGACTGTAGCCCACCTAGTGATGCTGCGATCGACATCACATCATCATCTGGAGCGCTGCTCGAAGCAGCCGGTACCACTGAAGAGGCAGCCGACTGAATCGAACTAACGCTCGCTGGCTCACGCACTGAGGCGGGAGGTGTGGCCCGAGAAATCGTCGGGGCTTATGCCACACCGTCACCGTTAATTCGCCGGGTCCCCGGTCGACGGGCCCCCTTTCGTGAAGGAAGCCGATCGAGTAAGGGGGACCGGGGCTCTCACTCTAGTGAGATTTTTTTTTTTTTTTTTATATATATAAAAATATATATTCTATATATAAAATATATTTTTTTATATATATATATATATCTTTTTTTTTTTTTTTTTTTTTTTAACCTCAGTGTGGAGATGGTCATGTCCCCATAGCAGGAACATGAGTCATCCACGAACGCTGCTGCTGCATGCTGAATGCCCAGGCATACAGAGCAGCGATCGCGACCATCAGATGACGACAGAAATCGACCGCATCCAGAAGAACACGGGCGAACCGTCTTTAAAAAGACGTGCCGCGTGTAGCTCTTTTACAGAGAGGAGGAAATTCACTCTTTCAGCGCTGAGGCGACCAGGGAGAAGCGCAAAGTCTGGCAGACCACTGCACAGATCGCAGGCAATGCAGAAACTCGCTGGGTACCGCCGTCACACCAACACTGAAGAGGACGCTCGTCTCGAAGAGTCTTGTAATAGCTTTCAGGAGTGAAGAGGTTCTCTTGGCTCCGAAGCGAAAACATACTGCGGTTGCGTTCACTTCCTCCTTTTATACTCACGGAGTAGGGCGGAGTACGCTATGCAAATTTCCGCAGCCCCAAGGCATTGCATGCCATTGGCTCGTGTTTAAATACTCGAAGAGGATTGGCTTTCTATGCGAAACCCCCAATCTCCGTCACTTCTGACGTAACTCGAAGTGACTACGAAAGGGAACCTTAATATCTTTTCGACTGAAGAAAGAATGACGTGGACATCTTGGATGACATGGGGGTGAGTAAATTATCATCAACTACTCCTTTAAGCACACCAGCTCAGATGGGCTGTGGAAATTTACTGAATGACTTGTTTGTCCTTCTTCTGCTTGTACTGAATTAATGTCTCTGTATCACGGTTTGGCACATGCAGGTCCCGAAAAGTAACATGCAGTGATAATGATTTCAAAAAACATGGTGGTGGCCAAAGACGAGAAATGCTTGCTCGGATTTATGCAAAAGGTGTATAGTAGGTCTTAAAATGAATTCCCCGTCAAAGCATAACATTTCTTTGGGACATGCTGACACACTTATAAATTGACTTAATAGATCAGCTTTTAACACTTTAATGATTGTTTATATGTTTTGTTTTTTTAGAAGCGTTTCCATTTAGAAATCTGCACAGCAAATGCAACAGCCATCTTGCTGAATTAAGTTTTTCCAGTTGTCATTACAAATCAATTCAGATCAGAACTGCCTGATTATTCTTTTAAAATTCTAATTTTGTGTTCTATGGGGGAGGGGGATTTTGCAATGTATTTTACCCCAATGTTTTTAAAACAGAAAAAAGCAGGAGCATGTACTAGAGGGCAAAATCAATATGGACACAAGACGGTCTGCACTGCACACACAATGAATTATGGGTATGACAATCAGAGGACACAGTGTCCTTTAATGGCAGTGGGTATGGTGTGTTTACATGCACTTCATGAGTCTCCATGATCTGTCAACTCAAGACAATGCTCCTTTTAGCTGTCCTTTCTTTATTTTGAGCTGCGTTTCACATTTATTTTATAATAAGAAGGCAAAATTATGCAATGTAATATTTATTAACAGAGCTATAAATTATATTTTGTGTTTTTTTAATCGTTAGCAGTTCTCTATTCATTTTTAAATCCCTGTTTGCTTTCAAAGCCACTGTCTGCCTATTATGTAACAACATTTTCCATTATACATGCGGTATTGATCAGACATAGTGATCGTAACCTTGGATACACGCCTGTTCAGCGATATGCTTTCATTCATTATCCAAAAATAAATTTGACAAAAAAACTTACTAATTTCAATTGCATCTCCAGTATATCGTAAAATATTTCAGATTTAGCAAGCTAACAAAGCAGATTTCAATCAAGGGTAGATATTTCAATCAAGGCTGCATTCATTTGATCAAAAATACAGTAAAAATAGTATTATTGTGATATATTACAACAATTTAAAATAACTATTTTAATATTTATTTTTATTTTCTATTTTAATATATTTGAAATTGTAATCAATTTACAATAGTCAAAGTTGGATTTTCAGCATCATTACTCCAGTCTTCAGTGTCACATGATCCTTCAGAAATCACTTTAAATCTTAATTAAATCAAAACTTTTGGCTGGTACTGTATAGTTACAAAAAATAAATAAAATAAAGAAAAAAAATTGTTTTGTTTTGTTTTTTTTTGGAGGATGGCTTTAGAAGTCTTGGATATGTTGTGATGTATGTTTTGCTCTTTTTGGAGCATTTCTTGTTATGATAAAGAAAAAAAAAATCAATTTTGGGTGTACTATTCCTTTAAGGTTTGATTTGTGAAACTGCATGTGTGTGAGAGAGCAGATGCAGATATTTCACATGGTCAGTGAAGAATTTCTTCTGTCTGAATATTTTACTGCCATCTGGCTTTATTTCAATATTAATGTGAGATTCTGCATAAATAAAAGATCAAATCTGATTGATGCAAAGCACTAAAAATATCTACCTCCCCTAGAGGTAAAAAAGAGAGTGACAATAACAAGATTAAATAGACAGAAGAATAAAAATAGATTGGAAAGACTACTGTAGTGAGATGTCATGTATTGCCTCCAAACAACTGCTTTGGTTTTCCTCAGAGAAAGTTCTGTTTAAAAATGAAGATGGCACTCGATGTGCAGACAAACCATAACATTTTTGACTCAATATAGAAAATGTAATTTAAACATTAAAATTTTACTATTTAACATTTTTTAAATAAACCGATTCATGTTTTAGCAACTTCTTGATTCTGTAATTCTATTATAGTACGTTTCACGCATGAATAAATAGGCTATTAGTGAAAATGAGTATACACTTTAACCAACAGCACTATGGGAATCATATTTTCTCAAGCAAAGACCAGGTAACAAACTGTACAGTCCACAGTGACATTATGACATTTGACAAGAATTTGACAATTTATCTTAACATCAAGTACTACGTTCTTAGCGCTGTTAAAATAAAAGCTGCTTCTAAAACTTTGACCAAACTGAAATACTTTTCGCACATGGCTGGTTGCATAAACAGCTTAGACTACTCTTTAAAATTAGTCATCTTTAAAAGTGGTCCAAACTTTTTAAAGTCATTAACTTTAAAAGCTAGATGGGTCTAGCTTTTAGATTAAATCGGAAAAGTACGACGGATTACCACTTTTCTAGTTGGTCAAACTACTCTTAAAGGAGCAGTTCACTTTTAAAAAAAAACTTTTGCTGATAATTTTCACTCACCCCCATGTCATCCAAGATATCCATGTCATTCTTTCTTCAGTCGAAAATAAATTAAGGTTTTTGATGAAAACATTCCAGGATTTTTCTCCATATAATGCACTTCAGTGGGAACCAAATGGTTCAAGGTCCAAACGACAGTTTCAGTGCAAACTGCAAACTGTTCAAAGGGCTTTAAACGATTCCAGATGATAAATAAGGGTCTTATCAATCGAAACGATCGCTCATTTAAAAAAAAAAAAAAAAAGTTGAAGTTTTATAAGCTCAAATGGTCGCCTTGCTCTGTTCTGTGATGCGCGCATTTGTGACTCTCCTGTTCGAACTCATTTATCAAAATGAATGAATCTTTTTTCGTGTCATTTGGTTCATTCAACGAACGAAATGAAAGAGTTGACTCGGGAAAAGATTCGTTCATTTTGATGAACGAGTTCGAACAGGAGAGTCACAGACGTGCATCACAGAACAGAGCAAGGCGACCATTTGAGCTTATAAAACTTAAACTTTATTTTATTTTTTTAAATGAGCGATCGTTTCACTTGATAAGACCCTTATTTAACGTCTGGAATTTTTTAAAGCCCTTTGAACAGTTTGCAGTTTGTACTGAAACTGTATTTTGGACCTTGAACCGTTTGGTTCCCATTGAAGTCCATTATATGGAGAAAAATCCTGGAATGTTTTCATCAAAAACCTTAATTTCTTTTCGACTGAAGAAAGAATGACATGGACATCTTGGATGACATAGGGGGGAAAAAATTATCAGCAAAAGTTTTTTTTAACCCTGCTCGATGACAGTAATTTAAAAATCACCATTACTAAATATATAGCATGAGTAATAGCAATAGTATCATATTCTGAATACAGCAACAGATCGACTGACGATTAGGCAGAAAAACAGACTTAACAAACCCTTGTCAAACTGCCAGTTAATATTGATTCAGTAACAGTAAGTGAGTAAAACATGCAGCAAGACCTTGGCCTTTTCGAGCTGAGTCTGAGCCTGTCTCTCAGCCTCTCTGCGTAAGGTCTCTTTATCTTCCTCCAGGGACACATCTGAGTCCGATGGCCGACTAGTGTATGAGTCCGCAGAACCCTATGGCAAAAGCAGAGAGATTTATTTTTCATACATAAAAAAATGTTGGTAACCAAACAGTTTTGGTTACCATTGAAACAAAACATAAACAAACAGCTTCAGCAGCAGTTTATCAAACTTAATGCATCAAGAGCCATATGTGTCAGTGTAAAACCATTTTGGGATGAAAAAGAGCCAGTTAAAAGTAAACAAAGTCTTACGGAGCAATTTTTTATGTCTCGTGGATAATTAAAAAGAAAGAAATACCCGGCTAAAAAAAGAAATACATTTCTGTCATGACAGATCTCTTGAGTTTGGCATGGTCGATCTGTTTTCTTGGCAAAAATAGATTTTCTGCTGGTTATTGCTGCTGCAGACCAAGTGCTTGGTAATAAGCATAATACGACATTATTATGTGAAACACATGTAAAGCTACTGCTCCGAAGAGCCATAAGAACTGCGTGTTTGCTATATGTGTGCCCTTTATGCCGAGTTCACACTGAATGATTTTTTTAGCCCTCGATTTTCTCTAAAAAAGGGGTCTGCGAAAGTTTTCTGACTGAAAACTACATGGGCGATGACCTACTACAGTCAATGAGAGCAATGGGCAACGGGAAATTTGGGGTGTATTTATAGACCAGAATATATCAAACGGAAACAAAACAACATTTGCTTGACCAGCAGCACATTGCAAAATTATACAGAGCAGTCGCGCAGTCTCATCCCAAGACGTCATATAACTGACGTCTTGGGGTGTCTTTTGACCATACGTCAACATCCGCCTTTTTAGGGTAACGTCGGTTAGATGACGTTATCGGATCCTAACCCTACCCCAGACCTAAACCTACCCCTAAACCTACCCCGTCACCTAACCGACGTTAAAGGTAAACCATCAGTTGTATGACGGCCCGGGATCGTCATTCAACCGACGTTTAAGGGTACCCTAAAAAGGCGGATGTTGTCGTATGGTCAAAAGACGTCCCAAGACGTCAGTTATATGGCTTCTTGGGATGAGAATGTGTTAAATTATAACTCAATTAGAACACAGTCCTCTCATCTCCCAAACCAATTCCTCCTCCATAATCTGTTTTTCTTTTTCTCCTTTTCGCTGCAAATCAACGCACAGACCATCTTCTTACATGCTATTGTTTTTAATAACAATTTAAGTCTTGCGTATGCGTGATCTTACGTTATTTCCTTATTACTTCTCGCGAGTGTTTGGTTGAGAAATGGTCTTGGTGGACTAGATCCGCCTACATACTGTAAGTATCCCTCCAAAAAGAGCCGTTAGACAAGTTGGCTGCCATGATGTGCATTTAAAATGGGTTTCTTTCGCTTTGTTTTTTTTAAAGGGGTGTCCCGATTATGTGTGTGATTAATCCAAAGCTCCTCCCTAATATGTGAAAAAGATTAATGTGCAGCTAATACATACATATCTGCCAAATAAGTGAGTGTTGTAGGCTAAAATGCAGTCTACTGTTGTTAAACCGTGGGACGTGTTGATATTAAACAGTGTTATTAAAAGCATATTAAGCCGCAAAAGAGATACTGCTCCCTAGGCGGCCTCCTAATTGTGCGTTCCGAGACGGGGCGGAACACACATAAGCAAAGTATACTGTGGTCTTCTTTACATATGCCTAATCGGTCAAATAGCCTGTACACAAATATGTCAAAATGCCGTTTTGGCAAGTATCCTCTTTAAAACAGTCGGTTATATCTCAAGGTAATGTAAACACTGAGTAATGCCTGGTTCAGTGTGTGAACTGGTTGAATTGCGTGAGACTTGAGAACCCTGCTCGAAGAGGACAGTAGGGCTGTCAATCCTTTTTCAAAGAGAACTTGAGGTAAAATATTGTTTTCTTATATATTTTTACTTCTAGTTTTAACGTTAGCACCATTGTCTCTCTCGTTTTGTCTTTTTTGAAAGTTGTATACGGAAAAGCTTGTGGTCCTATTGGTCAACCTCATACATGTGACGGAACCGTCGTGGACGACCGTTAAAAAAATTAAACATGCTAGTCTTTTTGTCGTGATGTCATGAAGCATCGCAGACGCGACGTAGGTTGTCGCCCACTATGACACACTATACGAGATGATACGATCGAATCTTGCGTCCCGACGCCCGTTGTCGTTTACGAATCCCCACGACACCCTACATCAATCGGATCGTGCCAAAATCGGGCTAAAATCGTGTAATCTGAACCAGGCATAAGAGCGCGTTTGTTTCAGTCTATTAGATCTGTGCTGCTCTTAAAGTGACAGCAGCCTATTAAACCAGCTCTTTATTGTTAATCAAACAACAAAAGACAAAGATAAATTCACTCACTGCTCTTGAATGAATAAACTGTTTTTTTATTAAGGATTAGTCTATATTTCATGTATACAGCAGTGTTACTTTCCACCTGATTACTTCATTCAATTTCTTTTGTTTATTACTGAATACCACTATTAGGATATCTTCCAGAAAAACCTAAATAATTATTTATTTTATTACAAACAAAAACAAACAAAAAAAAATACTACAGAACAAATTCAGTTTCTTTGTTCGTATTGTATTGCTGAGCGTTTACATCTCTTCTGTAACTGTTTCAAGGACTTTTTACTTATATTAATCTAGTATTAGTTTTTGAAGTATTGATAAGTGTGATATTTCAGTGACATTTAAAATCACTTATGAAATAAGATTTTGATAACACCTATAATCGTGTTAAATAATCGTGATCTCAATGTTGGGCAAAATACTCTTGATTATGATTTTTGGCATAATCAAGCATCCCTACTACCAGTGTGGTGTTGGCTACATGCCTACATTGAAGAAAAAAAAAAGAATACTGTAAAAAGGGCCAAATTCTGACAGTAACATGCTGCAGAAAACAATGCATTCTGGGTGATTTTTGTCATTTTCGAGAAAGTAGTCTGCAGCAATATACTGTGGATTAACCCCACTTCAAGTCGACACTGTGTTCCAAATCCCACCATACACCCTAATTTACTATTCCCTACATTAGTCCACCAATATAGTCCACTTGACTGAGTGAATAAAAACAAGAGAGTTAATTCAGACAGTGATGAACACCTTCTGTTAACAAGCAGAATCGTTGAAGGAAAGACGAACAAGAAAAGTTTTTAAAAAGTTTAAATTTCTGAAGAACTGAGCAGAGGATGATTAAACAACTCGACAAACAGCATTATCAGCTTAACTTATTACTAACCAGATTGACCATATTTCTGTCATACGTCTACAGAAGTTCTTATTAAAATGTGACAGAGGTTTAGATGTCATTTTATTTGTTTCATTTGATGTTACCATGATGGTGATCAGTGTTTGATTTAGTTGGGCTCTTGACCCTTGACTTTTGAACAATTGTTGTAGATATCTATATAAAGCATTAGATATCTATATAAAGGCTAGATATCTCGTCCACGCTGCTGGCCAATGAAGGTCGATGTCTGCGCCTGGCGGCCATCTTGTCACAGGCAGCTCGCTCACTCATAACATTGTGTTAATGGTACATGTACTATTTAAATAACCATAACTTGCTCAATTTTCTACCGATTTTCAAACGGTTTGGTTTGTTATAAACGTCAGAGATGTAGTTATGACACAGCATACTTATGAATAATAAGTGTATAAATAAATAATCATCCAGATAATTATAGCCACGTTAATAACGTTTGTAAGAAACCAAACCGTTTGGAAATCTGTCAAGATTTCAACGAGATAAGAGTATTTGTGTTCGTGCTGAGCATCTTACATCAGCTTACCTGTGACAAGATGGCCGCCGGTGATGACGATAGAAACTCTGCCTTAAGACATCTAGCCTTTATATAGATATCTATGGCAGTAGCTGTCTGTAAAAAACATCTGCTATGGCAACGGGAAAGGAAACGGGATCAGATGACAATGGCTGTTTGTTAATGGTCACAATCTCCATATACTGGCCTGATTAACTGATTTCATTTATGGTCCAATATATTTATAAGAGTAATGTTTTGTATTTTTGAGTATGGTATTACTGTGATATTACAGAATAACATCAATCTGTCTTTTGACAATGAGAAAATATGAATATTTATCTTTGAAACGTATCAGCCAGACACACAGACATCAAGAATCGGTATGTGAATCTCAACAATTTTCAAATATTTTTCTTACATAAACTCATCGTTTTGCTTCAGAAGGCCTTTACTTAGCCTCCAGGAGCCGTGTTAAGTTTGTTTATGATGGATGGATTCACTTTTTTGAGCTTCATACTGTTGGTTTAAAAGAAAGTCATTTACACCTAGGATGGCTTGAGGGTGAGTAAATCATTGGCTAATTTTCACTTTAAAGTGAACTACTCCTAAAGACACAACAGTGTTTTATACTTTATAGCAACAGTGCTAGCGTGCTGTTGATAAATAATATTTCGCTAACATTGCTATCTGAATTTACTATACACTGCAGCTGAACAAAAGTACTAAAATTGCTGTTAGATCACTTGAATTATGCAAATACGAAACTAAGCATATTTAAGTTTAACAAGTCAGTTAAATTGCCAGCAATGCTTTGCCACTGTATCCTCATAGCAACTGAATTGTCCACTTGCTGCTGCTGCATATATGCAATATTGCAGTTACTGCAAGCTTCATTCGCTCAGGATTGTTAACATGACGCATGATTTTAAACCTTGACTATGGTTATTTCATTAGTAATTAAGGTAGACCACGCCAATAATGCATATTGTAGCACAAGAAAGACTTCACTTATCTTAGATGTTGAATTTCAGAGGAATTCTGAAAGCGTTCCGCAACTGCGAAAGCAAATGCTGACCAAGGTTGAGCAGCGAGCTCATTGGCTACTGATACAGCAGGAACCAATCAGTTGTGCCCTATAGAGAATGATGTGATTGCAAAGTCAGGACCTATCCGCCTGCACCACCTAAAGTTTCATGACAGAAGGTGTATTTTAAAATTAGTTTTTTCAATGGGAATACTTTTAAGTAAGTTATTTAATTGCAAACTGAATGCTTCAGACACGTCACAGAATGTTACTTGTAATCAAATAAAAATGTATTATATTTAAAATATATTTTATATGCAGTTAGATGAACTTACAGGTACAGGGCGAGGCTGAGAGCCGTGGGAACTGAATGAGGCCGGTTGAGCGAATGCTAATAAGAGACCCATGGAGGAGCTCCCGAGCTTTATTTATTATGCTTATACTGTAAAACTTCAAATAATAGCCCGGGCTTTTATTTTCCCAAATCGTAGAACTGCACCGGCTTGAATTTGAGACGGGTGTATATATGAGACCGGCCTTTATAATTTAGTGTTTAGATGTTGTTCTTTGAGTCTCTAATCTCTAAAAATCTCCAAATGCTCCACGTCAAACTGTGGTCTTCCAACCTTTTATTATCGTGTCAATTGATTTGATTAACATGCGCGCGGGAGAGCTCTCTCTCTCTCTCTGCTCGTTATTTTGCACCCTGTCAAGCGCAGGAGTTATTCTATTCTACATCACTCACCGATCAAAATAGGCTTTGGTGGGACAAAAATTTGCTTTGGCGGCCACCAAAAAGTGGACGATCTGACGGTTTTAGAAGATTAACAACCCAAAACTAAAGAACAGACCCGGCCTCTATTTGAGACCGACTTTTATTTTCCCAAACCTGCAGCCACTCCAGGCGTGTAAAAGAGACAGGCGTCTATTTGGGACTTGGCTATTATTTGAAGTTTTATAGTCTGCCGCAGTCGGAAGTGCCTCTCCGTGTTAAAATGCGTTTAACATTTGCCGGTTTCCACCTCCTTTTACCCTGAACTTGGTTACAGTTATGTTTGATCACTTAAATTCACATTATTTTCTGTCATTCTAATTGCAATTCAAATTGTGGGGTAGCGCAGGGCTGTTTTACTTGGTCAAAACAATCATACCGGCACTAAAAATACATTTGAGTGTGTTGAAAGTTATGTTATAATGTTACATGATGCAGTTATCTATCAAATATATTATATGGTGGAGAAAATGCTGTATTACTGTTACTACAAATAAATCTCTGTCTGATTATGATATGCCAGCCACTTGACAAAATACTGTTGTCTCTGAGGCATGGCACAAACATTTTTGATCAAGAAAAACAAGAAATATAAATAAGAAGACTAACCAGCTACACTCTCAGAAAAAGCTACACTCTCAGAAAAAAAGGTACAAAAGCTGTCACTGGGGCTGTACCTTTTCAAAAGGTACACTTTTGTACCCAAAGGCTGCATATTGGTACCTTAGTCGTACATATTAGCACCTAAAATGTATATATTAGGACCTAAAATAGACATATTAGCTCCTGAAATGTACATATTAGCACCTAAAATGTACATATTAACACCTAAAATGTACATATTAGCACCTAAAATGTACACATTAACACCTAAAATATACTTATTAGCACCTAAAATGTACATATTATCACTTCAAATGTAATATTAGCACCTAAAATGGACAAAAGTTTACCTTTTGAAAAGGTAGAGTGTATATAACAAGTTTTCTGTCAATGACGTTATCCAAACAGTTGCTCACCTGTCTAATAAAACATAAATAACATTGTTCTAGTGGTTTTGGGATATTTTAGTCAAAAAAATTACATATTGTGCCTTTAGGAGTGCTTTTTGACATACTTAAGTAGGAGAGTTGAAAACTATGTGCACAGTCAATACAATTAAGCACACTTTTTCATAAGGCTAGTAATAATAACTAAACATATTAGAATGTGTGCATCTCTGTACGTATTTCTACCCCCTTTCGTGCACTCGGCTTTAGAGAGAGATTCAAGGAAATGTTTAGAGATTGAACCTTAACACTGAATAGACACTATGTGAACATGGAATCATGGTAATCTAATGTCAAGCAAGGTCAGAAGTGAAATGTGGGTGTCATTCAAGAACATGCAGACAATAAATCACTCGCTGTTAATTTTCAAATGCACAACTCACTCAAACACACAGATAGTGTTGATTAAGATTTATAGCATCTTACGCCAATGTTGTTCTTGACTCGGTTTCCTGTTGCTCGTTTCAGCAGTCGTATCCAGGAGGCCTTCATCAGCCAATCCAGTTAGAGCATCTGCTCTCCTCACCATACCAACCACAAACTTCATTTAACTCTAACAACAACTATAAACCACCTATCATCTATCAAATTATATGCAAACATCATACTTAAACCTGAGAACTGCTACTGTCAAAAATGAAATTATCGTTAAGAGGGAAAACAGCTGAATCAATTTCAGAGCAGAAGGTCCTCGTTTGATAAAGTTCACGAAGGACCTCAACAAATGAACTACTGCTGTTTTTGTAGCTTTGACTAAAACTAAAATTTAACCCAGATAAAGTCAAGTGCTACCTAATATCTTGGCAGTTGCCCGGGCTAATGTTAACAATGCTAGATGTGCTGACGGTCCGGGAAAGGAAGAGTTCTGCTGGGTTGTTGACGATGGCACGCAATTCCATGTGCTTGCTCTCGATCCCTGCGCATAGTGGTGAGAGCTGCAATGGCCTATGTATTTCCTCCTAAAATGAATGAGTCTCGGTCCATCCCGCTGCAGCAACACCACCGAGCCAGGCTGTCATGCTCCTCTATGAAGAGCCCTTCCCCGCTCCCCAGAGTCCAGCACTCCGACGCTAAAAATGCAAGCAGGTTTGCTGCAGTGATTTGCACCTCTAACTGTCAGATTTTCTTTCACACGTTGTCCTTCCCGCCTTCTGCATATTCCTCAGTTAAACATCAGGCATCCAGCTTTCTGTAAGCTTCAGTCTTCCTGTGTCTCTGATACGTCCTCTGTTTTGCCTCCACTCAGCCTTCTTTTCACATCTCCCACCCTCCCCATCCTCCTCGCTCTGTGCTCTGCGTTGGTCTTCAGTCTCTCCATCTGTGTGTCGTCTTCTGTGATTAATCCTGCTGCACGTTTACGTGTGTGTGTGCCTGTGTGCGAGAGCATGTGTGCTGTTTCTGCAAACTGTGCAGCTACCCTTGTGAAAAAAAGTGTGCTTAATTGTATTGAATATGCACTTAAAACTGTACTTGTGGATAATGTAAATGAAACTAAGTGTAGCCTACTTATAGAGAGAACACTTTTATGACTGTTTCTTACCACACTTAAAAAGTATGTAATTTCAAATGAAAAGTTTTACTTTTACATTTTAAATAATTATCTGTTTTAATAATCTTGTTGTGTTTTAAAGAAGTACACTTATTTTGATGTATTGACTATCATACTAAAGCACATGTAAAGTTCTTAATAATAATAATTTATTATAATAATTATAATTTATAAACAATACCCAATTGGCGCTAAGAGGCCTAAAGTGTGCCAAGAAAACATCCCTCACACCATTACACCACCACCACCAGCCTGCACAGTGGTAACAAGGCATGATGGATTTGTGTTCTCATTCTGTTTACACCAAATTCTGATTCTACCATCTGAATGTCTCAACAGAAATCGAGACTCATCAGACCAAGCAATATTTTTCCAGTCTTCAAGTGTCTAATTTTGGTGAGCTCTTGCAAATTGTAGCCTCTTTGTAGTGGAGATGAGTGGTAAAGGTTGTGCGTATTGTGGGTTCACAAATGCTTTGCTGCATACCTCGGTTGTAACGAGTGGTTATTTCAGTCAAAGTTGCTCTATCAGCTTGAATCGGTCGGCCCATTCTCCTCTGACCTCTAGCATCAAAAAGGCATTATCGCCCACAGGACTGCCGCATACTGGATGTTTTTCACTTTTCACACCATTCTTTGTAAACCCTAAAAATGGTTGTGCGAGAAAATCCCAGTAACTGAGCAGATTGTGAAATACTCAGAGCGGCCCGTCCAGAGTAATAAAATATTCTACTCAAGTAAAAGTACTACTACTTCAATTAAATTTTACAAGTACAAGTAAAATTACTGGTCTAAAAATTAATTTACTCATTTTTAAATGTACTCAGAGTAAAAGTATATAAAATATCACGGTTTACAGTATTAATCAATTATTAAATAAATAAACGGTATTATTAAATTATGGTTATTATTCTCATCAGTTAAAATGACAGTTCTCAAAATCAGAGAATTAATGTTTATTTTTATGATTTAATCCAAATATATTATCAAAAATAGTGGTAATCAAATGTAAATTTAAACGTGTGTCCTTTTATTTTCAGTCACTCTCGACGTCACGTCGGTGACTGATGAATTGGAATCCCCTACCGAAGTGCCACAGCTGCTGACTCCATCCAGCGTCCTGTGTAAACCTCCTACTCGCTCTTACCTGATTGGACAGGACTTACACAGAGAAGTTCATCATTGCTGTTCTGACTCAGTGAGACTATTGGATAACACGGGGAAAGCGTGTCCTTTTCATTGGAAAAGGAACACTGAGGAAGCCACATCCTTCCCCGAAGGAGACATGTGGAGATAACATTTGGACCTTGTGGGGTTGTTTGCATATGGAATTACTAGGGGTGACAGCAATCTCCTAAGAGATGGGTTCTCCCAAGGAAGAGACAGGCTTTCGGTTTAGGAGCAACCATGGAAAAAAAGCAACATATTGCACCCAGTCTAGACCTGGTTCTCAAGGATTCAGCGGAATATAGGCCTGGCACCAGACGCTCCGCCAAGTCCAACTGCCGAGGGCGACAGAGGACTCAACAGGTTTTTCACTCTGGAGACATGAACACAACTGTAGGCACAGCAAGCCGAAAAGAGACGAGCCTCTCGATATTTTTACCCATTTGAGGTGAGAACACAGGAGGAAACCAGCTCTACACGTAGGCTATAGAACCTAGCTAAAGTGTTTGGGCAACGCAGTCTCATCCCAAAAAGTCATATAACCGACGTTTTGGGACGTCTTTTGACCATACGTTAATATTCGCCTTTTTAGGGCCCCCTTAAACGTCGGTAGATGAGGTTATGGGATCCTAACTCTACCCCAGACCTAAATCTAACCCTAAACCTAACCCGTCACCTAACTGACGTTAAAGGTAAAGCGTCAGTTGTATGACGGCCCGGGATCGCCATCTACCGACGTTTAAGGGGGCCCTAAAAAGGCGGATATTGACGTATGGTCTTTTTGGGATGAGAATGTGTTGGTTTGGGTGTCCCCAGCCCACAGCTCTACAAATATCTGTTAGCGAGGTGCTACGTGCCACCACACAGGAGGATGCAACACTTCTTGTTGAGTGAGCTCACAGCCTGAGCAGGCAAGGCACATCTTGTGCTTTGTAAGCCAACGCGTATCCACCATCCAGTGGGCCATCCTCTGCTTGAAGACAGCCTTTCCCTTCTGCTGCCCTCAGAAACAGACAAAGAGCTGGTCTGAGGTCCAGAAGCTTTGAGTTCTGTTTACGTACCGTCGCAGAGCGCGGATGGGACAGAGCAAAGTGTCGCCGAAAAGGCCACCTTGTGTGATGGGAGTATCGAGAAAACGTACTTTAACGACCTCTCGCACCTCTGCAAGGCCAGCCAGGGGGCGCTTCTGGATCGTCTGGCCGAGGGCCTGCGCCGTGACTTGATCACGGTCAGTCAACATGCGGAGCTCAACCCCGGGTCAGAACTACCCTTGTGCAATAAGAGTGCCTTGGCTTAGCATGCAGGATGGAGGTGGCCTGCCAGAGGCATAGCCACCCCACCGTCAAGGGTAGTGAGAGAGGTGAAAACTTTTATGCAGAATTTGGCACTTTTGGCATTCCATTTTTGGCATATTTAAAAGGGCCAGCAATCCCATCCAGAGGCTGCACAGTTTGTGATGCGTTAGAGGGGATGGGGCCCTATGAAGGTTGGTTCCCAACCTTGGAGAAGACCTCACCACTCAGGTCTCCCAAGCTATTTTACCAAAGTAGACCCTACAACCGAGAATGCTCACCTAGAGCACGGAGCGAGTGCTGGGTTGCCGTGACAACCCGCACTGCAGCCCAGCAGGGCAACGGCACACGACACGTTGAGGAGCGAGAGACCCCATGATCCCATGCTTTCCCAAAGTGTCGAGCAGACCTGTGGCTGTCCTTTTATACACAAGCTGTGGCTGGCTAACAACAGACCCAAGCTTTCCGGAGAAAGAAGAACATTTACTTACGTATTTTTGGGGAATATTTGTTCTTTTAAGAGTAGATTTTATTGTGGGTACTTTAACTCGAGTGCATTTCTACTGAAAAATCTGTACTTTTACTTTGTTACGCTGGGCAATGTTCCTCTAGTGACTCTAGTCACTTTATTTTAATGCAATGCATGATACGAAACGCATAATTTATTCCAAGTGCGCCGTCTCTTCTTTTCTGGGGCACGAGCGATGCCCTATTCACAAATGAGAAATGAATCACTCTTTTGAGTCAATTCTGTTCAAAGACTTGATCAAACAAGTAAGCAAAACTGTCTAAATTGGTTCGCGAATCTGAGTTTGAATTATTTGTTCAGTTTCCTGCACGCACTAAATCGTCTGAAGTAGTTTTTCACTTGGGAGTCGTAACAGGAAATTAAGCGTTGGATGAAGTGGTCGTGGACCAACAGTCAATTTAAAGCAAATCTGCAAAAGTTCAGCGAGCGGCTAAAAGGTTAATGCTCTACCGTGAAAATAGCTTACCATCTACACTAACCAACTAAGCCCCCGTTTACACAATGGGAAAACGCAGATATTTCTCTGCATTTTGCCCTCTCATTTACACGAAAACGCCGTTTTTATCACAGAAAACGATTATTTCTAAAAATTCCGGGCAAAGTGGAGATTTCTGAAATGTGTTGCCGTGTAAACTGGGAGAAACGCCGTTTTAGGTTTTCGCTTGTCGATTCTGAGGATTCTGATTGGCTTGCATGGCTTTATCCTTAACCCCTACACTGCCGCCAATAGGTTTGGCATAGTTATGATGGCGCTCGACGGCGTATTTATGCGGGTGTGTGAACTATGTTATTTTTGAAAACGGAGAGGGGGAAAATATTCGTTTTGCTATATACAAGGCTTTGTGTAAACGTGGCCTAATAGTGTTATCAAAACAAAATAGCAACTATACCATGGCTTCCACAAATCTTTGAGTTCTTTTGAGTATCATGACATTCTACATGGGACTTGTACGTGAGCTACCGAGCAAGTTTACTATATCAGAAAAGCTGTACAAATGGAGTTGATGATGTGATGCAACCATCAAAATGTATTAGTTTACAAATCATGCATAATGTGAAAATGTTTTGAGGTCGTAACACATTATTGCAAAAGGAAATGTGTGAAAATAAGTTGTTATTAATCTAATTTCTTCCTTTGTAATCATAATTTCTGTGAAAAGGAATACAAATTGGTGTTTTACTGCCTCTAATGTTCATTTCAGCTGGAAACTGTAGTAGCTTGTATGCACGTTTTTGGCAGAAAAGTTTGGCAGAAATGCGGGTATTAGCATGTTTTTTCCAATGAGACCATTGTTCCTATTATTTTATCCCTTTTAATTGTCTCACTCACTCACACACACAATCACATAGACTCAGCTGTGCTCCTCAGGCAATTTGGAGAGCGTGAAACACACACACAGACACCCAAAATCACTCGGATGTGTTCGACCATGTTGCACTCTGTCAGTTTAAATTAGAACACCACACGCCAATGTGGATAATTACACATATTGACTAAATCCCAAAGATTTACACACACACACACACACACACATTGTGACAGTCACTATCTTACATCTATGATTTCCTTTCTCTTACACTTATTAAGCCGTTTAATTTGTTGTGTAGTTATTTGTCCTCGAGATGACTATAGCAAAACATATTTTACCAAGAATTATCTCTGTCTAGCAACCTACAAAATCACATGCTACCAATGCACAAATTTACATTACAAGTGGAGCACCCATTAACTGCATTAAATTGTATTTTCCACACCTTTTCACTAAACAAAGATAAATAAATAAAAAATGTATATTCAGAAAACAATAAAAAATGCATGATTGTATGAATGTTATAACTAGTCTTAAAAGAAAAAGTAGAAAAAGTGATCCAGACATTACAGATGAATTTCGAGTTATTATTCCTTGAGTTTTATCATTCCAAGCAGTTGCAGACAGTTCTTTAGAATCCTAAAGTTCAGTGAGTCTATGTACTATGGCCTACGAAAGCTCTATTTATTCTATACATGATGTTGAAACCCATCGCATACGTAGTTAAGACAATCACATCTTTGCAGTCTCTAACACATTCACACATCAATGCAAGGTTGTGAAAAAAGTCTTCTGGAAACTTTCAGGAAATGTGTTATTCCCACCCACAAAATCCTAGCCTCGAAAATTCCAGAAAGGAGCCGTGCATTGTTTAAAAAAGAACAAAATGGAAGTTGAACGTCACAAAGACTGACAAAAACTAGTGTGTAAGCAGCTTAAAACTGATATTTGGGACTCACCAAATCAGACTCCTCGCTGGTTGAGAGGTACATGTCTATGAACATCTGTCTGTGTGTGTGTGTGCGCAATATGTGTGTGTCAGAGAGCACTACTCCACCCAGTTGCTCTACAAACAGTCCTAGTAAGAGAAGGGGGGAGAAGGAAGAGCGGTTTCCTCTCGCTCTTGTGGGCTGAGTTTGAAGGGGCTCAAATATGTGCTTGTAAAATGAATGGTCTGTTAGTCTACATTCTCTCTCCTCCCAAAAGCACGTCAAGTTGCTCTACTAAACCCTAGAATTCTCTCTCTTTCCCACGCTAAGAAAAAAACCCACTGTGACAGTCCATCCCACAAACAACCCATGCTCTCTCAGACATGCACATAACTACATGTGGAGTCACACACGTACCAAAGGTTAGTAAAAAAAATATTTAATGCAAATAAGGGAGACTAAATAAACATATTAAAGTGACAGCCCTATAATTCATTGATACAGATTTGGGATCTATCTGAATACTATTAATGCATTACGTATTCTGATTCCAGTCTTATTTAGCCCTTTTATGTTGTTTTGAGTACAAAATTATACAGACGTGAAAGAAAATAAAGTGAGAAACGCTTTTGTACTCTTGCTCTAACTTTGCTAGCGTTGCCAAACTCCTCACCCTAAAAATTGCCCTCATAAGTGGTTTTGTGAAAAGTGGTTTTTATTCATAAAAAAAACAACATTTTTTTTTTCCCTCTCAGTGTACAACAAAGTACAGTAAAGCATTAAAGCCCCATTATATTATTTTTGAAATTTTGCTCTCGGGTCCCCCTACAGTTGGGAAACAGTATTGTCTTCTACTACTGTCGTAAAATCTGTCACGGTTACACTACGGAATACACGTGTGCGTTTGTTGAAAAGTGATACCCCCGAACTCTGCAGAAGGAAGGAGTTCTCACATCTTGGGCAGACTCCAGTGTTGCGTGTGAAATGTCTTCATCCCAGGTACATTGGCATATATTTCAGCATGTATGTAGACTATAGTGTCATGGGCTTTATTTTTATCAAACGTCAAAAGATCGCATAGCTCATGTTTACAAGCCAGCGTTTTTATAGTAACGTTAGCCTATTGTCTACTGTTTTACATAATGGATATGCTAATTTAATTCAATGTTTGTTGGTAGATAATAGCCATATTGTCAATATTATAATTTCAAGCTACCATAGATGAATCTTCAAATTTGAAAAATCTATTTGCAAATCGATTATTTTGTCCGTCTAATCATATTTACTTTCAAGAATGTATGTAGCCCCTACCAAACTCAGTAATCAGTATAGTAATCAGTATACTTTCACGTCTCGAGCTGGCGCGAGCTGCCCGCCCCGGCTCTACGGGGATGCTTGAGTGTGTTAAGTGCCCTTAAAAGAAAGCAATGCAGTCTACACTGGATGCGGCAAGGGACGAAGCTATACAACACATTACCAACAGTAAACTGATCACGCGCGCGCTCTGTTTCTGACGCACTTCTCACGTTTGCTAGGCGGGGGAAGATTGATGCACCGGACCGGAGTCGGGGGACTTTGTTACGTTTTTGTGGAGTAGTATTACAAATTAATGTATTTAAAATAGTATTAGTATAAAAAAAATCACTCGTTCGCTCATTTTGGCGTACGCAAAAAAATGTACCTTTAGGAGCGAGGACCTCTTGGATCGGTCGGGCACCCCTCCTCCTCCTTTAGCTCACGCCAGCGAGCTAAAGCTGGACCAATATTGATTCTCGTCCAGCCTTTTATTTAGCCACTCTCTCTTTTTTTATTTCTACTGTCCTCCAAAAAAACCTTTGGCTTGGCTTTACTTGCTGCTTCAGCCATGACAACATACAGAGGGGGGGGGGGACGCACGTTGGGCTCTCGCGAAAGGCTTTCTGAGGAAGTGGGAGAAGTGACGTATGCCGTAAAGCATGTGAATTTCGTATTTCTTTTTGTGCTCGGGTTTCATACTCGCACTTCGAAGTTATTTTGTAACTTTGAAGGCAGGGCCGGGCATCCCTTACAAAAAAGTATTCTTCAAATTCTTTGTAAGGAACTTTCCATAAAGTTCAACAAAGTGTATTGTAAAACAAATTGTTAATGAAACAAATTTTTACAAGAAAATACTTTAATGTTACTTGCAATTATTTGTACAAAATCCAAGGTATTGCTAATATACTTTTAAGTATATTTCAATATGGCACTTTTGGCCTTCCATATTTGGCATATTTAGAAGGACCAGCAATCCCATCCAGAGGCTTTACAGCTTGTGATACGTTAGAGGGGGTGGGGCCCTAGGAACTAAACTGGCCCACTTTTAAATGTATAATAATTTATACTTTATAACATTCGGAGATGGACTACTTTTGACCTGCAAAATTCCCACCAGAATCACTAACTGCTAAAAGTGAGTGAGTCGTACAAAACCTTTCTTTTTAATAAACTTTGTGTACACAAACAATGAATTCAATGCTCAAGTTCATGTGTAGAGGCTCTGGTGACACGTTGAGGACACGTACAAAGATATATATAAAATCAGAGCCAAAAAAAATAAATTGCACAATTATTTTTAATCACGTTATCTGTTTTTGACACTAACATAATTGTTACAGTAAGTCTGATCTTTTGATTGTTTGAGTTTTGATTTGGATTTCCTGTTCAGTTTCCTGTGTTAGTTAATGGGTGTGTCTTTATCAGCTTCCTTGTTTAGTAGTCTGGGCACTGATCAGGCAGCCGGAATTTTTTTTTTTTTCTCAATCGCAAAATCCTTCCAATGCACTAAAACGTTCATTCTCTAAAAAGCCCCACAATGCACCATTAAAACCAGGGACCATCAATCCTGTTCCATTAACGAAAGTTCAAAAGTGCGAAACATACATCACATGAGCCAACTCACTACACATAATCACACACAAGAGAGGTTTTCTAAAATACAAACCATTATTCAATTATTTGTCAGCATAAACATACATTGCAAGACAGGTAATGAACATAACCGTCTAAGAGGGAATTTTGGTGGCTGATCAACTTGAGTGACATAGAGCCAGTTCTCCTCCTTGTTTTGGTCCTTGAGCAACCTCCTCCCTACCAGACCAACACAGTCTCATGAAAGTGCGTATCTATACCATGATTGTCATTTCTCGTGGCATTTATATGCCAAAAATGTTTTTTGCATGCATATGCTACGCACTGAAAACCCCCTGGGTAGGTTGAGTTCGTACTTATTATACGGCAAAAAGTGCGTATCATATGCACGCAAAAAATGCATACCATATACACGCAAAAACTAGTTTTGCCGTATAAATGGCACGAGAAATGACATTCGTGCTATAGATACGAACTTCCATGAGATCGGGCTCACCAGACCCATCCTGCAGTTTAAATATTTCAGTTCCAACTGATGTCTTTCCCACTCTGCTGGTTCCATCAATCTTCAAGCCTGTTTTGTTACCAAACACCAAGCTTTTTTCGCTCCCACCCTGTCTTCCACTTCCAACATCTCTACCTGTCCCATATCAGCCAAGGAGGCTGTCTGTGAACTCTCTGTCTGTCATGTATCAGTCAAGGAAGCTTTCTGAGAACTCTGTCTATCATGTATTGGCCACGGAGGCAGTCTCATAAGCGTTTTGCTATTCATTTCTTCGGCCCTGTCTCTCTTCAGCTCCTCCTTCGTTGGCTCCTCCTAGCAGCTCTGATCTGCATTGGACTTCCAGTTAACCAGCTCTGCCCTGGTGTGTCGACCCCCTGGCTCCACATTGAACAACCGTGTCCCACCATCTACCTCGGCCTGTCGGCATCATCCTGGTTCCTCGCTCACTCGGCTCCACCTGAAACCATCGTCCTTATGACTCCACCGAGCTCCCTAGTCCCTCTGGCTCCATCTTGGTCAGTTGTGGCTCTGCCTACACCACAGACTTCCAGCCGTTGGAGGAGCCTGGCGGAGCTGAAAGGCTTTGTCTCTCCACCTTTCAGCTCAGTCGTGCTCCTTCTTCCCTCTGGCTCCACCTCAGTCCACCATGGGCACTCATCATTATGGCTCTGCCTTGGCTTCCAGGTTCTTTGGTGTTGCTCCGCCTCGGTCTCCACCTCCACCAGCTCCTCCTCTGTCAGTTGACTACCTGGTTCCGTCTTCCTGGTAGCATAGTTTAGGGTCACTTCCTGGCTCCTCCTGCCCGTCGTCTCTTCCCTGGATCCTCCCTGGTCCTGGATTGTCTCCTCTGCCAGCACCTCATCCTCTGCCTAAGCCCTCTCATGCCTTCTTCTGTTGGACATTTTTGTTAAGGCGTGCTTTTTTGAAGGGGGCTAATGTTACGTTTGATCTGAGTGTGTTTTGTTTGAGTTGGACTCCCAGTTAGTTTTTGCACTGTGTTCTGATTTAACCCAAATTAAAACTATTCAGACTGTTACTCGGCTAATACAGTTATCCTTTGTTCCTCTATTTACTGAGTTTACGATCTGATACAATCTAGACATTACACCAACATTCTTTTAAAATTACATATTTTTTGCTGTCTATAACATGAAAGTCTTGTTAAAGAAGACTAATGTTGTACTCCTAAGACAAAGAGTATATGGTTACTTAGATGCACACCAACATGTGCACACACTCAAGTTTCTCCCTTTCTCACCCTAGCCCCAACAATAAGTCCCTAAAAATATAAATATATATGGCCATTACAAATGAAACAGAGACCATTTGCTTACCTTGACCTTCTTGGACATGTTCACTGTCTAACAGTGGGGAAAAAAGGATGGTTACTACTGCAACTGTCTGTCTGATCAATAATTCAGGCTTGAATTCACAATGACTAAATGTAGTTTCCAATTACAGTTATCAGGTTAGTGAAAGACACTATGTTAACAAACAGCAATCACAAAAAACTGTTTGTAAATTCTTGTTAATGACGGAATGTAAGTGATTTGTCAAAGCAAATTACCATATGCTTTAATGTTCAAAAAACACATTTTTGACATATTTTTTATTATTGCAGCACCTCTCTTCCCATCTGTCAGTAACAATCTGGGGTGCGTTTCCCGAAAGCATCGTTAGCCAACTATGGTCGCAAGTTGGTCGCAATTTGAACTTGCGACCATAGTTGGCTAACGATGCTTTCGGGAAACGCACCACTGTTTGGTTCCTGCCTATAAGAAGCCCCTCCTTCTGAAAAGCACAATGTGCTCTGATTGGTCGGCTGGACCAGTGTGTTGTGATTGGTGAGCATGTTTGGGGGATGTCCTCCCTAACCAGAACCGCGAGTTTCAACAAAGCGCTAATGCAACTCAACCACTTTTTACATTTATTTTAAATAAGACTATTTGCAAAATCAAACTTGATTACAAAACCTTGCTACTAGTGTGGCCTTAAACTTACCATTATGCACATGAAATGCACTTACTTGTGGTGGGCTGGGGTATTTGATTTTCTTTTTTGACTATTTTTGTCAAAATCACTTGAAATCCTATTCCTAACCCTCTTACAGCCACTGAGTTAGAAGCACTGACGTGAAAATTAAGCAATTTAATTATCTGTGGAGCGGGCAGGACTCGAAAAACTCCAGCCAATCATTTCCAAGACCATCTAGAATCATTGGACCGAAAATGTGTCAATTGGGTCAATAACCCAAAAATGTCCGGAGGTGTCGTTTCCAGATTCTGTTATCTGGTTGAATCTCCAGATAAGACATTGCGGTAGCTACCGGTAACATAGCCTATAACTCAATCATATGTTGCCGAGAGAATGCTTTTGTGTTTCTTAACACTTTAAAATAAGCACTTTGTAATAATTACTGTATTACTTTTACTTTTTAAAAGTTTATTTTAAAGTACATTTTAAGCCATTATATTTGAATAATATTTTTGTTGTGCTTCAAAAGTACACTTATTTTGATGTGCTGACAATAATACTAAAACATGTAAAGTACTTAATTTTACTTTTAACCAGTGTTATTTGATATTCAAGTTAAAGTTTGAAATATGTCTATTGTACAAAACTGCAAATATATAAATACATTACATACATACTTTTCAATAGAAATTACATTAAAATGTATTTTAAATTTAACATAAATGGTTGCCAGTACATTCAGCAGTACACTTTAACTATATTTCACTGACAATGGGCTCTATGCACGGCGTTATTTCCGGTGAAGGTGCAAGGATGCTCGATAACTTCCGCCGATCGTAGAGTCCAATGCAATACCGAGAATTTATATTGAATTTCATACTCCATGGTTATAGTAAAGAAACATTAGTCACAAAAACGGACGAAACAGACACCCCTCGTTGTGTTTATGCTTCTTTTTAAAATTATATTAAATAAACATAACTATATATAAAATTACATCTAAACGTATGAAAGTTTCGTTTCAAAGACGGGAGCCAGGACAGTAAATTTTGAAGACTCTGCCATAATCCTGTTTTCCTCGGTTTTCCATCGCTTTAATCTCCCCAACCGGAAACTGACGAGCATCCTTGCGTCAAATGCGGAACTTATGCGTGCATATAGCCCATAGAAGTAATTATAAAATTTAATTACCGTAATTTAAATTTTAATTAAGTGTATCAAAAAAGTTCAACTAATTGCATTTAATATCAATTTAACAATACATTTTCACTTAATTGCAATTAACATTTACATTGATTGACCTTGCAATCAATAATTATCAAAATTCCACTACATTCTGAGCTCATGGTTCTCAACATGAAAAATGAAGCTTAGATTGTATAATCAGGACCATGAATGGGGTCAATGGCTTTGGACTCAAATAATGCAGATAGTGCTCAGGTATAGAGGTATAGTGTTTAGATGAAGAAGTAATCATGGATGTGGAAATAGACATACGAGTTCCACAGGGACTTACATAACAGGATAGCAGCCACCACTGGTATGGGGACCCCAGTAATCAGACAGCTTAAATAATGTGGCTGTCAATCAGGGCTTAAGTGGCCTAAGTCCCAGATATGTTGGTCCCTTCAACATCCTAAAAGAAATCAATCCAGTGAGAAAGTTCCTAGACAATGAGATTCTTTGGCATGAGATTCTGTGGCATGCAGTTCCCTCTCCAGCCCACCAGATGGAGCTCTCGCCTAAATATAAGTCCAAAGCCTCAGTTTGTTTTGGGTTTTACAATACTTGGTTGGTATACATGGGGTGCTTCTCATTTCTTATTTGTGCATCCTCGTTTCCTTCCCTCGCTTCCTTTCCTTGCGTCTCAGCTCCACCCCCTGTAGGACGCGAGAGAAGGAAGCGAGGAAAGGAAAGGAGGACAGAGGAATCGAATAAAAGCTTTTTTATATACATTGAAGTACTTGATCACTCGAGTGTCACTCCACAGTGTCATCAGCAGCGCTAAAAGGATCTGCCCTATGTTGTTGAAGTTTGGTTATTTAATAAATTCATAATAAATAATAATAAAGATAGGCTATACTGTTGAAATATCTGAGATGTGTGGTTTATATAAACTGCAAAGGTAAAGTATAAATTAAAATGATTGTGACCGATGTGAAGGGGGAGGAGAATTGACACGTGCGTCACGTTTAGTCAACATAACAGTTCCGCGTAGGATGCACCTGTGTATCCTCGCTTATGACTCCTCAGGAAGCCTCCTCACTCCTCGATCCTCCACTCCTCACGGTGCAATTAGAGAATTGAGATGTCCTTCAAGATGGCTGAGCTCGATCGGTTTCCGGGTCATAGGAGGGAGGACGGAGGAGCGAGGAGACGAGGAGGGATATTGAGAAGCACCCATGCTGTTTGGAGCGAATGTGTTGTTCTCCTCCTTTCCATACTCGGCTGTGCAGGAACACAATGAAGATGGAGCACAACCTTCTTAAATAATAATACAGAGAGTATAAAGAGAGATATAGCTTACTGTGTATCTAAATATGCTAGTACATTTCTTAAAATGTAGGCAGGTATTGGACCTGCAAAATGGATAAAAGTAATTTTTCAAATGAAATATTTCATCATTTGTTTTGATCTCACTATCTGTGTAACAAATGTATAAAATAAATAGCAGATCAGGAAAAGTTGCTACATTTTTTAAATGTCTATTTTTATGTCTATCATGTCTAGTTTTGGAGTAGAGAAATAACCTTTTCAGTTTGCTCAACAAGGGGTTACACAAATATACTACATGCATTCTGAATCTGTTAATTCTGAATAACACATGCTCTGACCTAAAACAAAGATTATTCATGTGCATTATCAGTGATCAAACAGAGCATGTTAATTGGATCCTCAACACCAAACTTGATATTGCAAGTCATAGTCATTGCTGTTTATTTTATGTTGCTCATACTAAATTTCAAGTGAAATATTTCTATATTTATTTTATAGCTGAATCAACCTTTGACTCAATGGAAGTTTGATTTTTTTATTAGGCCACAGTGCATTTTTTTTTATACTAAATGAGTTCAAATGGGTATCAGAAAAAATAAACCATGCTTGCTTTTGGACTGTCTTCCGATTGTTTTGATCTCTGCTTTTTGCATGTCATCTTCTTTTCTGCTGACTGCTTTGAAACTGCTTTTATTTTGTATTTATTTATTTATTGCAGAGAATGCTGTCATGTCCCGGATGGAAATCAACCAGAAATAATGTAAACATGCCCTTGTGTGTCCTTACTGTGTCTGTTTATCTTAAAAAACACATACAACTATATAAAAAAAAATTCCATTAAAGTGGTTCTCAAACTTTTTTCGTCACACCCTAAACCTTTAATAAAAAATCTGGCTGTTTTACTGTATTTCTGATTAAAAAAAATCAGGACTGGTGAAATGGGGAACTTTAAAAACACTAAAATTCTTACTAACCCCAAACTTTTGAACAATCTCCTGTGCAGCATCCACCTGGATGATGTGACGGCAGCACCAAAACGCCCACCACACATTAGTTTCATGTAGGAACTACATGATTGATTTCCATTACACGAGTGTAGATGTTAAAACTTCATGCTGATTTGTCCTCGGCTTTCGCCAAACTTCTCACAACAAATCTGTAGACGACTTGATACTTATAAAATACATTAAACATGAGGAAGACATTACCGTGGACAATCAAACGAGGGGTGCATAGCATCACAATCACTTCAAAATGTCGTTGCTGTGGCAAAATCCTGCAAAAATAATATCTGTAGAATAAGACTCAACTGTTAACAATCTTTACTATGGTAGCACAGAGTCAAAATTTGGACACTAATTATCCCTTGCCCCCATCGATGTATCTTAGCTTAGGAAGTGCACATTTGTTAACGTTTTGTTATAGATTGTTATCATGACTTCGAGTCACTTTGTGTACACTCACAAAGCACTTCAGCTTAGGCACACATGTACACCTCCTTATTCATGCAATTATCCAGTCAGCCAATCATGGGGCAGCTGTGCAATGTTTAATCATTCAGATAGATGTC
This sequence comes from Pimephales promelas, assembly GCF_016745375.1. The sequence goes on from NW_024121150.1 coordinate 715,710, forward strand.
TTCTTCTTTTATTTTAATGGTGGGCTGGTGTCAAAAGCACATCAGATACAGGTCAGGAGCATGCATAGACTGTATATAAAGATGATGGACGACACGGCAGTTCCCCAAAAATAAATCCAAAATATCTTGGTCGCCCCCTGGTGGCTGGCTGCAGTATAGGTCATAAACCCACCCACTCCATCTTAGCAGAAAGGACATGTAAAATACATTTCTGTCATTTCAGGCAGTTCTTATCACACCAATGTACCGTATTTTCAAGTGTCTGTTTTCTGATAAGTTTGGTTTTAATTAGATATTTGATGCTATAGGGAGCTGTGTTCGAAATCGCCCTCTATACCCTCATTCACTATCCCCTACATTACTCAACCAATATAATCCACTTAAAGGAGTGAATGAAAACGAGTGAGCAAATTCGAACACTGAGTGCGCCGGAAGGACTGATGCTTTTAGCGTACAAGTTTGAATAAATATTGCACAAGCTCTCAAATTCACATCTACGTGCTCTCGAGTTTTGCTACTCTATTATACCACACCTTTATTTAGGAAATTATTCAGGAACATTTTTCCATTTTCACATATCAAAATTCCAGTCCAGAAAGTTTACCTGAAATTCTTGTCTTTGAGGTACCACACCAACTCCAGGCTGGTGAAGAATTTGTCTGCAAAAATGGCTGTGGTGGTGGAGGAGGACATGGTGGGGCCAGGACGGAGACTGTCTGGCTGGTGACACCCATGGTTTGTTGTTCAGACGTCATGGGGACACAGTGGGTCTCCAGCGTAGTTTTGCCCTAGTATAACAAGTCATGAATAAAGCCATCCTTAGAAGCCCTGGCAAGCAACTTAAATCCCCATTTTCCGGCATGTTATTGATGTATTACCTCAAGTTTCCAGCTGTCTTGCCTTTGTAGGCAACTATAACCACATCCACAGACTGCTTGGGGGTCTGTGGTTCACTCCTGAAGGCCTTAACCAGGAGCACGAACAGTGGCCGGACTTTGAAGAATCCGTCGATGGTTCCAACTTCCAAGGATCTGGGTGTTGTCGTTAAAGTGGACAAGCCTTCACATCACCCTGAACCTCTTAGACGACATGAGGTTTGCAACTTGAGGGACTCTGGTCTCTGGTGCCCAGTAGTCATCAATGGAGGGCAGCTCAGAAATCCTCATGTAGAGCAGGATATCCACAAAAGTTGTCATCTATTCTTCAATGGTATTAAAGGTGGCCTTCTGGGTTGCATACAAGTTGGTTTGGTATGTTATATGCTATATGATGACATGGGGGCTGAAGTACCTGCTGAAGGAGTCTCAATAAAATCAGGGGGAAAGTGCTGGTACTCAGGCAGGGGATGGTTGTCCAGGTCAACCTTCTTCCAGGTGGTTAGCCTGGCTGCTGGCTTCCTCTTCTTGGTGGGCCCCTTTGCTTGGGATGCTGAGTGGTCTTCGTCCTTGTTCTCATCATTGTCATCCTTGTCCTCAACCGCCTCCACTGCAGGCCGCACACAATCCTTTTTGGCAGAGGGGCCCATGTCACTCGGGCATGAAGTGTCCAGGTTGTGGGTAAGTGGGATGAAGTTGAGGTCTGCCATCGTTTCACTTGATAAGACCCTTATTCCTCGTCTGGAATCGTTTAAAGCCCTTTCAACAGTTTGCAGTTTGTACTGAAAGGTCTTTTGGACCTTGAACCGTTTGGTGCCCAGTAAAGTGCATTATATGGAGAAAAATCCTGGAATGTTTTCATCAAAAACCTTAATGTATTTTCGACAGAAGAAAGAAAGACATGGACATCTCGGATGACATGGAGGTGAGTAAATTATCTGCAAAAGTTTTTTTAAAAGTGAACTACTCCTTTAAAGGCACTTCCACAAACCTTGTGTGTATCATTTGGTCACACCACAGGGTGTCACTGTGGCCTCAAAGCTTCAGCACCCTCCACTCTGAACTTGATTGCTATGTCTGAGGTAAAACCATAGACTGTAAAACACACCCCCTCATTAGCATACAGAGGAAGACATGTACTAATAAATAAATGCAGAAATAAATAAATGTGGAAATAAAGAGAAATAAATAGATGTGGACATAAATGCATATACATGAATAAGTGTGAAAACTATTGGTTAACACTTTAATATCATGCCCTATCATAAAAAAACTGTCATTTATTTGACAAAATTTGACATTTCAACACTTACCACTGAATTCCTCGTATGAGTCCATTGAGAAAACGAGAGAGCTCAGATGTCAGCGCACGGGAAAAACTGAATTTACAGTAGGCTAATTTCCTATAATTGCCAAGCCTCCCTTATTTTTTACAATAAATACTGAATGTGGTAGGCCATTGTGAGATGTCACATTTAAAGCCGGTGAAGTGATAATAATGTAATTGACTGTGAAATATCTATACATCTTGTGAAATCCTGGAAACAATTTACATAGTATAATTTATTTCTGTGATGCAAAGCTGAATTTTCTATTCAATTCATCAATGTCTCTACAGGGAAACACCCTGGATGGATGGCCTTGATTGTTTTTGCTATTCAGTCAAATAAGTTTCAGGTAAAGATAAAGTATTATCTTGTATTATCAGAATTAAGATGCTCTTTATTTTATAGTATTTAAAGGGTTAACTTTGTTCACCATAAAAAAGCAAAAAAAAAAAAAAAAAAAAAAAGTAGTTCACTTTATCCAAAAAACAAAAAAACAAAACAAAGTGTGGCATAATATAAGGTAACTACTTGAACTTAATATGAACTAAGGTTGGGTTCAGGGTAAGGTTCAGGTTAATACCTAGTTATTATATTAAGTACAGCGAACTGTAAAATAAAGTGCAACCAGAATTATTTTAAACATAGTGTCAACACACCTCCACAGAAAAACAGATGGTGTTGCAACAGTGTTTAATATTCATCCTGTGAATGTTATTCAAGTCTTTGCAAAGTAGTGGCGTGTCCTTGATAAAACAGATGGCTTCTGAATATGCAATTCCTTCAAAAAGACTCGCAGACATCACACAACAGACTGTGTTCAATTTATCACAGCAAACTTTTGATTAACATCAGTCCAAAAATGGAATCAGAAAAGAAACACTGTTGGTAAAGCTTTTAAAAACGAGAAATCTTTTTCTCAGGACAATCAGAGATTTTGTGGATGTGAGTTTGGTTCGTTTTGGTTGGTGTGAATTAGGGTTATTACTAAAACTATTTAAACATTTCTTTTAATTGATATAAAGGCGAAATAAAACAAAACAATTAGTTGAAAAACTTGCAATAGGTGATTCTCAACAATGTCTTCTTTGCTTTCCTGTTTGAAAGCCTCCTCATTTCCTGAAAGCACTCACTATGTTAAAGGAGGGGTTGACTGCGATTTCACTTTTTTCATTTTAAATAGTGTGTAATGTTGCTGTTGGTGCATGAACAGTATCTGCAAAAAATCAGGAAGTATAATTGCCTACAAAAACGACTCGATTGGGACTACAGCTGGGTTTTAGACGTCACTAACCCACACATTTGCATATGCAAAAAAGGGCATGCGCATATTTCTGCGGCATGTCGAGTGTGTTGTGTTCACCCAGTGTGTTTGGGCTTCCCACGGACGCTGTACTTCGTCAACAATGGATACAATTTATGTTTGATTATGTCCTGGAAAATGATGATTGTAATTTAGCTCTCTGTGCTACGCATTTTATGAGAGACAGCTTCCAGAATCTGAACGAATTCAATGCCGGATTCAACAAGAAACTGTTACTAAAACATGAAGCAGTTCCGACTTTAAAACAAGAGGCAGCAGTTGTTGAGCCACAACCTGTAAGTAGGCTAAGACTTCATCATTTTAAATGTATTTGCATGTAGAATTCCAGACGTAGCCTTGTGTTTTATTTTTTTCTAATGCCAGCCCTGGCTTTATAGCCATTAGGCTACGAGTTATGCTATTTTGTGTCTACGACAAACGCGTACAAATATTATGGACCTGAATTTTCTATAAGTATTAATGTTGTAAATGTATTTTTCATGTATATACATGTTTTATGACATTATTTTCGATTTGATCAAGAACGTAAACTTGCCAACGCTGTTTGAGTAACATTAGCAGCCAGTCAGTTGCTATTGTTGCCAGTCAGATGCTATTGTGTTAAACAAACGTGTATAAAGTAAAAAAAATATATAGCAAATTATCATTCAGAAACGTTTATTAAGAGCCGTGTGTGGTGAGGTTCTGTTTGACTCTCTTCATCGCGGCTTTCTCGTTCTGATTCTGCCTCAAACTGATACTGCAGTTCGACACATATACATCTGGACCGGAGCTCATGACATGCACGTTTCGCCCGTAAAGGTAATGGGCGTTAACCTTCCGGACAACGTGAGCGACAGTTTAGCCAATCACCACACACCGGCCCAAACTAACCAATCTGAGCCCACTGCCTGTTTATGAGGGAGTGGTTTCATAGTCTCAGGAAGTCGACCGACCGGTCGTTCGAGGACAGAGGAGAGCGGGGCTTACAATAAAGGTGAAGTTTATGAAAAATAAGACTTTTTAAAAAAGAAAAACCACGAATACATGTTATATTGCACCCCATAAACACAGTGCAGACAGAGCGAGAATGGCTGGCAAACAGTTGTTTACAGTATGTTCATAATTGTAGGACTGTTACTCTGTACTGTAAAGTTTTCTCACCGTCGATTGACACATAATGTAATCAAATGTTGTCTCTGGTTTGTTCATGTGTTTTCGAGGAGGTGTGGCTTTGGAAGGCGATTTGTAGGGAGGGTGGGGACATATGCTTTCAAAGCTAGCCAGCTAAAGTTAGCATTTCCCAGATCACCTCTTCATGCACCTTTAATCTACATGGATATTGGATTTTTTTCCCCTTGATATTAAACTGAAATAAGTTTAAGTTTGAGCACTGAAATTATAAACTGAAGATAAAAATAGCAATATAATAAAAGCAATACACTAAAATAGCAGGGGTGTGTGAATGTTATGCTTGTGTGCGCACTAGCGAACCAAACCCAAATCTGCTTAAATTCAAAGGGGACAGCTAAATAACCCAGTAGAACAGGCTTAACTACGTTAAACAGCAAATTAAGTGGAAAGATAACTGCAGGGAGAATGGGGAAATAGTCAAAAAAACAACAACAACAACAACAACAACAGTAAATGCATGAAGTAGACTCTCGCTAAACAGTTTATTGACTAGGGCTAATGCCATGATATATTATATTTGCAAATTGCAACTGAAGATAAAAAGCCATAATTTAGCCGCCATATTTGTAGAAACCATTTCCAGACAATATGGCCATTGGATTTTCTATTTAGTTTGTCATGAGAGTTCCTCTTATAGATGGGGTTGGCATGAAAGGAAGAGAAAGTTTGCATAAACACAGGACAAAAATATGATGTTATGAAATATTCATGTTTGTTATACACCATGTGCTTCACACAACCTTGGAATTTGCATTGTTACAGTTCTCCTAAAGGTGATACAATTTGTGTTTTGCCCTCAAGGTATTTTGTCCAGTTGTTGTTAATTGTACTCCAGATTTGGTAAGTTGTTTCAAAGTATAGCCTTTTAGGAAGTAAAGTATTTCCTTTTTTTTTTTTTTTAAACAAAACAATGAATAAATTAATAATGGGAAAATAGAATAAAAGGTAAAAATAGTAACTACATCCAGGGAGAGAACATGTGGCCTAATTAAATTCCATCCAGAATAAACTCAAACGACTTTCATTAAAGTCAGTATTTTGAAAATAAACATACATCTATGTAGATATTAAACACACACACACACACACACACACACACACACACACATATATATATATATATATATTTATATACTGTACTGTACTGTATATATTCTGTATATATATACTGTATGCAAACATACCTACACAGTATACACTTAATAATTTATATCAGCAAAATCAGACCTTCTATATGATATATTCAACCCATTTCCTCCATTTTCCACACCCATAAGGTATACTATCTTGACATACACAACCCAAATAAAGTAATTTGCTTTTAAGAGGTACTGCAAGCTAATCAGTGGCGGTTCTAGAACATTTCAACTGGGGGGCCAAGCTGGGTCCAGTTGTACTGTTAGAGGGGCCATTTACATTTAGACCTTATTGTTGTCATATCATTTAACAGGCATAAACAGGTAAAATACCATGTTTATAATCATCCAGCAATGTATTTCCATTTCCATTATATTTTTACATTTGCGTTACATATTCAGCATCAGTCACATTAACTGTATTTGAATTTCCATTACATTTATTTTTACATTTGCATATATAGTGCTAATAAAATTATTAAGCCTATTTTTATAATGTGACAATATGTCAATTATCGTGTGATAACAAAAAAAATGACTAGGACTTAAATACTTGTTCTGAGAAGGTGTTGTTAGTGAACAGGCTGTAAAACTGTTGGCTATGTTACAGACACTCATGAAAAACTGATGCAATTATCAGGGAAACGTTCTCTAACATCAGTCAAGTTATCATTGTTTTTATCAAACAAGTTGTGAATTTGTTGTAACGTTAATACAGGATATCATGACTTACTCTGTGCTCAAAGTGATGCTCGGAGCTCCAGTAGTTAGTTTCACGCTTTTTTTTACATTGGTTGTTGCATTAAATCTTACCCAGATACAATAGTGCTCTTTTCTAATTGGCTATTGAGTAGCACCTTTCTTTTTTTTTTGATTGGCTGATAAGTGTCAGGGTCAACTGCTGAACTGCTGAATCAAGACGTGATGGATTCTCACCGGTTCCATAGTGAGAGCTAGCCTGGCTAACGCCCGACCATGTTTACGAATGCCCAGAGCCGTATTATTGGGTGCTACGAATGTCTATCAAAAGCACCTGTACGTAGCTCATAGCCAATCGGTTCAATGATACCAGATGACATATAGTGACAGAAAATTAGACGAGGAAAAAGACGATGGTTCAGAGATTTAAGAGATTTAACGTAAAACTTAAATTAATAGCCGAGTCCCAAATAGACGCCTGTCTCTTTTACACGCCTGGTGTGACTGAATGTTTGGGTAAATAAAAGCCGGTCTCAAATAGAGGCCGGGTCTGTTTTTTAGTTTTGGGTTGTTAATCTTCTAAACCCGTCAGATCGTTCGCTTTTTGGTGGCCGCCAAAGCAAATTTTTGTCCTGCCAAAGCCTATTTTGATCAGTGAGTGATGTAGAATAGAATGACTACTGCGCTTGACGGCGCATAACGAGCAGAGAGAGAGAGAGAGAGAGAGAGAGAGAGAGAGAGAGAGAGAGAGAGAGAGAGAGAGACGCGCGCACTCTCACGTCTTCAAACACAAGCCTTGCTCTCTTTCCCTCGCGCATATTAATCAAATCAATTGACACGATAGTAAAAGTTTGGAAGACCGCAGTATCACGTGAAGCATTTGGAGATTTTTAGAGATTATAGACTCAATGAACAACATTTCAATAATAAATTATAAATTATAAAGACGCCTGTCTCAAATACAAGCCGGTGCAGTTTGACGATTTGGGAAAATAAAACCCCGGACTACTATTTGAAGTTTTACGGTATGTATACACAAAGGCTGTATCAAAAGGTAACTTCACGTCCGCTGCCAAGATGGATCCATAGATATAAACAAACTGCTTCGGTGTCGCATAGACGTCGTCATCGTTTTGCCGCTACCTCCCCGTTCTGTGATTGGTTGCCTATCTCAGGCAAAAATTTGGTTCATGGTGTCCAGGCTGCCTAAGAGCATGAATTAAACTGTGCTGCGGCAAGGCAGCATGGGGAAACCCAGGCTAAGTGAGAGCGGCGCGGCCAGAGAAATTGCGGTATATTAAATATATAATAAATAGTTTTTCCGCATGAAAAATTCAATGTGTGACGGGAGTGCGTGACATAAGACCGAAATGAGTGACTGCCACACTGTAAAAAATGATTTCACACTCCACATTTAGGGGGGGCACAAGGGGGTTGTGAGGGGGTTGTTAAAACTGATTAACAAATAACAGTAGGGAAAACACTTATTTAGAAATAAAAATATGTATGAGACACTTAGGCTAGCCTAACAACTTAAAGGAGTAGTTCACTTTAAAAAAAAATGTTTGCTGATAATTTACTCACCCCCATGTAATCCAAAATGTCCATGTCTTTCTGTCTTCAGTCGAAAAGAAATTAAGGTTTTTGATGAAAATATTCCAGGATTTTCTCCATATAATGGACTTCAATGGGAACCAAACGGTTCAAGGTCCAAATGAGAGTTTCAGTGCAGCTTCAAAGGGCTTTAAACGATACCAGACAATGAATAAGGGTCTTATCTAGTGAAACGATCGGTCATTTAAAAAATAAATAAATAAGTTTAACACAAATGCTCGCCTTGCTCTGTTCTGTGATGAGCGTTCGTGACTCTCCTGCTCATTAAAATGAACAAATCGAAGGGTCCTATAAAGACCCTTATTCATCGTCTGGTGTCTTTTAAAGCCCTTTGAAGCTGCACTGAAACTCTCATTTGGACCTTGAACCCTTTGGTTCCCAAAGAAGTTCATTATATGGAGAAAATCCTGGAATGTTTTCATCAAAAACCTTAATTTTTCTCGACTGAAGAAAGAAAGACGTGGACCTTGGATGACATGGGGATGAGTAAATTATCAGCAAAAGTTTTTTTTTTAAAGTGAACTACTCCTTTCAGGTTAAATCTGAAAAACTGAATAAAGTATCATAGGCTTGCAAGCATTGGTGTGAAAATGTTCACCGATCTTGATTGATTAGCATTAGGCTAGCCTAATTTACTGGGATAATTTTTTTGTGTGACAGAAGTGGTTGTAAAGATATCCTACCATTCAGTAAATTCTGGGCAGATAGGGTGTGCTTTACAACAGTAATTGAAGCAGGCGTCAGTGTTCGTTGGTTAAGTACAGTCAACTGGCTATTGACGTCTCCTTATTTGACTTGGATTGCCTCACTTTTGTATGAGGGCCGCTGATAGTCCGCCGTTTGAAAAGGGTTCAAAGAACTTCAAAGTTTCCGTGGCGAGTCACAACCAAATCGTATTCCAGAAAAAATGTAACGGAGGAGTTGTTTTCATTGGACATACAGAGCGGCAGAAACCACGAGTGCGAAGTTAGAAAAGTTTCTAAGGGAACGGCGATTTGTGCCCTCTGTTTCCCTCTAGATATCTCCCGCTGGAAGAAGAACTACCCCTGAAACACACATGGTACAATCCAATGCACCTTTTGATCATTCCAGCAGAAGCAGCAGCGACTGACTGTGGAACAACATTTCAAGGTTCTTGGTGGAGTTGCGGCGGCGTTCTGATTTGTCTGTGTAGTTCAACTTAACCCGTGTCCGAACGGGATCACAGACGCCTTAAACAATGATTTTTAAAGAGTTCTTCATCTAATTCAGTTGATCTAAAGGGTGCTGATACTTAAAAAAAACCCAAAAACAAAAACATTTGCGAAAACACAGCGCGACCGAAAGAGGATTCTTCGCGATGAGGCTCACTGCGGTGCTTTGTGGCAGTCTTTTAACTTTCATGCTTCTCGCCGAAGGTAAGTGTTTTGGAGTTCTTTGCAATTTGCTTTGAGAAGTAAACACGTCGTTCCTTGTAAATACAGTCTACAAAACAAAAATAGCCCACAGAACAGAATTAAACCGTATCCTCATCAAAGAGTTGTCAGACATTTAACGTTACACAAACAAAACAAAACAGAGTCGTGATAGATTCCGACCGCGTTAAAGGAGAAAATCACCCCACCATGGCCAGTTTGCCAAGATATGAAACTAATACTAGTTGTTGATGTAGCCTATATTATATAAATAGAATTTAATTTACCGTGCAGAGAAATTTCCTTGCAAAAATGCTGCCTGACTGAAGCGAACTTGATGCTTTTCGATGGAAACGCGGACGTTTCTACAATATAACATGCAAAGTAGGTTTTCTTTTGAACACCATCCGTCTTTTATGAAATACATAAACGCCACTTCGTTGTAAGTCAACATCTCCGCTCACTATATTCGCAACATGTTGGAACAGCCGCTGCACGCGGGCAGGAATGTAGCGACTTCAAAGCGCAGGTTCGGCCTTAATAAAGAAATACACGGACGCAGCTTTGACAGAATTACACGGATCAATTACAGTGTTGCATCAGTGAAAATGTCTGTAAATGTCAACTAGATATCTACCCCTGTGTATCAGGAAACAAAAGACCCTTGGAGCGATTGCCAAAAAAAGTGTGCACAATCTCTGCGAGATTCATTATTCACTGTATGCTTTCCAAACAATTTCACGTCTTACATAACACGTGCAATTTATATGTAGGCAATCTGTGTTAACCATCCCTTCTTATGTGCATTATTAGTATATTCACATTATTCTTTTGTAATGAAATGTAATGTATCGCTAGCTGGATGTCTTGTTCAATAATAGCCTATAATATTATCTAAAGAATAAACTTTATCTCTCGAGTCATGACACAAACTGTTTTGCATTGTTCACACACTGTTCACAAACTGCATTGAGGTTCACACATTGTTCAAGATGTAGATCATGTTTTGTTTAGGTGCACAACTGAACTTTTTTTGGTAAGACACTTCAGCTACAATTTAGTTAAGGTTAGTCACATGGACATCATTTGTTTCTTTACTCTAGGTTTTTCTTTCTTTGCAAAACTTTGCAGAAGAATTGATCAGATATACTTAAATTGAGTTGGAAAGAGGCTAATTTCTAAGGAAACAAATATGAAGGTTGATATGAACCAGCCAACACATTCCAACATCCACGTTCTGCATGAGCAACTTGTTTCTGTATGGTATACTGGTTTTACAATTTTGTCATTAATGTTAAAGATGAACTTTTTAAATCTTTATCATCAATGTAGTTGTTTTGAGATGTTGAAAACTCTTTACAGGAGGATTCTCTTTGGTGTATTTTTAAGCTGATGCTTCCTTGTTGTTTTTTTGCATTTATAGTCACTGGCAGCATATATGACTACCAGTGTCCTGCTTACAAGTGTATGGGCTTTTTATATAGTGTGTGAAAATGTGTGGCAATGTCTTGGGTTTCTCACAACCCCCTGGGCATTAGCTCTAATATCATGATCTCATTCAACTACTCATAAGATATATATATATATATATATATATTCAATTACTCATAAGATATATATATATATATATATATATATATATATAATGAGCTCTTAATTGCCTACGGAATCCGGCGGTCAAAAACAGCACAAGTTGAAGCATTTCCATTGATGCATCACGCAAATGAAAAGATTCAATATTTGTAATAAATCGGTTAATTAATTCTTCTCCTTGAGATTTTATTATATATATATGAAAATATTATGTAGGTAAACTGATTTTTTATATTCTGAATGACATAAATCATTATACCAAAATAATAAATATTCTAAAATTTACTAAAATAATAAAATAAAACTAAAAAAGGGAAGCAACCAATCTCTGTTAACCTCTTCTAATAAGTCAAATATCAAAAAGCAATCTCATTAGTTGGAGTTGGAATTGTTTACTTAATGCGATGAGGACGTTTTCTGTATCTTATTTGGAGAAAAGTTTACATTTAAACAGCTCTTGGTGACTTATTTTTTTTTTTTTTTTTTGTTGGCTGTAATATTTTTGTAATTATTATATATAGGTCTTCAAGAGAGTTCATACAATACACTTTTAGAAGAAGTTCTGTCAGGAGCTTCATAGAACCTTCCCATCATGGGATCATTTTATGGATTTAGTTGTAATTAATTAATGGTTCAATTAATTTTGTTTATTTACATTTATGTTATGAATTAAACAGCAGCACATAAGCATACTTTAACACTAGGCAAAATTGAAAACCCATTAAACATGAAATTATTATGCAATCTTTTAAGGTATTTCTCCTTGAATAAAACCTTTTTTGGCATTAAGGGGTTCTTTAAAAAGAGTCAAGAACCCAAGGGTTCTACATAGAAATCCACTGACTGAACCTTTTTTTTTTCTAAGATTAAGAAAAAGGTGACAAGCTTGAGTCTTGAGCTATTTGCACAAGTTAAAAAGGTTTCTATGTTTGATTTGGAGGATCCATGTAAATAATGGGGAAAAAATTCTGTGCCTAAGGGAAGGCGATATGACTAAAATCTTTTCACATATGAGTTATATTATTTCACAATAACAGTATCACCACAGTATAGTTATTTTGATTTCAGTTTATCTTTGTTCATTTAATATAATAAACTCGAAAATAACAAAAAAATAGGAAATAGTTTTCAGGGGCAGTAGGTCTATCCAAATAAAGCTTTTATTTATTTTAGCAGAAATTGTAAACAATCAAATGTAAAATAATAATAAAATTCTAAATCAGGTGCATGAATTCACGCTCAACTGACGTTATGAAGTGAGTTTGGAGTAAAATCATGTTATTAAATGTTGAACATTGTTGGGCAAGAGGTTCACAATTGCTTCTTATGTTTAGAAAAATACTTGTTGCGTGTTGCTTTTTCAAATGCACGTTATAAGCGAATCAAACTCACAGTGATTTCAGATGGAGCAGCATTTACTACTGATCACAGAGCCGTGCTTCACTGACTAGCTGTGCATAAAAAATAATCGCACTAAGCCAAATCAAATTAAGCGCGATTTCGGGTTCATTGCGATTAATCGTGCAGCCCTAGTTTTAACGTGTACGCAATGGTCCGCATACAATGTGTGTGACTCAAATTTCATCACCAGAATAGTATGCTCGCCGCCTGATTTATGTAACTGTGTTAAGTTTGTATGCACAGGTCGCACATGCCCATTGAATTTGTTTTGCACTTAATTAGTTGTTCCATAGGGTTTCACAGTAAAAAATGAAACTAAAGAGAGGGAAGAGTAAAATACCGAAGACTGCAAAAACAACAGATGCCTGCATTGACAAGCACTTGTGCAAGGTTGTTATGAGATAGTTTAGAAGTTTAGTTCAAAAGAACAAGACATGTTTATAATTTAGAACTTCAGGAGAAAAATGTCGACTGCATGCTATCAAATGGAGTATACTTTGAAAGGCTATGCGCATACGCTAGCAAACGGGAAAAAAAAGTGTCGTTGGGCTTAAGTCATGAAAGACAACTCAGTTCTGACAAATAGACCAAACTTTCAGATGGCTATTTAAAGAAAACCCACTTTTAGCTTATTGGTTGATACTGGTGAGTAGGCAGTACTTTACTGTTTTACTGAAATGTGGATAAAGTGGGCAAAAAAGTTACGGGCCTGCTCACCCATGTTCTCTGACACTCTGCCCAGTTCTGTCTCAGAAAGTGGAGATTTTCACCCTGTGAATGAAATTGATCTTATTTTGCACAGTACATGACAACAGTTACTAGGATTTTCAGTCTGCACACCATCACATTTAATCATGGTGAAGAGGGGCCATTCATTATTTTACTCAACTAAGGCACATTGGAAAACGTGTGCGCCTTTTCTGCAAAATATTTTTTGCTTTTGGGTGTATTGAAATGTGCAGTCAGTGGTGCTAAAAGTGCATTTAGTTCTATCCAAAACAGATGAACGTGAAGGTTTTATGTTAGTTGTTGTATAAATTATTGCGGCAGTATGGAAATGAAATGTCTGACGAGTGGCGCTAAAAGGTTAATGCTCTATTGTGTTGGAAAGTAACGCACACTAACCAATAGTGTTAAAGGTGCAATCGGTAATTTTTTCACCACCAGAGGTCGCTTTTTTAAAACAATAACAGAGACTGAGAGTGGACCAATGGGAGGTGTTGTTTACACAATCCAGAGATGTATGGAATTCACTAATCATAAATTATATATCAGCTAATAAATTAGTTTTTGTATTATCTGAACATTTAACCACACTATTTTATGTCATCATAATGAATTCTCTGCAAGGAAAATGAAATGTAATGTTATATTAGCCTGGTACTAATATGTGACTATTTGTCAAATGATTTGGTGCGTTAATGCTGCGTGTTTAAAACAATCGTACCAAAAGTACATTTGAACAAACCCACAGTATTTGCATGTAATTGCTAAATGTTTTTGTGCAACACATATGCTACTGTATTTCATTTCACTGCTATGGTCACCAGACTTGATCAAAAGCGTTACTGAAGTACAAACACAGTCTAATATAACTGTATGTGTACAATTAATAATATATTGCTTATCTGTTGTAAAATACATGAGCAGAGTCTCTGTCGACAGATCAAGTCTAAGTTTGTCATGAAAACGCCACACTGATATTGATACTCGTTTAATTTCTCCATTTGTCCCACAGCCTGCTTGCCTCATTTGATCTATGTTTAATATATCACACTGTGTAAGTGGTTTCTTTATTTCTTTATTTTTTTTTTTTACAAAAACTTACATATTGTACCTTTAACAAAACCAAACTAGAGATAAAAACACATTTGCTAAATCAACCATGCCATTTCCGTTGATTCTACAAGTCTTTGGGCTCTTGTCATTACGAAAGTTTTGAAATGAGATTTTTTAGACTTGTTGTAGACTTTTACCTGAGTGCTTTGCATTTCAACTACAATGGTGCGCAATCGTGCAAGTATACTACATCGGAAAAGTCAAACTTATGTAGATATAGTTTGTGATGCAAACTTCAAAATGTATTAGTTTACAATACAAATCATGTACTTGCCTATGATAAAAACATTTTGAGGCCATAACATTTTGAGCCCGATCGATAAAGGATTTTTTGAAGGCCGATACCAATACAAATATTTTTGGGTTTTAAAATCCGATATTCCGATATATCGGCAGATATTTTTTTTTTTATTATTATTTTTCAGAAACGCGCAACCAAACATTAACAGATTTCCCTAACATTAGTTATTTGTAGCTATTTATGAGTTTTAACTAAAATAATATGATAATGCATTTAAAAAAAAAAATTGTTTCTTTTATTGTCACAACAGAACAGACTTGATGATAGTGGCATTAGCTAGCTTTATGGTTAGCTAGTCTGATGAGCCATAATTTAGCAATGGATTACGTTATACTGCAAATTGTTAAACATACATTTTCAATATAACAGGCCAAGAAGAGATGATGCGGCTTATTGCTATAACTGTCACGAGCTATCAAATAAATACTTCAGTCACATTGTCAAAAGTTAAAACAACAGTCAGTCAACTACACTGTAACAAATTATTACTAGCTAATCCTCTTCACTCGTGGCTTATTTAACAGCAGCAAAACTGGACATGATAGTCACAAATTTTGTAATGCTTATTTGAGTTAAGAGAACTGATGGGGATGTTCTTTTAATTGTTATTCAAGCAATGTATTTATCATGACCAACTCAACGAGTGTTGCCAACAGGGATGGTGTAGAGTGCTCTCAGTTGGACAAACTGTACAACTCCAACACTCCTGACATGGTTCAAGCATATTTCGTCCGTTTTTATTTAATTTTTTAAATATCAATTTACCGGCCATTATAACCGCCGATACCGATAGTTTGGAAAATGCCTAATATCGGCCGATAATATCGGCCGGCCGATAATATCGGCCTGGCTCTATTGTGCAAGGAACCACAATAAGCCTTGATTAGTTGACATTGAGTGTATAAGTTGAAGAGAAAAATGAAGGTCGCTATGTAAAAATGTAATTTAAGTGAATGCAACATTAGTATGTGCATTGAGAAGGTGTTTAGTGTCCGTAATGGCAAATTACCCTTTTAATCGGTATCTGTTGTATTCATTCGTGTGTTCATAAAAGCTGGCATTCCTAGTGTTTAACCCTTATGCTGCATTAATAGGGACATTTTTGGTCTTTTGCAGTTTAATTTCTTTGACCATTTTGGCTGTTTTAATGCTAATGGTATGAAATTTGGCAAAATTGTGACTTTTTGGATACATGTAAAAAATGTGATCCCATTTTGCAAAATATGTATAACACACACTGTGTAGATCAAATAGTAACACTCAGCACCATAAAGACCAAAAATGGCCCATTGAAACCCATTAAAACGTTGTTTAAATCTGAGGCTGTCAGTAATACATGAAACATGATTTTTACACAAACATCCTTTCATTTTGAAGCAAAAGCATTATATTTGCATTATATAGTGTATTCCACCAGATGACGTCACTACATATTTATTCCCTATGGGTGGAAATGCACCTTATTTTAGGCAATAGGCAATGTTTAATAGGTGGCCATTTTTGGTCTCTAACGCGCTAAGTGGGATTTTTTGCAAAGTGGGACTGTGATAATCCAAATCTAAAGTTTTCTCTTTGCATTTAGTTTATTGAAAATAATTGAATTTTTGTGTTTTTTCCTCTTATACAAATCGATGGTTTCGCAAACAAAACTGGTAATTAAAGGGTTAAAATCCTGAAATTGAATACATTTTTGGTAGTTATGATGAGGACTGATTCTGGTTAAAAGATTTAACTTGGTAAAAGTGGATAATAATAATAATATATAATATTTTAGGCAATGTTTAATATGTGGCCATTTTTGGTCCTTAATGCACTCAACGGTGTTAAAAATCTAATGCAGCACAAGGGTTAAAGAAAGCATTCTAAATCTAGAACGGCTATAGAATGAAGCAGTAAGTAATTTTATTTACTGGGTGTATTGTGTCTAATGAACTCTCTCTACTCTTTTTCCCAGGCTGTCTCTGTCTTTCTTTCTCTCTGTCAAAGGCTTTCTGTGTCCTTGGCCTAGAAATCTTTCACTCATCCATGTCACGTTCAGTGGTCCCTCTTTTTTGAAAACCCCTTGTACAACCCCCAACACACACACACTCACACAGAAATACATTCACATCACTATGTCTGCATACCCTAAACCATCCAAGAGGCCTCAGCAACAGGCTCTGTTAAAGAGACAATATGGGTTTCTAATAGTAATAGTCCTACAACACAAGGCTTTAAGTAGCAGTATGCAAGTTAAAAGCTCCCCTCACTAATGAAGTCAGAGAACTTAAGTGGTCCTTTAGTGTCAGGACAAAATGTCCAAACAAGCCAGCCTCTCTCGCTAGCAGTATAGGATGTATGCAAACAATAGCTTTTGACTCTGTGTAATGTCCCTGTTTGTTTTTCCCCCATGAGGAGGCAGTTGGAAAAGGGTTAGAAAACAAAAAAGTGGTGTGTCTGCGCTTTTTCTTTCAGTGTAGGATTTACTTTGAAAGAATTGTCACTCAAAAATTGCACAATTAATCTCAAAGAAACTGCATGTAACACCGAATTAAATTAGGAATTTTGCAGAAAGACTAAAATAGTATTTTCTCGTTAAACTTGCTTCAATAATCTTTGTTTGGTTTACAACTTTGAATTCTCAATTTAAGTGTTTAGTAAGAAATTACTTTTAACACTTTAAAAAAAGCTTGAATCTGTATTTAGTTAACATTTAATTAACTTTTTTTGTACATAATATTATCTCTCTTTTAATGTTATTTTGTACTAATTACTGGAGATCTCTTAATATTAATGCTGAATTTGTTAGCATTGCACTAATGATGATCAACACCTTTTTTGGCATTTATTAATCTTGGACTGTATTAAACCAAGATTATATGTGTATATTAAATTCTTTATTGTTTCTATGTAACTTTACAATTCAGTTTAAGTAATGTCAATGTAGTATACCTTGAATGTTAAGAAATGTTAATGTGTAAATTGACAAACCAAGATCAATTAATGTAAAGATTATTGTTGGGGAACGTTAACTAATGCATTTAAACAGTTTTTTTCTTAGTTTATAATGGTTGTGATATATATTTTGATGAGGAAGGATGGAATGTGTGGTTTTTAAAAAAAAGTAATGAAACTATTTTGAGGAAGATGGATAGGAGAGTCCTATGATTTATTGAGAATGGCAAATTATAAGTCACACCAAGCCCATTAATATCTTGTGACTTGTACCTGAACACTCCCCGTTTAGTATGTCACAAATGCACATGGAGCTTATGAGATGGAAACAAGAAAATATAATAGTTTACAAATCATGCACTAGGCTATTGGTAAAATAGTTTTGGGGTCATAACATAGTATTATGCAAGATAAGTCTTTATTAATCGATAATCTGCACCTTTAATCATAACTTTTGTAAAAAGAAATGAAATTTGTTGGTGTTTTACAGACACTGTTGTTCATTTCAACTGGAAACTGCAGTGAATAGTATTCTGGGCATGAGGGCTCCTGAGCAAAAAATGTCTGTGCAGATATCAATATATCATAATCATGCGTTTTCAATACCCCTTTCTTTAATGACCTCATTTACAGCTGTTATCAAGATTGGTCTTGGGTCACCCAATCGTAAGTGGACAATGCTTAATGGAAAGATGAATGTATTTAAAATGAGTCATTTATGTTGAGAAAATGTGAAATTATTTTTGAATCTGGAGCTTTCTAGACTGAGAAAAGCCAGAAAATGTATTTTTGGCTTATGTGGATTCCTAACTCCCAGAATTCACTTGCTTCGCTGCCCTAGGAGGCCACGCCTACCGGTAACAGCGCAGTAGTTAAACAACAAGTCTAGGCTACTAGTGAGTCTCCGTGATGAGTCTGCCTGAAGTTTCGAAATCGCCTAAAATGTCCGGGATTCGGCTTTTGCATTCACCATTCATTATGTTGGCGAGCAGGACAAGGCTAGGGCCGCAGGAGAACGGCGCGAGGCCGGTGGCGTAATTACAGATGAGCGCGTATCTCTCAATGAGGAGCGGGAATTTTCTTAAAAGTTAAAATGCACATCAACCGATCACTTGTTTCGGGTTCATGTAAACACTACATTCAGATTCACCAATCGGAATGAATTCAGTTAGATTGAAACAAAAGGTGTGCATGTAAACAATGAATGGTGACTGCAGAAAGCAAAAGCTGAATCCCGGACATTTTGAGAGGATGGTAACCCCTACTACTCAGATTTCTCCACAGAACAAGACTTAACTTTCAAAAAAACAGATGGCTGACATTATGTATTCTTTGAGTGAGATCCCACCCTCTATGGGTGGGTTGAAAACATGCGGGACAGCCCCTACTACTGGATGTAGTCTTTGGCCTCTGGCCAAAAAATTCTCTGTTGATGCAAAATGACGATTTTTGTGTCATCTGAGGATTTTTTTTCCAGACAAAAAAAAAAACAACAAAAAAAAAACAACATAAAAAAAGCATGGTAATTCGAAAATACTAATGACGCTGGAATTTCAGCTTTGATCACAAAATATCTTCTAGTTATTTATGTAAAATTACATAATTTACTGTATTTTTCATCATATACAGCCTTGTTGGACATAAGAGACTTCTTTCAAAAACAGTAAAAAAAAATTATTTAAACCTTTTGGATGCAAGTCCTTTGAAGGACTAGATAAATAATGAAACAATAAGTCACAAGAAGCCCCAACTTTATTGCTTTTATAAACCGGTTATTCTACATACTTGCAGATATAAAAATGTAATGTTATTGATCAATTTTATTCTCTCCAATCAATATAGTTCTTCAGAAGCGAAATGGTTGCCAAGCAACACAGACGCTGTTTTACAAAATGCTGTTTCTGTCTTTCTACTTCAAAATTTCCTGTTTAATTCAATGTTTTATGTGTTGCTTCTTTATAATTATGTGTGAAATTAGCCGTTTCTGAGTAAATCCTCCACCAAAGTGGTGTATTGTCTTGCTAGCTTTATTTGCTGTCCTTCAACAGTGCAGAAATTGTGCTCAAACTAAATTCTACAATAAACATTCATGATTACAACCTTATCTTCAGCCACAATCTTCACTCTTAGAGTTCTTTTTTCAATTTTTCCCCCAGTCTTGTTCCAGCTCTGTAGCTTTTCAGATTTTCAGGTAGCAGAGCCTAAAGACCACGAAAACCATGGCAACAGTGTTTTCTATGCTATTTTGCAGAAGGATTTCCATTTCCAATCTGTAGTTTCTTCACCGAACTGACTGCAAAAAAAAAAAAAAAGTTAAAGCAGAATGATATATTAAAGAAGTCTTCATGTTTTTTGTGTGACTTCTAATAAGTTGTGAGCTTTGTCAACATATAAATATAATAATTTAAATAATGGAATTATTATGGCAGTGGTTGCTTAGCAACCAGTATTATGAGATTTGGATATATGAAATCTAAGGCTACAAACCCATTTGAGATGTGGCCTTGAACTCTCACTATTACCATTTTTTTTGGAATTTGGATCCATACAATACTTGTTAACAAAAATCTAAAAACCTAAAGTCATATACAAGTTTAAAGTAAAAGTTTTGTAACAGTCATACTGTATTGTTGAGTGAGTGTGACAACAGTTGGGATCAAATGCTTCTAGTAAAATTTGATATTCACCAGCTTCTGTCTGCGAGTAGTGGACAAAATATTACAGTGCTCCTAGTAGTGTATTCCTATTTTCCCGTCAACTCTTTAGACACAAAATACATAATGAATTGCCTTTTTTTACATGATTTTTACTGTCCCTTCAATCCTCTTTTTCTTTTGTATTGGCCAAACTTTTCATATATATAGTGTTTCTTCAAAGTAGCTTCCCTTTCCCTATATAATAAGGTTGGTAAGATTGTTTGACAAAGCTCTTGCACCTTTGGTATTGTCTTGAATTGCAAACCTTCACCTAAATATAAATTGTGAGCTTTTGCTTCATGTTGCTTTGGGTTTGCATGTAGTCAAACTAACTGACAACAAAGCAGTTGAAACTAACTGATTCTGCAAATTGCCTTTGATTCACCGTTGTTTGATAGTATAACACATTTTTACAATGCTATGCTCTATAGTTTGTTGAATGAAAATCTGTAAACCGATTACACAAATATTGCTTGTTTAGTCTGTCTCCTATTGTATGGTATGCTGGTGGCAGTATTACAGTACACAAGCCTTAAAATATTGCCATAATGAAACAGTGGGATTCTCAAGCTCCGCTGACAGCATCTTAACAGAAGACATGCTACAAGATGCTGAAAAAACAAAGCGATGCAACAGCTAAAATGTTTATCTCATGAATATGTAGACCATCCAATTTAATGTAAGAAAATTTACACATTGTAGGCTACTACGCCTTGTTGTTCAGGGTTTTTGTGTGATACACAATTATTTTGGCAATGTCATTGCTGAAACTGATTATGATTTAGTAAAAATATGAAAATATTTGTGCATTCAAATTATAATAGCCTTCTGTTTGTACCGCCTTGATTTTTTTTTTTTTTTCCCCGCTTTTATACCTTTCGCTTTTATTCTTGTGCACTGACTTGTTCGCTGAGCCGAACAGCCAATCAGAGTTCTCTCTCTCTTTCTCACAGATGGTACAGACTCCAGTTAAACATGCTGAATTGACCAAAAAAGCCTGATGGTGTCCGACTAGAGCCAACGTTAGAGGACACACCAAAAAAACTAAGCCGGTTGATGCTCAAAAATGGCCTGACATTGCCTTACGCTTGACCGTCGGCTTGTTGTGCCCCAGCCTTAAAACAAACAAGTGTATTACTTAATAAAGAGCGTATCCGCCACAGAGTATGTATTGTGAATGTTAAAATGCTTTATTTTTTAATTAATGTGATTATGTTATTTTGTTATTTCATTTCATTTAGTTAATTATTCCATTTAGTTTGCTTGCAGAGAGATTCCTCCCACACACTCTTCTGATTGGCTGTTATTTGTGATTCATTTTATTTTTATTGGTGTCATGCATCTGGTGTGGACAGACTAATTGCTCGAATCTCATTGCATCATGTCTGGAAATGTTTTTTCAAAGCTCTAAATAAAATAAATATTATTGGGTATGTTTCACAAGAAAATACTATTTTCTAGACTAAAATTCAAATTTTGAAGTAGAAAGAATGAAATTATTCTCTTGTAAAATGTCCTCCAATAATCAACTGCAAAAATCAAAATGTACACCAAATTGTGTTCGGTATAGGACAGGTTATATACCCTGCGTCCCAATTTGCTTACTTATACCATGCCCTAAAAGTATGTACTCTTTTTGTGAAGAAAAAGTAAATAGTTTTGAGTGTGTAGCAAAAGAGTAGGCAAGCTTTGGGACATACTATCACGTCATCTTTAACTGACACCTCTGGCATCCTGTTAATAATAATCAAACAGATTATTAGTAGGGTGTTCCTAATAATCCTTTAGCTGAGTGTGTGTATATATATATATATATATATATAGTAGGGGTTTGTTTGAATCATTCAATCAAGTTGTGACAGTTCAAAGATTTATATTTTTTTAATGTTTCAGTATTCACAATAATAATACATATCTTTGTGTAAAGTTGAATGAATATATACAAGAGACCCTGGCACTTCCAAACTATATGGATGGTATGGTGATACTACTTGGCATCATGATACTTCAGCTGGTATATTACTGTGAGACTAAATTAAGGTACACCCCTAGTCTCTACTGCTTGGCCAGTGTTGAGATACTTCGTCTCCTGCAGGTTTCATAGTGAATCATGGGGATTTGGGCTGGAATGTTGTGAATGTGCCAGTGTTCCCCTCAGCCAGTCTCATACGTAAGCCCTCATTTACAGTCTGACAGGTGCCACGGCTTAGTTCTGTGTGTGTGCACACTTTTATCTATGCGGGTGTGTATTGGTCATGCTCCACTTTTTGCAGTTTGACATGCACAATCCTTATTGCATATGTGTCTAAAGACTGTTTTGTGTGTGTGTGAGACAGGTGCATGGCGCGGTCCAGTTGCTGGGCAGTCGTGGCAGTGGGTAGAAAAAAATGGCTCATTTGGTGCCTGCCTGGCTTCATAGTCAATGGTCAGATATTTTCCATTGGCAGCCTGCCCTTACTTCCACCCACCCTCTCTTTTCATGTGGTATTCTTTGAACTCTTCCCACATAGTCAGACATACAAAAAGGGTTGTATTTCTAATTATTCTAAAACACTCTAAAATTAGTATTTCTGCTCAGTTGCTATGGTATTTATATGCCCTATTGAATCCATCAACCATGCATCGTTTTCTAGATTGTTTCTGAAATACGGTGCATTGTTTTTTAATATTGTATCTGTAATGTTGTGCAGGACTTCATTTATTTTGGTGATAAAAAAATACAGCATATGTTAAATTCTATTTAAAGCTTATCATTTATAGTTAACATTTGACTTCATGTACACTTGCGTGCACACATTTATTTTATTGGAAACACTTTACAATATGGTTTCAGTATTTAACTAGGTAACATGAACCGGCAATGAACAATACTTCCACTGCATTTAGTAATCTTTAGTAATTGGCAATGTCAACATACTAATATATATATATATATATATATATATATATATATATATATATATATATATATATATATTTTTTTTTTTTTTAATTTGTTGTATTTGTTAAGATTTAATGCACAGTGAACTAACATGAACACACTAAATTCGATTTTTTTTAATTTTTTTTTTTTACAAAAAGATAATGTTACAAAAGATAAAAGATTGGACATTAATTCATGTTAGCTAATGTATTGATTAATATTAAGAAATGAGACCTTATTGTAAAGTTAACATTTTATTAATATTATATTAGCTGCAAGTACAGTTTAAAAAAACATACTTTTAAGATTTGAAGTGCACATTTAGTACAAAATGTTTAATGATGTAAACATGCAAATGTCAAATTATCTTTAAAGCTGCTGTATGGAAGATTAGTGAGCAAGTACATTACAAAAAATGGAAAAATCATTGTTGCGCAGCTAGAGTGCCAAATCTTCCATACTACAGCTTTAATGATATTATATGATATTTTATTGGCATTTTATTGTCTTGTGCGTCTGGTTATTATTGATTCATACATGGCACATTGGTTAAATGGTAACTTATGAATGCTCAACAAATCACATTTAACAAGTCATAATAGTAATCATAAGACTTAAACCAAAAATGCATGCATCTTCTATAAACACAGATGAAAATTTCCATGAATAGATTCCCGTTTCATACTCCATTGCATCTATTAAATAGATTTGTGAAATGAATCATTCTGACCTAAACTGGTTTGACCGATTGATCAAAATATTTTGAGCAAATCCAGAATCGTTATCATCTTCCCGCATGTACTGTAGGTTCAGTTTTCCTGCTGTTATTTTTTTGTATTTTTGTAACAAAAGGGTCTGGAGATTTTTGAAATGAAAATATTATTTTTGTCATATAAATGTAGTGAAGCAAAAGTCAACAGAATCTCTTGTACTTAAGGGAAGTACAAATATCACAAGACTTCACTTAAGTACAGTATTTGTACTATAGTATATACCTCTGGCTTTTTCATGTAATTTACAAGAACGTTACAGCGTTTTATAACAAAGTGCAGTTTTCCACATGCAGCCCCAAACATTGCAAACCCCACCTAACCTAAACCCAATGTGTTGTCCTAGTTGAGATTGTGACTAACTGGCTATGTGATCATACTTGCATGTGTCATTATATTTTCAACATTTGACCAAAATCAAGCTCAACCGGTGGTTCAACCAGTAGGTAAGGTTCAACTTGGTTCCACCTGACCAAGTGTATGAATGAGTGAATGTGAGGCAGTAGGTAAAGTGCTTTGGTGACCATGGGTCTGTTGAAAGCGCTATATAAATGCAGTCCATTTACCATATGTAAATGCATTCAATTTCCATAGTTTTTGACCAGCGAATGGCGGATATAAATACGATATACATGTCCATCAGCAGGTGCATTGCATTACCTTTTCATTAACTTGCTGGTTATGAAGTTGTAGCATTGTAGCTGTAGATATGTGGGCGGTATGTATGTGTGTGTATATATTTCTTGTACTTATTCAAACAACCAGTTCTTTTGTTACCATTGCATTGCAAACAAGCAGAGAATGTGTACAGGACTTCATTCAAGATTGAGGTGGGAAGGAGGTTTGACTGACAGTTTGAGGATCTAATGCATTTACAAGGGTTAATCACAAGGTCCTGTTATTGATTAAATAATTACAAAACCCACATACAGATGTAAAGGGTGACCATTAGTAATGATTTATGGGACTAAATATAGAGATACGCAATTTCTGTTTAACTGCGACATTATTTTAAAATGTATTAATTCATAAAGTTATTGCCTTACAGAATTATTACATTAGAGTGAAATAATAATTATAAATGTGTATTATTTCTCCTCATTGTAATTTGGCCTCCACCAAATTATGTGCAAACAGGCACGTGCATAGAATGCCTATATCTGGCAAATTGGCTATTGTTATCATTGTCCCACATAGCTGTTTTTTTTTTTGTGCAAATGGTTCATGTGTGATGTGTCCCGAGATTGCCCATCCTTTTTTGTCACTGTTTACCCATTATGTTATTACCTAGAGAGCCACTTGTAAAATTAACAATATTGAGGAAGCAACAGCAAGCAATGAATAGAGTTCAGATGAGGGCCTTTTGTCAGTAGTCACATGATTTGTAGAAAAGCGCCAAGATCAAACAAACCCTTTGGCTTCTTCACAGTGAATTCATTCATAGGACTAAGTTCCTAGCATGCAAGATAAGAATTTAAAAGAAGAAGCCCTCAATAGTGATAATGGGTGGATTGCCTTTGGCTTTCGTCCCATGACTTGACGATCATTGCATTATTTTTGTCTCCATCACAACTGAGTTTTGTATGCAGATAAGGAGTGTGTTGATGGTCATCATATCTATTCAACAATGTTATTTTAAATTGATCCCCCTCTTTTAATATCTGTAATAACAGTAAAGTGTACTTCTTTTTCACTTAGGTCAGAAAGCTGTTTGTTTAAAAGCGAGTGTGTAAATGAAGGTTTTCTCCCACGGGGGGGTCAATCGTTCACTTAAGCCGTGTACTCTAATGGCGTCTGGGCTTTTTTAAAAGTGCCTCTACACATCCCACTGGAGCTGTTTAAGTATGCACCAGGTACTCTGATCATTTTTTCATGAGCATGATGTCCAGACACGAGGAGGCTGCAGATGACAGGACATCATGGCAAATCTGGGTCATAGTGCTTATCCGCAAAACCTTTTAATGTGGCTCCCTGATGGAGGGAGAACTTATTTGTATGTGGACGGACTCTTTGCGCTGTCCTTTTTCTGTATTCCTGAGTGTGCAGTCAAATGAAGGTGGAGGATTAATGTAGTCTGTCACAGGCATCACAGCTTTTATATCCCGGTCAGTAGCCATCTGTTTCCATACGTCTATAGTGATCTCTAAATGCCCCCTCCAAACATGGGACACATTAAATGAGAAATGCAAAATCAGCATAAAAAGCACAACTTGGAAAGGTGATGTCAAAAGTACAAAAGTGCTTTGGTACAAACTTGATAATCATACCCCTCTCTCTGCAATATTGGTATACAATACCACCTCATGTTAGCTATTTGGCCAAAATTGTGTGATTTTTGTATAAACCTTCGCTTTTGTTGATAAGCGCTTCTCGTAACCAGTTTGTGAGGATGGCTGGCTCATGTTTCATTCCCAAATGCACATTATAGTGACTCAAGCTCAGAGCAGATACATGGAAGTGTTTACTGTGAAGTGAGCGTCTCTGAGATCATGAGCTTCTCTTGTGTTAAAAACACAAGAGAAGTTACATTTTGATGCAGCCTAACGTTTGACATTAAAGGGTAACTAAACCCCTGGTCAGAACCTGACTCCACCCACTGGCAATATTTGAAAAATGCTGAAAAAGTGGGCAGACCCCAGCGGAGATAGAGGGGATGAAATAGATGCTAAAACACTCTATCCTGATCGTTTTCAATACTTGCAATTCGACGAAACAAGCTGGTATTTATACTGCCAAGGGCGTAGCTCGTGCCAAGAGCGCGGTGAGCTTAAACCTGCGTACGTCACAAAGTGCCGAACATCCAATAGGAAAATTCAACTGCAGTAGCCACCGTTCAACCTGAAGAGGGCAGCACTAAGACGTTTTTACACCATATATTGTAGAAATAAAACGCGTTATACACATGTCAAAGTTACTCGATAGACTGTTATTAATAAAGATCCATTCTTACAGATCATTAACTAAAAAAATTGGTTTAGGGTTTATCTACTTTGTAAACATATCGGTCCAACTGATTTGCAGAGAGGGGATTTAAAGCTGTTCCGTTACTTCCAATTCATTTTTTTTTTTTTTTTTTTTTTGCTTCATATAACGTTTGCTTTTTTTGTTGATCACATATTTTACCATTTCATGTGTTTTAACAGCTAACGTTAGATCGTGTTGCTTTGGACGCAGTTGTTCACTCTGGTAATATAATCGTTTTAAAATTAATAAACTCCTTTTTAAATCAATATTTTGTGTCAAATTATTGATTTATTTGGTAGGTAGCTATGTTATAAGTGCGAAAATTTATAGCGAGATGGTTGTTACAGCGAATACAAACCCTTCAGGCTGATTCAAGACCACTTTGCGTTAGAGTTCGTGGGGTTGTATTCGCTATGACAACTGTCTCGCTATATATTATCCCTTACTTTTATTTATTCATTTCTATGAGGGCTGACAAGACAAAATAAGGACTGTCAAGTGTGTTTAAACAGTGCGGTACAGCAATATTGACTACATTTACATGCAGCCAATTTTCAGGTTATGGTTGGGTTAAGGTCACTATTCGGGTTCCTGAAACATTAGGAATAACCCGTTTACATGCGTGAGGAGAGAGAGTTTCCCCCGTATACATGGAATTTCAATATCCCGATGTAAACGGCGATGCGCGGTTAGCGTCTAGACGTATGGACAACCTTAAAACGCAATATAAACGCATTTCCGATTCTTCTTCCTGTATCCAAAGACAACAACAGCAGCAGCAGCAGCACGCGGATAATGAATAGTTCGGGGCAGATAGCGATCGCCTTTGTTTACGCTTTGATGCTGGTAACGTTACTCAGCTCGCTCAAAGTATGCTGTGCTGTGTCTCGCCATGTTTACTTCCGGTATACTGCACGCGGATTATTTTATGAGCCGAGAAGTTTCTCTACTCAAAATACCAAGATTCCTTGCGAATAGAACATGCGCAGAACACAAATCACTATGGGGATATGCCGAATCCAATACGCGTTTACATGACCAAAAATTCGGGTTAGAAAAGGGGTACAGGTATAATATCCTGGTTTTTAAAATCCGGGATACGAGCATATTCAGGTTTTTGCCGGTGTTTACATGGCCGTTCATGACCAGGTCATTGGTAATATCCCGGTTTTGAACGGGTTATTGGCTGCATGTAAACGTAGTCACTGTGAAAGATTGCTACAATGTAAAATAACTTTTCTATTTAAATATATTTTCAAATGTATTTTCTTTTTTTTCCTGTGATGCAAAGCTGAATTTTCAGCATCATTATTAGCATCTTCAGTCACATTATCATTCAGAAATCATTCTAATATGCTGAATTGGTGATAAGGTAATTTTTATCAATGTTGAAAACCATGATGCAACACTATTCAAAAAAGATGAAACGAAAATGAATTAATACTTTAATTTAGCAAGGACCTATTGATTTAAAATATTGATTTTTAATTGTAACAATTCACAATATTACTGTTTTACTTTTTTGATCAAATAAATACTGAGCATATGAAAATTCTTTCAAGAACATTAAAAAATACATAATAATTCCAAACCGTTAGTGTTCGTTTAATTAAATCACAGCCTTTGGGATTTGATAATCGCTCTAATCACACACTAATTACTCACTTTTATTTCGATTAATCATGTAATCTTAACTTGTTTCACCCCCCTCTTTTTCTGAATCTCTTTAGTTGTTTGGTTGATGCATCATGTCTCACTTGTTTTGCTATTAGCTATGACTTTCCCTCATCCCAACCTTCTCGTAAGTTTCACACCAGCTGCTTAGAGAGACTGGCCTATAATGCACCTTTCTTGAACCATTGTCTGATCTCCAGCTCTCTTGGGGAACCCCTTCCCCCTTTTTCTTTTTCCTCCACTGGCCCGTCAGCTGTGCCCAGTCAATAGCAGTCAGTCCCTCTGGGACTCTCTTGAACTCGCACTCGGTTTTAGCACGTCCTGTCTAAAGGACGCACGGCCTGTCTCCTTTTGTTCTTCTGCAAATATGATCAGAGCTTTATTTTCATTGCTCTTGTGTCTAGAGCAAATGACACATGCGTTCCTCACAGGACTATTGGTCTTTGACAGGTCTATCAATCAGAGGCCCCATGAGCCTTCGCCAATACAGCTTCCATTCTGCTGCTTTAAAATGTGTATCTCTGAGCCAGCAAGGGCCTTTTGTACTTGTGT
Organism: Pimephales promelas; assembly: GCF_016745375.1. Next base: position 744,897 of record NW_024121150.1, read on the forward strand.
GGCAGGTGGAAGTCAGTAAAAACTGACATTGTGGACACTGAAAAACAACTGCTTGTAAATTTCATAAAATAATTACAAAGAAATGGTCAAGTAAGACATTGAGTAAAAGTTAAGTAGAAAGACTCAAAAGAGTATTTTTTGTAAAACTTCTAAAACTAATTTGTAGCAGACTTGTAGTGTTTGAATGCTGCATTTTCTCTACTCTTGTTTTTTCTTAGCCATTTGTTGCAAGCAGTTGAAAGTGAACTTATTAGGTGCAATAAAGGCTGGTTCACACCAAGTGTGATTATAAAGATAACTATAACAATTACTATATTAGTGTCCACTTTATAGCGGACAATATCTTTCTATTTATTATAAGTGTACGCTCCTAGTTTTGTCGGCTGCTGCTTTAAATGGTCAAGCTCTTTAAAGTAGGATGGGTTCTGATTGGCTGTCAATGTTTTTATCGTTCATCAGCTGGAAAAAAATCGTTCTGAAAGTGATTACAACTAGGGGATGCACCGATATGAAAATTTTGGCCGATACCGCTAACCGATAATTCTTCATATTTGAAAGCCGATAATCGATATATCGGACGATAAATTTAAATCCAAATTTTTACCTAATTTTGAGAGCCTGATTACAAAAACAAAAGTCTCACAATTAAATCCATGTCCCAAGCGCACGATTATAATGATGTTCCCATTATAGTGTTGTATAGCCGATATGACAGATTTGCGCTGCACATGTTGTACCGAACCGTATTTTCATTTTTTGAAGAGATTTCAATCATATTTCAAGAAATTCAAAAACATAAACAGTGCTCAACAAGTGTCTCAGCTGAAGGGAATAATACATTATTTATCGGCTTTAATATATCGGCCACATTTTATTTCCAGGCCGAAAACGATAACATTAAAAATTAACATATATCGGCCGATGCCGATATATCGTGCATCCCTAATCACAACAATATCTTTTCTCTGCACTGTTATCATTAAAGTTGTGGTGTGAACGCTACTATTCTTTTATGTTTAGAACTACATCTTTATAGTTATTGTGCTTGGTGTGAACAGACCTCAAATCATTTGTTTTACCGATCTCAGACTTTATACCAACATCTTGTCATGCATGTAGAATCACACAATCTTTCGAATACAATTTAGTAAAAATTTTAACAGGTATAACAGATAAAAGTAAGTGTTTAGCTGTGATCTCAAACATGGCACACATAGGCCACATTTGTGACTGCAATCATGCGAGTATACTTAAAAAAAAATAAAAAATTCAACCCACTAAAGCAAAATGTCTAATCTTATAAATAAACTTTCACTGACAATAGCCATTTAACTCAAACAGACCTTATCCGTCTCCAGGGGATGGTTTATCTCTCTCACCTTGCCACACTGAGACACAGGAAGCAGGAGATTGAGACAAATGGCTATAATGAGCTAGGTTTATTCTTAAACATGCTCCTGCACTGCAAAACGAATCATATTCCTAAAGGATTAGTTTGTTTAAAATGACTAAAATTTCATTATAAAAGTGCTCAACATAACTCATGTGCTGTTATCTAATCCATACAATAGATATCCGTCAGGAACAGACCCTGAATTTATATACACATACTCACACACGCATGCTAGTGGTGAATATAAGGTTTTCAATGGCCGATTTGGAAAGCTCGGTGGCCGTTGACTGACATGCATACAAGGTTTCTCGGTGGCCGATGACTGATAAATGCATGCACACAGGGTTTTGCCTGGCTTCGAAAAGGTCTTCGGTGGTGGCTGACGAACAAGGTCATCCACATAAAACAGTACACAACTGCATAAGTAAAGTCTTTATTTAATCTTGACAAACTACTCATTATAAAGGTCAAAGATGCCATGTTTATCTTATATGAAATATTGTATAGTGACAGTATTTTAATTATGGCTTGCAAAGGTATGCAAGATCAGAAACTCCATGTCCATGCATTTTACTACATATAAGCCTCTGATGCATCCACCGAGAAACGAAGTCCTGTACACTTCTCCTCATCGGCTCTCAATCCCTTCCGATTGCGATCCGATGGGGATTAGGATTACAGTATGAGGCATAAATATTTATACGTGATGCCAAATTCTAACCATTGCCATTTTACCAATAAACACATAATATAAATATACAGAAATACCTGAGTATGCTTGAAGAATTAATTATACTCATATATGCTCTGTCTGTGTATTTATTTGGTTTCATCTGTCTCTTCCCTGTGCTTTTGTTGCTTCTGCATCCGCGTATGTCATAAATGACACATACTCGGGTTAATTTGTGAGGTCGCTCAAACATCCTCAGATTGCATGATTCTGTGGAAAATTTACGGAATCATGAGAAATGATGCGTAAAATATGATAATATAATAGTATTTTTCTAAGTGTGTAAGCCTATGGACTATGCCTATTTTTCTAAGTGTGCAAGTCTATGGAGTTTTATGCATTGCCGTGATCACAAATAAATGGAAGCTGGTGTGTTCTCATTTTATGTGAAATAATGATAGTTTGATTCAGCATGTTTGATGTGCACTCCCGATCTAGTTAGTTTTCAATCCTCAATCTTCCCCACGCTGATGAAATGGTGGGGTTGTGTGCCATCATTCTATGAAGGTGTTTTAGGGCAGCGATGTGGGGGCCCGACAGTGGAAAGGCTGCTTTTTGGCCTCTGTGCTCGAGGTCCAAGGCTACTGGTCCCGGCCGGCACGTTGTTAGCCCTGGTTCACACTAGCCGCATTTCCACTGCCTGGCTAGGGCTGGGCCAGAGCTAACAGCGAGCCGAGCCGAGCCAGTGGCCTCGGGCCTCAAGCACCGGGCTTGCGTTTCCACTGCCGGGCCAGTAGCCCCACAACGCTGCCCTAAACCCCGCCCCTAACACGCCTTTCTGGATCAAACGTCATACAACCCAACCCAATTCAGCGGGTATCATGAATTAATTTATTTTTTAAGTTAGGAAGATAACATGTATATTAACTTACCGGCCGTGACTGCAATAGTGTCCCGATTGTCTCGCGAGTCGCCACTAACAGAGGGACGGTGACCCAGCACATCGTCCATCAAGTCGAACCATGGAAAAATCCTTCTCTGAGCTCCGCTTTGTCCATTGTGCATTTTAACCACCTTGTACAATACTGCGCCCGCAACTTTTTCATCGATGTATTTTGTAACATCCTCGTTTCTTCATACGCCGTGACGTTGCACAAAAAATTGACGTCGTACCCTTTCTTCTTCCCAAATGCTCAGAAGAGCTGTGGATTCTCCATTTCAAGCAGCGATATATATATATATTTTTTTTTTTTGTGTGAAATGTGCAATGTGAAAAAGTGAAATGTGCATCTTGCTTCAGATAATAACATTCCATAACACTGATAGCCTCCGCCTTTTACCTTGAGCACGCCTCTAGCCCGAGCTGGCTCGCTCTGGCCCAAGGTATTCGACGGGCCAGAAATCCTGGCCGATGGCCCCGAGTAAGCCCCGATCAAGCCCCGGAAGTGACAGTGTAAACGCGACTGGCCCTTGCACGCACTAGCATGGCTGGGCACTGGCCCGGCAGTGGAAACGCGGCTACTGGCCTGACTGTGGAAAAGCGGCTAAAGGGTTCGTTCGTTCCTTCGTCCTTCGTTCGTCTTCGGAACACAAATGAAGATATTTTTGATTAAATTTGAGAGCTGGATCACTGCTACATAGGCTGCCTAAGGGATCGAAACTTGACGGCCCAGAAAGTCATTGAAGAAAATGTTTAAATATTCCATGTGACAACAGCGGCTCAAGTACAAGTTTAAGCGACGAGACTACTTTTTGTGCGAAAAAACAAACAAAAATAACAACTTTATTCGACTATTCCTTTTCTTCCTTGTAGGCCTCAGACAAGAGTTCAAGAGATATTCACGAAGCACGCGCGAGAACTGTGACCAAACTCTTCTCCTTGTTCAGTTCTCGCGCACGCGTTGTGGAAATCTCTTGAACTCTCGTCTCAGGCCAACAAGGAAGAAAAGGAATAGTCAAATTGTGATCATCTTCAACTCTACTTCAGTTCAGTTCTTGCGCATGTGTCGTGGAAATCTCTTGAACTCGTGTCTCAGGCATTCCCAAGAAAAGGAATAGTCGAATAAAGTCGTTATTTTTGTTTGTTTTTTTGCACAAAAACTATTCTCGTCGCTTTATAAACAGTTGATCCACTGTTGTCACATGGAATATTTAAACATTTTCTTCAATGACTTTCTGGGCCGTCAAGTTTCAGTCCCTTAGGAGCCTATGTGGTAGTTATACAGCTCTCAAATTTAATAAAAAATATCTTCATTTGTGTTCCGAAGACGAACGAAGGTCTTAGGGGGTTGGTACAGCATGGGGGTGAGTAATTAATGACTTAATTTTCATTTTTGGGTGAGCTAACCCTTTAATAGCCACTGTTTTATGCTGACGGTCACGGGAAACATGACCACCAAGGTTTTGTGTGATCTTGGTGTCACTTTTCTGATTTCATCATGCTAACATGAAACCTTATCCTTTTTGAATAGTCTCAGAGGAAGTTACGTTTTCATGAAAAGTCGCTAGCTTTATATCTGTCGATTGTTGTGGAACAGTAAATCAGACACCATTTTGAGATTGCATGTAGGGTACCTTTATAGTTACGGTAAATTTTACATTGTTGATTCATCATTGCTCCTAGACGTTAAACTGCTTTTGTGTGTGTGTGTGTGTGTGTGAACCTTTCAGGAGTGCTAAGCTGTTTTTGAGTCCTGTGGCGAACTGGCTTTGTTAGTGTTTTGGTATGAGATTCAAGTATTTCCTACCTACAGCTTTCAATCAATCAGCCTCTTTCTTTTTGCTTCCTTCTTTTACTCCTTTTCTGTGGCTCAGGTTTTCTCCAAGGTTGGGGTTTGGGAGATGGGGGGACATTGAAAAGAGGGATAAGAAAGTGTGAGTTTCACGACTCCCTTCTACTTTTAACTGCAGCTCGTTCTGCCTATGGTGCTTTTGTTGGGCCCCTCGCACCCCTGCCGAGCATTGTGGGACAAACCCTCCCCAGTAAAGGCTTGTGGGAAAAGCTGTGGGTTCACTCATCAAGGCTGACAAAATCAAAAGGTCCCCAGGAATCTGCTTCAATCTGGAATAAGCGAGTTTCACTTGACAACTAATAGAAAACTGCTCTTTTGAATTATTATTATTAGGGCCCAGTTGGTGTGAGGATCATCTTGGAATCTGTTTTTTTTTTCCGTTTTTTTATCGATATTATATAGTTTTTATATTTTTAAATGGAGTACATACTGTGCATGAAATATATTTATTATTAGATGCTAATTGCTTTATAAAGTGTGTACAGAATTGCAATTAATCACTGTTTTTATTTAATAATTATTTAACAAAATCTGAGTGTTTGATTGGTTTTGCAAGATAGATAGACTTCTATCTACCTCATTGTGATGGAATAACAGCCAGATAGTCAAAAATGTGCAATACACAGTAGAGACACGATTATAAATCATAATTGTTGATTATTTTACTCCATACACACACAAAAAATATTCTTTTAAGTTGTAAATTAAGCCAATATTATTATAGTTTTTACAATTTCTAATACTCATTCATTTCATACTAAATTTCGCATTCGTTTCAATGTTACTTGCCTTTTGTTTGAAATTTGCACTCATAAATTGCTAATAAATTTCACAATTAATTGCAAAGTAAATCCTCATTTTATTTTTTCAGTGTAATTGTGAATATTAATGTAATAGACTTTACATTCAAATAATTTTTTAGGGAAATTTCATGCAATTTCCGAATTAGATTATTGCTGTTACGCAAAGTTGACGCTTTGATATGTCAGTCATTGGAGTTTTCATTATTTTCCCACATTTCAACATGGTTGCCACTAACTAAACTCAGTTTTAAAACACATTACAATACAAATATTTTCTCAGAAAAAAAAGCCCTTTCACAACAAACTGGTGCGAAAAAAAATTCACCAAGTTCGAAATTAATGTGCATTAGGCTAATTAAACAAGAGTCAAACAAGTCAAGTCGTTATTTATATGGTCTTATTTACTGATTTAAGGTCAACATAAAAACATTGATAAATAAAGTGAGACTAAATCCATAAAGTGTTATTGTATTAAGTGTTATTAAAGTCGGCATGAAAGTGAAGTTGAGCGTCTTCTCTTCGCTATTGTGAGACATGGAAGGATAAATCGTTTCTAATAAATACTGCAATATAAGTTTCCATTTTTATTCCATGGTGACTTTAATGCATTATTTGCAAGTTTTGTAATTCTCTGTGAATTATTTTTGTGAAGAATATTGAATCTGATGTGGTGGTGAGACAAGCGTATAGGGCACTGTTGCCGAGAACGAATTTATCGAGAAAGTTGATCAGACGCATGATGTTTACGGTGAATTTGATGACTAAATAACTTACGTTTTTATAGAACTTCAAGCTCCTAGATTTCCTTTAAAATGATTTAAGAAATTCTGACTGCAGCTTTAATTTTATTTGTGATATTCCGATTGCTTTGGAGGTCCTGTGTTTTATTTGTGTAGTCTTGGCCACATGCACTCTATTAAAAGCATGCCTGTCCTTGTAGGAATTCCTTTGACTGATACTTTTCTGAGCAAATGCCATCACCATATGAACAGCTGATAATTTGGGCTATTTAAAACACTGTCTGACTGTCCACCTCCTGCCATTAGCTGTCTATACACGCACATATACATACATGCATACATACATACATGTGTGTGTCTCTCTCTCGCTCTCTCAGGGCAAAAAATGCATCAATCTGGGGCCAGTTGAATAAACTTTTCCACTATGTTAAGACTGTGACTGAATTAGTTTTACCCAGCATTTTACCACTGGGTAATCTATCTTACTTTTCCAATTCAAATTATAAAATCTACCCTTTCTTATGTAACTGATTTCACAAAGTTATGACCAGTCTTGAAGATTTTTTTTTTTTATCTTTTAAGATTAGCCTAAGCCATTTATACAACTGGCCACAGCAATTATTTAAAATGTTTTTTCATCAGACGATTCCACAACTTTTTGCAAAAAATCATCACATGAGCACAAAATGTGACTAGCATACAAAGGACTTGCTAAATAAAAGCATGTAATTGTGCTTTAGATACACACATTGCATTTTGTTTTTTTAGGATTGACCTGAATAGGCTCTTTCACATAACAGATGTTTACTTAAATTCAACAAGACAAAATAATAACTGTACAGTCAGTACAAAAGCTTACATCTCTTTTCATTCACACAGAATTGATGTAAAAGATAATGATTGCCACTTGCTTATACCACAAAGTCACTTTGAGGGAAATAAAAAGAGTAATTTTTATAAATATCCCTCTGTCACACTTTCCCATTTAATGGCACAATAAACAGAACATAAAAGTAGTCCATGTCATCTTTTCCTAGTATACCTCTGACGTACGTTTTAGTGTGAAACAAATGTAAGTGTAATCATTATTAAAGTCGCGTTTGTCTTTTCTAATGTGACGTACATCTGAGTGAAACAGCTTCTTAAACAATACAAAAAATGAAGGCGAGACCTGATTGTGTCCATGAGGAATTGATTGGATGGTTGAGTTGTTGTGGTTTGCTATTGGTGGATCTCTTGTGGGTGTGGGTCCCGCCCTCGCATCCGTAAACATGTCATCAGAGAAGACATGTTGCTGCAAGAGGGAGGGGAAGTTTAATTGTTCAAAGATTATGAGGCACATGAATTTAAAAAATGTGCATGGATAGGTCAGTTATAATAATAAAATGAATAAATAAAATGAAAATATTGATTTCTGCCAGTCATGTTTGTTTGTGCTTATAGTGTATGTTCACGATTGTTTAAGTAATGGTATTGCTTTTGTCTGACGTGCCATTTATATGCATACCCGAAGAAAAAAAATATCCATAATAATATTATGTCTGAAGGTATACTTTGTGATGCATTTAAAGGAGTAGTTCACTTAAAACTTTTGCTGATAATTTACTCACCCCCATGTCATCCAAGATGTTCGTGTCTTTCTTTCTTCAGTCGAAAAGAAATTAAGGTTTTTGATGAAAACATTCCAGCATTTTTCTCCATTTAATGCACTTTAATGAGAACCAAACGGTTCAAGGTCCAAAATACACTTTCGATGCAAACTGCGAACAGTTCAAAGAGCTTTAAACGATTCCAGATGATGAATAAGGGCTTTATCAAACGAAACGATCGCTCATTTGAAAAAAATTAACAAAGTTTAAGTTTTATAAGCTCTAATTGTCGCCTTGCTCTGTTCTGTGATGCACGTTTGTGACTCTCTTGTTCAAACTCGTTCATCAAAATGAACGAAACTTTTTCCGAGTCAATTCGTTTGTTTAGTTTGTTGAATGAACCAAATGACTCGGAAAAAGATTTGTTCATTTTTTTGATGAACGAGTTCAAACAGGAGAGTCACAAACATGCGTCACAGAACAGAGCAAGGCGTGCATTTGAGCTTATAAAACTTAAACTTTCGCTTGATAAGACCCTTATTCATTGTCTGGAATCGTTTAAAGCCATTTGAACAGTTTGCAGTTTGCACTGAAACTTTTGGACCTTGAACCGTTTGGTTCCCATTGAAGTCCATTATATGGAGAAAATTCTGGAATGTTTTCATCAAAAACCTTAATTTCTTTTCGACTGAAGAAAGAAAGACATGGACATCTTGGATGGCATGGGGGTGAGTAAATTATCAGCAAAAGTTTTTTTTTAAAAAGTGAACTACTCCTTTAAAATGTGTATAACCGTTTATGATGGGATCACCTTGTCTTGAGATCTTTGCAGCCCCTTGACACGTGGCTTGCTAGCATCTACTATTCTGGACAATGTTTGAATGTTTGATATTATTGCCTTGAGATGAATAGCTTGTTGTATTCCTCATTTGTAAACATCTCCTAAATGAATAAATGTAAATGTAATTAAAATTAAAGTCCTGTATAGTGACTCCCAAGGACTCCATCGAAAGGAACTTTAACTCCAAATTCACTGAACCCTTTACTAACTCCCAAAAACATTTCATTTGGCCACATGGCCCCCTTCTGTTGTGCACTGAAAGAAAATGAGAAAGACTCTTTACGTGGAAAGAAAAGATATAGTGTCCCATTAACCGAGGACAATGGCAATGTCTTTTAGGCCTGGCCTAGTAGGCGACTGTGCTTTATGCTACAAATGATGTTTAAAATGCTTAAAATGCATTTGAAATACTGTGGGAACTCCACAGAGTAAGTTAGTTGGCAGGCACATTGCGAGAAAGCTGCCTAAAACATGAAAGTGGCATTTGCTTTTACATGCACATACTGGCTTGCTCTTAACCCTTGTATACATGCGGCTCTGTCGGTATAAGCAGCTTTATTCACACCTTTCCATTTCTTTTTCCAACTTTTTCACACATACACACACGTAGCTGTGACTTCCTACCTCACGAATCAGTATATCATGTATACAAATTCAAGCACTGGTAATGACTCACTACTGACACTACTGGGACACTGATGACTCAATTTCTGCTCATATTTGTGACATAAAACGTCACCACTGTTTCTTTTTTTTCCAATAACATACAGGTCTGGTATCTTTATGCTGCACAGGGAAAAAAATATATGTATAAATATAAAATGTATATCTTATAAATGCTTGGGTGTGGTCTGTACAAATTAATAATGCTCATTTAGACCTTGTTTCATAACAAACAATAACGGTTTATGAAGTATTTTTCATGGTAGTATCAAGGTTATTGTGCATGTCAGGAAATGGGCATCGCTGGGAACGATGCACAGAAAATGTCAAAGGATTTATATGAAATAAGGTCAGTCAGGGTCCTGAGAACTCACAAACATGTGTGAAACTTCATTCCCTGTCTTCCATTTCTTTTAATTTGTTTGTCTTTCACAAGACGGATTCAGTGCTGGATGAAATGCTGATGCTGAACATGGTGGATGTATTGAGTAATGCAGAGCAACATGAATTGTTCAGAGCGCAGGCAGCATTGTTCATCTCTGTCTTTTGATGAAGACAGAAGCTTTCACACAGCGTGCTCTGATATCCTGCTGGGCTGGCATGGGAAAGCCTTCAGTGGTTGTTTTAAATTAAATCTGGATGATAATGCTGAGGAAAATGGGAAGACTTAGACATTTATATTTTTATTTTCTATTGTTTGCAAAAAGATTGTTAAAATGTTTATTCAGAACTTGTACTAAACCCACCAGTGTTTAGTTTCGTCACATTTTCATTTAATTAAAGGGTTAATTCACCCCAAAATTACACTCTCATGTCATTCTGAACCCTAAAAACTTTCGTTCATCTTTGAAACTTTGTTTCCCAAGAACTCATGAGGTTTGTTTTTGCGCGTCAAGCATGCTTAAGGTTCCGTTTACCATATTTGAGTGCTCTACGTTTGTTGATCAATATTTAAAGGTCCCATATTATGCCCCTTTTCACAAGGTGTAAAATAAGTCTCTGATGTCCCCAGAATATGTATGTGAAGTTTTAGCTCAAAATACCCAACAGATCGTTTTTTACAGCATGTTTAAATTGTCATTTTTTGGGGGCTCATAAAAACTCGCTGTTTTAGTGTGTGCCCTTTAAATGCAAATAAGCTGCTGCTGCCGGCACAGGGGGCGGAGCTTCATGAGCTCGCGCTCAGTCTCTCAGGAATGAGGATAATATCAGAAACTCTCAGTAACGGTGTTCATGTCGAGTCGGACAATAATGCCTACAGAGTCAGAATGCTCTATAGAGATGGAACAGGTATAGTTTAGTAGTTTAATTATGTTTATTATAACGTATTTGTCATCTGCTTGTATGTATCCATATTTATTAATAGCTAAGTAGTGCTGTAGTGCGTTGACGTCGATGATTCGACGTCATATTTTTGCGTCGACGCTTCTTTATTTATTTATTTTTTGCATGTTCCCGGCGGTACAGCTTGCCACACACACGTGGGAGACCGAAACATTGCAGAATAGAGGACGAAAACAACTAGAAGTGAATGTGCTATCCATTAAATGAATCACACACAGTAAACAAACCCTTAAGAAAAAAAACTTCGCAATTTAGACGCGCAAACTGGGTGCCGGTGTGGTGAGACGTACAAGCTCGGGCAGATTCGGCTTGAAGTGGTTCCCGGACGCGGCGCCGGGTGCGCTGTGACAAAAAAAGGCGTACACAAAGCCAGCCACAGTCTTCCTGGTCTTGCGCACCTAACGGGTCATTTTTGCCGTGCGCACATTCGCGCTCGTGCGGACGTGTCGAGTATAAACAAGGCTTTACTCCGTGTCAGCACGTGCTCTGATCAGTAGGTGAACTCCGCCTCCGACTCCGTTTCCCTCCTCAGCTGATATTAATTTTTAAACATTCTCTATGATAAAAAATGTTTGTAAAAAATATTTTAATAACACGGTTTTGGCGGTTGTAGAGTTATGATGGTGTTCAAATACATAACATTAGACTAACGTTAGCCAGCTTATAGTATCTTGATTCAGTATGCTAGTATTTATTTGAGATATTGTTTTTTTATTAATTGAGCAGCAGAAAAAATATTCTTTATATTAGTCGTCCAATTAGTCAGTAGATTAGTCGACTAAATCGGAAGTTGAGGGAGTATTCCTGTGGGCGGACATTTGTCAAAAAACTGTCCTACTGACGTCATTAAAGAAGGAAGTAAATGGATTTTGTAGTCCAAACGGGCCGTTCGATGTAGGCTACTTCTGTTAAATAAAATATCTCGCTTGGAATTGAACTTTGAGCTTTTATAATTTTACAGATATTATTTATACTCTAACAACAACATTACACACTAACTAAAGTTTGAAACATGGGATCACGAAGAACAGGACCTTTTAAATTTAAAGTATATTTTAAATCTAATAATCATACAATGTAACCGCGTCTCTCTTCAGAAGACTTGGAATAAACGGCTTAATTCATATCTCACTTTAGAGTTTTTGGTGAATAGATTTTGAATGGAGGGACAGAAATCTTGTGTTCCGAAGATGAAAGATAAATTCAGAAGTTTGCAACATATCATAGAGCGCCTATCATAGCATTTGAAATGTTCCTATTTTTGTTTTGGGAGTACCCAAAAACCGTTTAATGTGCATGCAAGGATAAAAAACACTGCTCAACGACTCCCAAATGATTTGTTCGACGATTCATTTTCCCGAACACCTCCTTTGAGTGACGCAAATCTGCGGCGATTGGTCAAATGACCCAGTCAGTTGTTATTGGTAAACCGTAGGCAGAGACTGTCGGCAACGGAACGGCCATAACCATGATTATAGCTTGTCAAGTGTTGAAAATTGTATATAGTGTTTGAACAAATGTGTCGGAAAAAGTGCACTTTCCACACGGTCCCTTACTCGCGTCTCCGCCAAGAGCGAGCTTTCCCGGCGAAACTCACATTGTGGCGGCTTTTGAGGGGCAGTGCTTATCATATGGATTGAAGTCATATTTGGCTAAGTCGTTTAGGAGGTAATTGCCATTTTTCAATGAATGTCTGGTGAATATCAAAAACAAAACTAACTTTACCCCACCTAGAAGCTGCGCGGAGTGTACACAACACAAACAACACATTATAACTACATTGTGTGTGCTACAGAAAACATAACAGCAAACATTATTAATAATACTTACAGATTGTGATTCGGAGGAGGACAAACCTGATCTCCATATACACTGGATACTGAGCCCTCCATCAGGAACAACCGGCTTGCGAATCCACATTTGAATTCATTTATGTTTTCTAATGATTCGTCATTAAAATGATGAGAACACGAGGTTCGGACTATACTGTTGTGGTATCGTTGCAAAAATGAACTCTAACCACTGATTCTTCACATGCTCATCCCTAGACAATGAAAACAAGTGGCTGAACTGACTTTGCAATGTAGAACACAGCGTCTTCTCGACATGATGCTATTCAGCTGAAGTATTTGAATGTGTTCCTGGACGTCACTTCAAGTTTACACTTCTGTCTGCGCGCGCAGTTGTTGGGAGCGGCCAATGAGCTAATGTTTTGTATCTACGTCACGACGAAACAGCTAAAGACTCGTTTCAAAAACAATTCATTTTATAGAGTCAGAGTCGACTTTCACTTTTGAAAGACAATAACTTTATATACGGTGCACTTTCAGATATCTTTGCAGGATGTTTTCATTCCCTTAGAACTATATTCCAATCCATGGTAGGTGCTCTTTAACACGGTAAATGCACTAATTTTTACCTTTTGTCATCGGCAACAGTTCCTTGGGAATAACAATAATACAGTACAATAAGTTACAAGTCTTAAATACATAATTATTTATAACTTATTCGGCAGCTATGTGTATTTTTCTTTCGTCAGCCCATAGTATCAAATGGTAATTAAGCAACACTGTTTTGCTATAAGCAATTGTGTTACGTTATACATGGCTATAAATATTGCTTTTAAACCACTTTTCCTTTTCTTCACTGTAGAGGATGCAGTACGTTACAGTTTAAGTAGTAACAGATCTGCCACTTTTGCTGTTGGTTCTGTGGCTGCTGCACTATATTTCATATTCTTTTTTTAGTTACAGCTGTTACCTTTCTTATTGCCCTATCTGAACCAGGAAAGATGAATACAGTTGGTAACTAAGTACATGTAAAATATTTTCAGAAACAAATAACAGAAGGAAGAAAGGGTTATCTTGAAATCAGTTCTAACCTATCAGAGCAGAGAGATGAGCTGTAGTTCAAATGAAACAAAAGTGTCTTTGTGAGATGAGGCATGAACCACAGGGAAACAAGTGACCCTTGAAGAAAACCGCTGCTTCTTCCTTAAGGACAGGATGTTACTGAGTGTTGTCAGATGAGGGATTAGAAACAGGCATGCTATGTCTGTTTGAGCACATCTGTGACTTTTTTTTCTGAGAAATGTATGTGTAGTATCGTTATGAGTGGAAGACGTGTGTAGATAAAGAAAAAAAACTGATAAATCCTTTTCTTCCTTTCATCTGACATAACATCAAGACTCAAAAAACGGAACCTCATTTATCTCCACTAACTTTTATATGTGTGTGCCTATAACTCTGTGACCTTCTTTGAGTTTGGCTATCATCTTGCACTTCTCAAGGTGAATTCCTCCCTGCTGATGGATGAAGACAAATGAAACATCTGGCACTGTATGCAAGTGATCAGCTGAGAAGCCTTGCACAACTTTATGCACAATGGCATTTATAGTCCAGCAACAGGCTTTGATGCAATTGATGCAGGATTTTAATTAAAAGTTGTGGCAATGCAAAGTGTATAATTGTACACAAACCTATGTGCTAAACTTTCTAAATGTAAATTAAAAATCATGACACTTTAAAGGTGCAATCAATGCGTAAAAAAGTTGAGTATCTATTTACATAAATGCAATATGACATCCATAACTATGTTTTGGTGTATAAAGAACTTACTTAAAGGGCATCTATTATGGAAAATTCACTTTTACATGGTGTTTGAACATAAATGTGTGTTGGCAGTGTGTGAGCAAAACCACCCAAGAATGATAAAAATCCGCCCAGTGTTTTTTTTTTTTTTTTTTTGTGTTTTTTTTACAATCTCAAAATTTGCACTGTCTCTGAACGAGCTGTTCTAAGATTCAGCGCTTTGTGACGTAGAATTGAGCAAGGGGTTTGATTGACAGTGTGGTTGTGGCCTAGACCCCGCCCTCGGTGATCTGTACACCGTCCTCCATTGTTTTATCAACAGCCGGTAATGTCTCCTAGAATCATAAGTGTTCTGTCGTGGACTCGTGGGTTAATCCTGTTGTTGTGGCTTAAAAGTTAATCCTCAAGTGTGGCAGTATGCAGCTCATTTTGTATTTAAGGTGGTATACACCAAAACAGCTCATTTTAAAACAGGCCCCAAAAATGACTTTTTCAAATGGTTATAATAAATTAACTGTGGAGTGTTTTGAGCTGAAACTTCACAAATACATTCTGGGGACATCCGAGACCAATATTACATCTTGTAAAAAGGGGCATAATAGGTGCCCTTTAATAAACCGTAATGTTTTTATTACCTTAGAATGCAGGGCTCCAGACTAACTTTTTTGACTAGGAGCGCTGTTGCCCCTGACTGAAAATTTTAGGAGCGCAAGGAGAAAATTTAGGGGCACACCTTAAATCAGCTTGCAATGCAATTATTCAAATTTCCCCCGAAATAACTGTAATACTGACAAATTCTTTAATAATAAATAGACTTGACATTATGATATGCTGTTTTATTTTAAGTTCACAGGGCTCCAGACTCAAAGTTGAGGGCAGCATCACCTCAAATGAGAACTCACAGCGAGTTCTACAAAAAAAAATAAAAAAATAAAAATGTGGTAGCACGGAGGCTGACAATAAATCACTAAGCTTAATTTAGGGTGTAGATGAAAGTAGATGAAATTAACTTTAGTTACTATCATTTATAATGTCTTAATATTAATTAATAAAAGTAGTGAAATATGTATATGGATTATGGAGTGAAAATAGCCAATAAACATCCTGTTTACAATGATAGCCTATTATTATTTTTTGTGTTTAAATAAGAGTTTTCCAACATCTTAATTTTTCGTTTTAGGACAATCTTTAAAGGATGAACAAAAAATGTGTTGGTAATCACATAAAAAATACAAATATGATATTATTGAAGTGCTGGGAAAAGATGTGTAGTAGGCTACTTGTAAGCATTTGATTATTTCTTACACATTATCATATTTATGGTTAGAATTAACTTACTACATTAGCCTAAATGCATGGTTCTGATAGGCTGATTTGTGGACTGAAAGCCTAACGTCAAGTGTTTCTCCTGGTTTCCACGTCAGCGCTGTTTGATTTGATATGGTTTATAACAGAACTCTGCGGCGAATCGGAGTGTTTCTCACTGGATCTCGTGGTGTTGATGTTATTAATTCTGAGGCGAATTCAATGGATTTCTTTACTGGATCTAGTAACAGTGTTGTGTGAGCAAGATCGACCCGCGACTGGCAAGTTCGGGGCTTTATTTTGTCAATGGTTCGGATCGCTGCTGCTGCTCCACAGTCCTAATCATAGCTATGAGTGGCGTATTTTCGTTCCACTTTCATTTTGTTTACATTCGCTGCTAGGTAACGACTAACGAGTCGATAGATCAGCTCAGACGCACATCAGGTTGTAATATTTGTCTCCGTCTCATTCCCACAGACGTTTACGCGCGCTAGTCTTGTCACGGATTCATTGACGCCCCCCTTCCACGCTTTACCATGCGTTTAACGTGTGGCAAATTTACTGGTCGCACATGTGCGACTGGATGTAAAATTCAGTCGCACACTCTCAAATTTTGGTCGCAAAATGCGACCATTTGGTCGCAGTCTGGAGCCCTGGAATGAGACATTTATATCTCCATAACCGCGGGAATCCCCTTCTATGAAGGTCGCCATATTGTGACGTCATGTTTCTACCGTAGCCGAACGAGATCAAACAGCGCTACAGAACACGTTTCATCACCACCTTGAAAGAGAAGCGGCAGAAAGCTGGAAGCTAGCCATAAACACCGTGAGTAGTGACTTTTCCCTTGTGAGTGGTGTAAAATATGTAGTTGGGATTGTTTCACGTAACTTAGTTCTCCCTTGCCGTGTTATGGGTTTGTTATGTGGGGATAAATGTGCTGGTTACGTTCGTGAGACAGCTGATTTGTACTCATGTCGTTGACCGTAAAACAGTATGTTACAGGAATCACAAACCCGTCGATCTTGTAGTCGATCGCGAAGAGTTTTCAAAATCAGAGAAAAAGCCTATTGTGTGTAGTAAATGGTCTCTATGGGATGCAGAGGTGTGCACGCTGTTACAACAATCATGTAATTTTTGCCACGCACACCTTTGGGCTCATGAGGACACGTCGAGTATAAACAAGGCTTTACGCTTTAACCAGTTCAGTACTGTCCACAGTAGCAGCTTATATTAGCCAGCTAAACTTTCACTACCCTGTTAGAAAAAATATAGAGCTGCATAGTTTCATGTGGTTCTCCCTCGTTGTGTTATGGGTTTGCTACGTGGGGAGAAATGTGCTGCTGGTTATGTTTGTGAGACAATCAGCTGATTATTATTATTATATTAAATTATATATAAAACCCTTGATCCTCACCTGACTATGGCTTTGTAAACTTTGTCCATGATGTGGTTTATAATGGACTGTGGTACAGAAACAATGACAATGTTACACACTCTTGGCTTACTCTTGGCTTACGCCCTTAGTGCAAACCTGGTGCAAACTCGCAACCGGCTAGATGTCACTAAAAATCCCACAATGCATCTTTAAAGTGCTCCTAATATGGTTTTTCCAATGTTCCATTTAATTTAGTGTGTAAAAGGCCTACAGCTGTTTGTGAATGTAAATTTTCTGCAAACATGTAAAGTCGAGATAAAGTTATTGTCTCCCAAAATAAAGAATTTATTTGGCCTTTAAAATAGCATAACAGGGGAACTTTAAGAGAGAGAACCTGTTTAGATGGAAAGGATCTCTAGCTGAAGACGTTACTGTAGCTACAGTCATTATTAGACACGGTACTACCTTAAAAATAAACTCCAGCACAGAGCTACAACAAGCATAATGAACTGACCCTTCACAATAGATAATGCTTTACAATGAATGCTACACATGGAAATGTATCTGTTCAATAAAATACATTACTCATCTGTTGAGGAGAACGTTTACAGTCTACAAAAAGTCAGGCCTATGTTGATTCTAATTTTATTTCGAGC
The DNA here is from genome assembly GCF_016745375.1 of Pimephales promelas. The sequence goes on from NW_024121150.1 coordinate 762,661, forward strand.
TCTGTCACATTCTCTCTTCGCCTACAGACTCGTTTTCTTTTTTAAAATGGGTTATTCTCCAGAGGTTGGGGATGGCATGCTCCATGTCAACCTTTCTCACTTTTTTTGACAACTAACCTATGCCACTCCCACACCACCACACATGCGTCAAAAGTAGGAGACATTTTTCTTTATTTATGGTTATGACAGACAATTTCCTACGAAAAACACTCCGCCCGGGTCTAAAATATAAACACTTATAATAAGCTTACCAGTTAATCAGGGTAAGATGAAAACACATTTTGTTCATTCTGAACAAAAGTTACGTTGTGTACTATACCTTTAAATGTTCTTTTAAAGGAGAAAGTACACAAATACATTGATATTTAATTGGGACTATTACAGATAAAGACACTCCTAAACTGCTTGTTTGAATCAAAACCAACTCGCCTTGAATCAGTCAGATGGTCTACGTAATTGGGCTGATCTTGGCCAGCTGCAAGTGTTCTAGACTTCATGCCGATAGTCAAGTTTGGCTGTAGAAGATTGTAGGTTATCCAGACAAGCTTCTTGAGCCTCAAGACAAATCATTTCAGCACTGGAATTGTTTAGTCATTACATCTGCTTGGATCAGCTTGATCCAGAGATGTTTCTGTCTGTGTGTGTTGGGAGAGTTTGCTGATGCATGTGTCCTGTGAAAGGCTCTGTGGGTGGGCTTACTTTTACACTGGTGTATTTCTGAGCTGGTAGCTCAGACAAGAGCATGTAGCAATGATTGTGTCACTGGAATGGAGTCAAACAAGTATTTTGTTGTAAGAACATCAGATAAATGTTGAAAACACTGTCAATTAGTAAAGGAAGTCCAGAATAGACAAAAGAGGAAGAGATAAATGAAGAGTTCAGATGCAAAAGCCTCTAAATGCCATTTGAAATTTTCTTCTTTAATGATGATTTTTTATCAAACTTGTATATTTAAGTTCAGTAATTTCACTTAAATAACAATTAATAGGTAATTATCATTGTCATTTAAGTGAAATCACTGAACTTAAATATACAAGCTTGATAAAAATTATCATTCTAGAAGAAAATTTCAAATGGCACTTAGGGGCTTTTGCATCTGAACTCTTCAAATGTAAATGAATTGAAATGGTGTTGATATTTCTTAATAATTATCAATACTTTATGATCATGATATGTAGTAGTATTAGTGTAGATGTCATTTAGAGATCTACAGTACTTAAAACATCAAAATGGAAAGTATTTGACTAAAATGTATTCGTATTTGTCCATTAAAATGTCAACCATAGCAATTTGTAGTACTACTGGGAGATTAGTATAACAGCAAAGTATTACTTTGGAATGGAACTTTTAATTTTTTTTTTTTCAAGTCACATTTATGACCTTATTTTTTAGTTAATATATACCTCCTTTTAATCTCCTGTCGTCTTTATTCTTCCCTAGAGAACAATTAAAGTATGGCACTACTGATTTGACAAACTATTAATTAACTCAAATGTTTTAAAATCTTACACTTGCTCATTGTGGTTTTACACTGTTGCAAATCGCCTCGGCTGACTGTAAAATGATCCAAGATATTATGCATTCCTCTCCCAAATTGAGACTAACTATTAACTACTAATTGAATTTAATCCAATTCCATTTGTATCATCCTTTTCACAATACATATTGTTAAAAAGCAGCCAAAATAGTATGTTTTGTTAAAGAGACAATTCCTAAGATGGGTTAGGTACTACATTTGAAGAATTCTTGGGAAGAACAATGACAGTTTGTCTCCCTCTCCTGCTGCCAACAATTCTGTGGTTCTTTGTGAAGAGAGAGGACTTCACAGTAGACAGTCTTTTTTGTAAGCGAATTCCTGTTGCGTCTGAACAAAACAGCGGATTCCTTATGTATTCCCACAAATATTTTCGGAATTGGGGTCAGCAAAACAAATGAAAAACACTCTTTTTTATCAGTTGTTAACGTGCACATGTTACATTTTACCAGGTAAAATGCCATGTAAAACCTTTTGGGAAACTTAAGTGAACTGATTTATAAACACATTGGGACCAATCGCATTAACATCTGCCTCCATCCAATCAATAAAGAAATAATTAAATGAGTATTTTGTTCTATATCTTGAAACTTTTCGTTTTATAAATGGGGGTAATCTTTGAGGGATGACCATAATGTTTTGGTCATCACATTAAAAATAACTTTTAAATATGATAATATTTGAGTTTTGAAGTGCTGTAAAAAAAGATGTGTGATATACTTGAAAGCATTTTACTATTCCTGCCAAACTTCCATGGTTACAGTTAGTGTTAACATAAATCCATGGTGAATGTTGCTGATCTGTGGACTTAAAGCCTATAACTAGTTCATTCACGGCACAATGTTTCTCCAGGTTTCCACTTCAGCGCTGTTTGATCCGTTAATAATGGAGAAATTTGAATGCTTCTCACTAGAGCTCACAGCGATGTTATTCTGTGGCGAATTCAAATGCGTTCTTTACTCGAACTCTTAAGGTGTTAATACACAGGGCAACTTTTTGAGAAATGTTGCGGGGCAATCTTTCAGAGCGATTGTTGCTTGGGCACTTTCCTATTGAAAGTGGGCAATACTTTTCTATCTGGATAATTTAGATGGGTCATGGAACCTGTGTCTCATCTGGTTGCCAACATTGCCCATCATCACCTTTAGTGCTGTGTAGTAACAGTGTCACTTGATTAAGATCGGCTCGCGCTACACTGACATTGGTCAACTGATAAACAGTCCGTGATGCACAAAATAATGAGTAGCGCAGTTTCGTTCCGCTTTCATTACGTTTGCCATTTGATGTTGGGGAACGTTGTGGTGGTCGCGGCTTCTTTAACTTCGCAGTCCATTTACGGTCGAATGGAACGCAGCTTCAGTCAACACGATGTGGAGAGCGCAGTTCATGGTTGCATTACAATAGACGCCACGGGAGCACAAGCGCTTTGGAAAGTAGACCGCTTTCCACATGTTTTTATATGCAATATGTGAACTAAGGTCTATTGATGATGCACATGGATTTTAATGAATATTGAGCGCTATATCGAACATTTAGCGAATGTTACTGACATTGGTGTACCGTCGATAAATACTAAACCATTTTATCGCCCAGCCCTGGGCTGGTGTCAGAATTTATTTAAAAAAACACTAATATACTAAGTGGCCAAATGACGATTTGTGTCAGGAAAAGACCCAAAAACGATCACAGTCTCCATCCGCCATCAAACTCCGATCCTGCGCACACACACATTAAAAATTGCAGCTCGCCTATTTGATTTTACCTGTCAACGAGCTAACGATTTTCAAATCGGGCTTAAATCTGGCTTAAATACACATAGTGTGTAGTGTAGTGTAATGTAGTGTGAACTAGGCTTTAGCTCACCGTTTTTCGGTGAAATGCCATGTTTGTAGTCGAGCACGACTTGATTGCGAGGCCCCCTAGTGAGGCCCTGTGCGGTTGCACAGTTCACACAGCCCTTGAAACGGCTATGAGCTGCAGTCCGTAACTTTTTTGGGGTTAAACATTTTCCAAAATTGATTTTAGAGCCAGTACATAACTATCTGCTTGCCGTAGCTCGATTCAAAACGGTAAGCTTGTAATAATGTTTTTAATTTCAGTGGTACTGGTGAATTTCCGCGGGAGATTTGAGCATGTCTTTGCGTCATTATGTCACGTGTACACATAAAGAAGAGTCTCGGCTAGTAGGCTATATTGTGTGTGAAGATTTTGGAGGTGGAGATTTATAGCCTTTTCTCAAAGCACTTGATATAATTAAACTTGTGGTGATGGCGGATCTAGAAAGGTTCAAACGACAATCACCAGTGACAACTGGAGATTCACCCGCTGTAAAATGCTGCAGAGTGGCTACAGAAAAGTAAATGCACATTGTTCTTGAGGAGGGGATCTCTCCTCTTACGAAACTCTGTTTGGCTTATCTTGCATAGTCGAGACTATATTAATGCTGAATTTTGAACTCTTTCTCTCCTTAAACGTTCATGCCATCATCACACTTCCCCCTTTCCCATTCCTTCAGCCCACTGACTCTCAGCTCTACCTCAAATGCAGGCTAGAACAGCCAAGTTCATTAAAAATGGCTGACTGATGGAAAAGAACCGACACTCAGCGACAAGCCCTATTTTTCTTTTCCAGTCCTTTTCCCTTTCTTTTTTAAACCCTCTAAATACATCATCTTTGCCCTTTATTGTGCCTCATCATTCAAACTAAAGCTTGAACTTGGCATCTGCAATAGGATACCCTCGTTTTGAATCTCAGACATCTCTCTTTCCATTTTTTCTATGGGGTTTTGAAAAAAGATGTTTTTTTTTGTTGCATATTTTAAACTTAAAGCCAAAAGCCAGTTCAGGTTATCTTTTTCCCCAACATTTTAAGAAACATTGTGAACATCCTTCTTGGTTCAGTAAGAAGGGCATGGAAGTAAATGAATACATTTTCACTTACAGAAGTAGATTTTATCTGTTCAGTTGAGTGGAAAACTGTCCAGCAATGTTAGATTATTTTGTGCTTTTGTTTTTCTTTCTTATATTTTGACTGATTTATATCGCTCATTCTTCAATTTGCACATTTATCTGGAGGAAAACATTATGCATTTCCCTAATATGTGTGTGTGTGTGTGCATACAGTGTATATATATATATATATATATATACTGTATATCTATACCGTATATATACATACACATACATGCATATATATCAATACATATATATATATAATACATATATATATATATATGATATATATATATATATATATATATATATTGATATATTTATATATTTAGGGCTGTCAAACGATTAATTGCAATTAATCACATCCAAATAATATAATATATATAATATATATATATATATATATATATATATATACTTTGTATATATACTCACTTAAAGGTGGAATACCTAAGATTTTTGCATTAAAATATACCAAAATCACAAGGCCAATGTTATACAGTATATTTAGTTAAGATGATAACTTACAATATTCCAAATGTTTCAAACAATGTTTAAATCGCAAGAAAATTAAGATTTTAACCAAGGAAACGGGGCGTGTGAGCAGGGGGTGAGCTGGGAGTCCCGAGTCAATCGCGTCATATCCGCTTAGCTCGGTTTCCGCTCGTACTACGCGTAGTCCTGGACAAATGCGGTAGTTGTGCGTTAGCGTCTATCAAGCAACAAACGTAAGCTTGTTTCGCGCATTTGTTATGGAATGGAGCACAATTATTCTTTTCATTTATTCTCGGAATGTGAACTGTTGTAAAGGGGGTCGCACACCGGACGAGAAGCGCCGCGCCACGTTTAGGACAACCCCACAGTAACGTTATTGAACACCGGACGCGCACTTTCTCAACAGTGTATGGCCAGCAATATTGTTATGTTTAATGACAGGAAATGAAGATAATGTCTGTTCTATGTTATGATTGTACTGTACAATTAAATACAATCGTTGCTGAGTCTGCATTCTGAAAACTTTACCTCAGATCATCATCCGTTAACTAAATGAATTGAGAATCTCACCATCTAATAACACCAGCAATTGTCATTCAAGTAGCTGATTTCTGTAAATGAATGCAAAACTAAATGCATATTGAAGCATAGGGCGAAGTCAGGATTCATTAGCAATGATTTGAGACAAAAATAATTAAAATTTTATAAAAAAAAAACTATGTAAATGGCGCTCTGTGGCGCAGCAGGATTTTGACCACAGTCCTGAGGCGGTCCTAAACTTTCAGTTTAAGGAAAAACACGCATGTAAATGCAACACTTATAGAAATCGAACTTTACCTCACCCATGACAACTAATTTTCGATTCCTGTCTGACTGATTTATCCACGGTGGAGTTGAAAACAACAGTTCCCATCATTCCGCGTTTCTCCACGTCATCATCAAGCAAAGCCGTTGTTGTTGTTTTGAATGTAGCGCCCTCTAGCGGCATCTAAATCTTAGGTATTGTAGCTTTAAGTATACCCATTAAGTATACCCAATATATAAGTATATTGTAAACACAAACTTTTATTTTGGATGCGATTAATCGTTTGACAGCCCTATATATATATATATATATATATATATATATATATATATATATATATTCTTATATACTATATATATATTCTTATATACTCTCGCTCTCTCTCTCTCTCTCTCTATATATATATTATATATATATATATATATATAATGATTTTTTTTTTGCTGTTTTGAAATGAGCAAAATACATATTCCATTATATTATCTGTTATAAACAAATCTTTCATTAGTGTTGAAGAGTGTTTTTTATGTTAAATCTTTCTTTTCTTGCTGAAAGGGTGGCTCCCGTCTTCATTTCGCATTTGAGGGGTTAAGCTTAGAAGTCTGACAGCTTTCTGGAAAGACATGTTGATATATCTTTGTGGTTGAGGGGTAATTTTACAGTATAGAAATTAGAGAGAACGGCAGTTACACATGCACACTCACACACACACACACACACACACACACACACACTGAGGTATTGGCATTTTTTTGTTGCCAGTGTCTGTAACGGAGAGCAACCAATGCCACAGGGGGAAGAGAAGAGATTCCAGATGTGAGGGGTTTTCAGCAAATGGAAGGGAGGAATTGAGATGGAAAGCTGGAAAATGAAAAGATGATGTTTTGGATAAATTGAGTACAGACTAATCTGCTGCTCTTTTTATCGTATAAGTTATCTCACCTAATTGGTCTCCCCAGCTTTGCTATATTTATCGGCTTTGAGCAAAAGTAGAGCAAAAATTTCTCCTAATATGCACATTTGCCATCCCAACTTCACCAGTCTTATGGTGCTAGATGCTCAACACAATATAACATAATGTAGAGCAATCCACACTATTGAGATCCATCTCTCTCAATAGTTATATCTTGCTTGTCAGTCTCCAATCTCCAGGACAACATTATTTCATGCTCAAGCGTTTAGCTGGTATGATCTTAGATTGACGACAGAATTCAGGGAATCCTCTCACTTAACCTGTTTCTTTCAGGTTTCTTGGCATACAGATAGACATACCACTGGTCTTAGTCAAGTCTTAGTTGCTTGCTGGGATTTAAGCACAGGAATAAAAAAATGTTTTTTAATAATTGATAAAAGGCATTTGTTACCTTTAACACTTAATCAAAATGACTACAATGGATCTAAAAAACAGCATCCACAAATATATTTGAATATACATTTAGTCTTCATTGTTGTCATACTGATAAATGTATAACTTGAATGCATTGAAAAGGATACTAGCATCTGCTAAATTAATATATTTCATGTTTCATAGTTTAAAACCTAATAAATGTGTGTTTTTTTGTGGAAATCTACTTTAGCTATCTTTTAAAATATTGATTAAAAATGTCTAAGTTTGCAATTTCTAGTGCTCAAATGTGTGTATGCATATAATGTTACAGAAAGACATGTTTACCTGTTCAGCTTCTTTTAGCTAAAATAAGGAAATTCATTAATAACTTTTTTTTGGACATGCATATGTCGTTACCCTTTGTACAACTTCATTGCTTTTAATTTTCACCTCTGAGATACACTGTTGTAAGTGGATCAACACAACACACTTGTAGC
>NW_024121150.1:770769-788269 GCF_016745375.1 Pimephales promelas
GCGCTGTTTGATTTGATATGGTTTATAACAGAACTCTGCGGCGAATCGGAGTGTTTCTCACTGGATCTCGTGGTGTTGATGTTATTAATTCTGAGGCGAATTCAATGGATTTCTTTACTGGATCTAGTAACAGTGTTGTGTGAGCAAGATCGACCCGCGACTGCAAGTTCGGGGCTTTATTTTGTCAATGGTTCGGATCGCTGCTGCTGCTGCTCCACAGTCCTAATCATAGCTATTGAGTGGCGTATTTCGTTCCACTTTCATTTTGTTTACATTCGCTGCTAGGTAACGACTAACGAGTCGATAGATCAGCTCAGACGCACATCAGGTTGTAATATTTGTCTCCGTCTCATTCCCACAGACGTTTACGCGCGCTAGTCTTGTCACGGATTCATTGACGCCCCCTTCCACGCTTTACCATGCGTTTAACGTGTGGCAAATTTACTGGTCGCACATGTGCGACTGGATGTAAAATTCAGTCGCACACTCTCAAATTTTGGTCGCAAAATGCGACCATTTGGTCGCAGTCTGGAGCCCTGGAATGAGACATTTATATCTCCATAACCGCGGGAATCCCCTTCTATGAAGGTCGCCATATTGTGACGTCATGTTTCTACCGTAGCCGAACGAGATCAAACAGCGCTACAGAACACGTTTCATCACCACCTTGAAAGAGAAGCGGCAGAAAGCTGGAAGCTAGCCATAAACACCGTGAGTAGTGACTTTTCCCTTGTGAGTGGTGTAAAATATGTAGTTGGGATTGTTTCACGTAACTTAGTTCTCCCTTGCCGTGTTATGGGTTTGTTATGTGGGGATAAATGTGCTGGTTACGTTCGTGAGACAGCTGATGATTTGTACTCATGTCGTTGACCGTAAAACAGTATGTTACAGGAATCACAAACCCGTCGATCTTGTAGTCGATCGCGAAGAGTTTTCAAAATCAGAGAAAAAGCCTATTGTGTGTAGTAAATGGTCTCTATGGGATGCAGAGGTGTGCACGCTGTTACAACAATCATGTAATTTTTGCCACGCACACCTTTGGGCTCATGAGGACACGTCGAGTATAACAAGGCTTTACGCTTTAACCAGTTCAGTACTGTCCACAGTAGCAGCTTATATTAGCCAGCTAAACTTTCACTACCCTGTTAGAAAAAATATAGAGCTGCATAGTTTCATGTGGTTCTCCCTCGTTGTGTTATGGGTTTGCTACGTGGGAGAAATGTGCTGCTGGTTATGTTTGTGAGACAATCAGCTGATTATTATTATTATATTAAATTATATATAAAACCCTTGATCCTCACCTGACTATGGCTTTGTAAACTTTGTCCATGATGTGGTTTATAATGGACTGTGGTACAGAAACAATGACAATGTTACACATTCTTGGCTTACTCTTGGCTTACGCCCTTAGTGCAAACCTGGTGCAAACTCGCAACCGGCTAGATGTCACTAAAAATCCCACAATGCACCTTTAAAGTGCTCCTAATATGGTTTTTCCAATGTTCCATTTAATTAGTGTGTAAAAGGCCTACAGCTGTTTGTGAATGTAAATTTTCTGCAAACATGTAAAGTCGAGATAAAGTTATTGTCTCCCAAAATAAAGAATTTATTTGGCCTTTAAAATAGCATAACAGGGGAACTTTAAGAGAGAGAACCTGTTTAGATGGAAAGGATCTCTAGCTGAAGACGTTACTGTAGCTACAGTCATTATTAGACACGGTACTACCTTAAAAAATAAACTCCAGCACAGAGCTACAACAAGCATAATGAACTGACCCTTCACAATAGATAATGCTTTACAATGAATGCTACACATGGAAATGTATCTGTTCAATAAAATACATTACTCATCTGTTGAGGAGAACGTTTACAGTCTACAAAAGTCAGGCCTATGTTGATTCTAATTTTATTTCGAGCTCTGTCACATTCTCTCTTCGCCTACAGACTCGTTTTCTTTTTTAAAATGGGTTATTCTCCAGAGGTTGGGATGGCATGCTCCATGTCAACCTTTCTCACTTTTTTTGACAACTAACCTATGCCACTCCCACACCACCACACATGCGTCAAAAGTAGGAGACATTTTTCTTTATTTATGGTTATGACAGACAATTTCCTACGAAAAACACTCCGCCCGGGTCTAAAATATAAACACTTATAATAAGCTTACCAGTTAATCAGGGTAAGATGAAAACACATTTTGTTCATTCTGAACAAAAGTTACGTTGTGTACTATACCTTTAAATGTTCTTTTAAAGGAGAAAGTACACAAATACATTGATATTTAATTGGGACTATTACAGATAAAGACACTCCTAAACTGCTTGTTTGAATCAAAACCAACTCGCCTTGAATCAGTCAGATGGTCTAATTGGGCTGATCTTGGCCAGCTGCAAGTGTTCTAGACTTCATGCGATAGTCAAGTTTGGCTGTAGAAGATTGTAGGTTATCCAGACAAGCTTCTTGAGCCTCAAGACAAATCATTTCAGCACTGGAATTGTTTAGTCATTACATCTGCTTGGATCAGCTTGATCCAGAGATGTTTCTGTCTGTGTGTGTTGGGAGAGTTTGCTGATGCATGTGTCCTGTGAAAGGCTCTGTGGGTGGGCTTACTTTTACACTGGTGTATTTCTGAGCTGGTAGCTCAGACAAGAGCATGTAGCAATGATTGTGTCACTGGAATGGAGTCAAACAAGTATTTTGTTGTAAGAACATCAGATAAATGTTGAAAACACTGTCAATTAGTAAAGGAAGTCCAGAATAGACAAAAGAGGAAGAGATAAATGAAGAGTTCAGATGCAAAAGCCTCTAAATGCCATTTGAAATTTTCTTCTTTAATGATGATTTTTTATCAAACTTGTATATTTAAGTTCAGTAATTTCACTTAAATAACAATTAATAGGTAATTATCATTGTCATTTAAGTGAAATCACTGAACTTAAATATACAAGCTTGATATAAAATTATCATTCTAGAAGAAAATTTCAAATGGCACTTAGGCTTTTGCATCTGAACTCTTCAAATGTAAATGAATTGAAATGGTGTTGATATTTCTTAATAATTATCAATACTTTATGATCATGATATGTAGTAGTATTAGTGTAGATGTCATTTAGAGATCTACAGTACTTAAAACATCAAAATGGAAAGTATTTGACTAAAATGTATTCGTCCATTAAAATGTCAACCATAGCAATTTGTAGTACTACTGGGAGATTAGGATAACAGCAAAGTATTACTTTGGAATGGAACTTTTAATTTTTTTTTCAAGTCACATTTATGACCTTATTTTTTAGTTAATATATACCTCCTTTTAATCTCCCGTCGTCTTTATTCTTCCCTAGAGAACAATTAAAGTATGGCACTACTGATTTGACAAATTATTAATTAACTCAAATGTTTTAAAATCTTACACTTGCTCATTGTGGTTTTACACTGTTGCAAATCGCCTCGGCTGACTGTAAAATGATCCAAGATATTATGCATTCCTCTCCCAAATTGAGACTAACGATTAACTACTAATTGAATTTAATCCAATTCCATTTGTATCATCCTTTTCACAATACATATTGTTAAAAAGCAGCCAAAATAGTATGTTTTGTTAAAGAGACAATTCCTAAGATGGGTTAGGTACTACATTTGAAGAATTCTTGGGAAGAACAATGTCAGTTTGTCTCCCTCTCCTGCTGCCAACAATTCTGTGGTTCTTTGTGAAGAGAGAGGACTTCACAGTAGACAGTCTTTTTTGTAAGCGAATTCCTGTTGCGTCTGAACAAAACAGCGGATTCCTTATGTATTCCCACAAATATTTTCGGAATTGGGGTCAGCAAAACAAATGAAAAACACACTTTTTTATCAGTTGTTAACGTGCACATGTTACATTTTACCAGGTAAAATGCCATGTAAAACCTTTTGGGAAACTTAAGTGAACTGATTTATAAACACATTGGGACCAATCGCATTAACATCTGCCTCCATCCAATCAATAAAGAAATAATTAAATGAGTATTTTGTTCTATATCTTGAAACTTTTTTTTTTTTTAAATGGGGGTAATCTTTGAGGGATGACCATAATGTTTTGGTCATCACATTAAAAATAACTTTTAAATATGATAATATTTGAGTTTTGAAGTGCTGTAAAAAAAAGATGTGTGATATACTTGAAAGCATTTTACTATTCCTGCCAAACTTCCATGGTTACAGTTAGTGTTAACATTAAATCCATGTAGCTGATCTGTGGACTTAAAGCCTATAACTAGTTCATTCACGGCACAATGTTCCTCCAGGTTTCCACTTCAGCGCTGTTTGATCCGTTAATAATGGAGAAATTTGAATGCTTCTCACTAGAGCTCACAGCGATGTTATTCTGTGGCGAGTTCAAATGCGTTCTTTACTCGAACTCTTAAGGTGTTAATACACAGGGCAACTTTTTGAGAAATGTTGCGGGGCAATCTTTCAGAGCGAATGTTGCTTGGGCACTTTCCTATTGAAAGTGGGCAATACTTTTCTATCTGGATAATTTAGATGGGTCATGGAACCTGTGTCTCATCTGGTTGCCAACATTGCCCATCATCACCTTTAGTGCTGTGTAGTAACAGTGTCACTTGATTAAGATTGGCTCGCGCTACACTGACATTGGTCAACTGATAAACAGTCCGTGATGCACAAAATAATGAGTAGCGCAGTTTCGTTCCGCTTTCATTACGTTTGCCATTTGATGTTGGGGAACGTTGTGGTGGTCGCGGCTTCTTTAACTTCGCAGTCCATTTACGGTCGAATGGAACGCAGCTTCAGTCAACACGATGTGGAGAGCGCAGTTCATGGTTGCATTACAATAGACGCCACGGGAGCACAAGCGCTTTGGAAAGTAGACCGCTTTCCACATGTTTTTATATGCAATATGTGAACTAAGGTCTATTGATGATGCACATAGATTTTAATGAAAATATTGAGCGCTATATCGAACATTTAGCGAATGTTACTGACATTGGTGTACCGTCGATAAATACTAAACCATTTTATCGCCCAGCCCTGGGCTGGTGTCAGAATTTATTTAAAAAAACACTAATATACTAAGTGGCCAAATGACGATTTGTGTCAGGAAAAGACCCAAAAACGATCACAGTCTCCATCCGCCATCAAACTCCGATCCTGCGCACACACACATTAAAAATTGCAGCTCGCCTATTTGATTTTACCTGTCAACGAGCTAACGATTTTCAAATCGGGCTTAAATCTGGCTTAAATACACATAGTGTGTAGTGTAGTGTAATGTAGTGTGAACTAGGCTTTAGCTCACCGTTTTTCGGTGAAATGCCATGTTTGTAGTCGAGCACGACTGGATTGCGAGGCCCCCTAGTGAGGCCCTGTGCGGTTGCACAGTTCACACAGCCCTTGAAACGGCAATGAGCTGCAGTCCGTAACCTTTTTGGTGTTAAACGTTTTCCAAAATTGGTTTTAGAGCCAGTGCATAACTATCTGCTTGCCGTACCTCGATTCGGTAAAACGGTAAACTTGTAATAATGTTTTTAATTTCAGTGGTACTGGTGAATTTCCGCGGGAGATTTGAGCATGTCTTTGCGTCATTATGTCACGTGTACACATAAAGAAGAGTCTCGGCTAGTAGGCTATATTGTGTGTGAAGATTTTGGAGGTGAAGATTTCTAGCCTTTTCTCAAAGCACTTGATATAATTAAACTTGTGGTGATGGCGGATCTAGAAAGGTTCAAACGACAATCACCAGTGACAACTGGAGATTCACCTGCTGTAAAATGCTGCAGAGTGGCTACAGAAAAGTAAATGCACATTGTTCTTGAGGAGGGGATCTCTCCTCTTACGAAACTCTGTTTGGCTTATCTTGCATAGTCGAGACTATATTAATGCTGAATTTTGAACTCTTTTTCTCTCCTTAAACGTTCATGCCATCATCACACTTCCCCCTTTCCCATTCCTTCAGCCCACTGACTCTCAGCTCTACCTCAAATGCAGGCTAGAACAGCCAAGTTCATTAAAAATGGCTGACTGATGGAAAAGAACCGACACTCAGCGACAAGCCCTATTTTTCTTTTCCAGTCCTTTTCCCTTTCTTTTTTAAACCCTCTAAATACATCATCTTTGCCCTTTATTGTGCCTCATCATTCAAAACTAAAGCTTTGAACTTGGCATCTGCAATAGGATACCCTCGTTTTGAATCTCAGACATCTCTCTTTCCATTTTTTCTATGGGGTTTTGAAAAAAGATGTTTTTTTTTGTTGCATATTTTAAACTTAAAGCCAAAAGCCAGTTCAGGTTATCTTTTTCCCCAACATTTTAAGAAACATTGTGAACATCCTTCTTGGTTCAGTAAGAAGGGCATGGAAGTAAATGAATACATTTTCACTTACAGAAGTAGATTTTATCTGTTCAGTTGAGTGGAAAACTGTCCAGCAATGTTAGATTATTTTGTGCTTTTGTTTTTCTTTCTTATATTTTGACTGATTTATATCGCTCATTCTTCAATTTGCACATTTATCTGGAGGAAAACATTATGCATTTCCCTAATATGTGTGTGTGTGTGCATACAGTGTATATATATATATATATATATATATATATATATACTGTATATATATACCGTATATATATACATATATATCAATACATATATATATATATATATATATATATATATATATATATATATATATATATATATATTGATATATTTATATATTTAGGGCTGTCAAACGATTAATTGCAATTAATCACATCCAAAATAATATAATATATATAATATATATATATATATATATATATATATATATATATATATATATATATATATATATATATATACTTTGTATATATACTCACTTAAAGGTGGAATACCTAAGATTTTTGCATTAAAATATACCAAAATCACAAGGCCAATGTTATACAGTATATTTAGTTAAGATGATAACTTACAATATTCCAAATGTTTCAAACAATGTTTAAATCGCAAGAAAATTAAGATTTTAACCAAGGAAACGGGGCGTGTGAGCAGGGGTGAGCTGGGAGTCCCGAGTCAATCGCGTCATATCCGCTTAGCTCGGTTTCCGCTCGTACTACGCGTAGTCCTGGACAAATGCGGTAGTTGTGCGTTAGCGTCTATCAAGCAACAAACGTAAGCTTGTTTCGCGCATTTGTTATGGAATGGAGCACAATTATTCTTTTCATTTATTCTCGGAATGTGAACTGTTGTAAAGGGGGTCGCACACCGGACGAGAAGCGCCGCGCCACGTTTAGGACAACCCCACAGTAACGTTATCGAACTCCGGACGCGCACTTTCTCAACAGTGTATGGCCAGAAATATTGTTATGTTTAATGACAGGAAATGAAGATAATGTCTGTTCTATGTTATGATTGTACTGTACAATTAAATACAATCGTTGCTGAGTCTGCATTCTGAAAACTTTACCTCAGATCATCATCCGTTAACTAAATGAATTGAGAATCTCACCATCTAATAACACCAGCAATTGTCATTCAAGTAGCTGATTTCTGTAAATGAATGCAAAACTAAATGCATATTGAAGCATAGGGCGAAGTCAGGATTCATTAGCAATGATTTGAGACAAAAATAATTAAAATTTTATAAAAAAAAAAAACTATGTAAATGGCGCTCTGTGGCGCAGCAGGATTTTGACCACGGTCCTGAGGCGGTCCTAAACTTTCAGTTTAAGGAAAAACACGCATGTAAATGCAACACTTATAGAAATCGAACTTTACCTCACCCATGACAACTAATTTTCGATTCCTGTCTGACTGATTTATCCACGGTGGAGTTGAAAACAACAGTTCCCATCATTCCGCGTTTCTCCACGTCATCATCAAGCAAAGCCGTTGTTGTTGTTTTGAATGTAGCGCCCTCTAGCGGCATCTAAATCTTAGGTATTGTAGCTTTAAGTATACCCATTAAGTATACCCAATATATAAGTATATTGTAAACACAAACTTTTATTTTGGATGCGATTAATCGTTTGACAGCCCTATATATTTGTGTATATATATATATATATATATATATATATATTCTTATATACTATATATATATTCTTATATACTCTCTCTCTCACTCTCTCTCTAGATATATATATATATATATATATATATATATTAATGATTTTTTTTTTGCTGTTTTGAAATGAGCAAAATACATATTCCATTATATTATCTGTTATAAACAAATCTTTCATTAGTGTTGAAGATTTTTTTTTTATGTAAAATCTTTCTTTTCTTGCTGAAAGGGTGGCTCCCGTTCATAGATCCACAGCTGTGTCTTCATTTCGCATTTGAGGGGTTAAGCTTAGAAGTCTGACAGCTTTCTGGAAAGACATGTTGATATATCTTTGTGGTTGAGGGGTAATTTTACAGTATAGAAATTAGAGAGAACGGCAGTTACACATGCACACTCACACACACACACACACACTGAGGTATTGGCATTTTTTGTTGCCAGTGTCTGTAACGGAGAGCAACCAATGCCACAGGGGGAAGAGAAGAGATTCCAGATGTGAGGGGTTTTCAGCAAATGGAAGGGAGGAATTGAGATGGAAAGCTGGAAAATGAAAAGATGATGTTTTGGATAAATTGAGTACAGACTAATCTGCTGCTCTTTTTATCGTATAAGTTATCTCACCTAATTGGTCTCCCCAGCTTTGCTATATTTATCGGCTTTATGCAAAAGTAGAGCAAAATTTCTCCCCTAATATGCACATTTGCATCCCAACTTCACCAGTCTTATGGTGCTAGATGCTCAACACAATATAACATAATGTAGAGCAATCCAAACACTATTGAGATCCATCTCTCTCAATAGTTATATCTTGCTTGTCAGTCTCCTAATCTCCAGGACAACATTATTTCATGCTCAAACGTTTAGCTGGTATGATTTTAGATTGACGACAGAATTCAGGGAATCCTCTCACTTAACCTGTTTCTTTCAGGTTTCTTTGGCATACAGATAGACATAACCGGTCTTAGTCAAGTCTTAGTTGCTTGCTGGGATTTAAGCACAGGAATAAAAAAATGTTTTTTAAATAATTGATAAAAGGCATTTGTTACCTTTAACACTTAATCAAAATGACTACAATGGATCTAAAAAAACAGCATCCACAAAATATATTTGAATATACATTGTCTTCATTGTTGTCATACTGATAAATGTATAACTTGAATGCATTGAAAAGGATACAAGCATTTTTGTGGAAATTTACTTTAGCTATCTTTTAAAATATTATTAAAAATGTCTAAGTTGCAAATTTCTTAGTGCTCAAATATGTGTGTATGCATATAATGTTCACTTACAGAAAGACATGTTTACCTGTTCAGCTTCTTTTAGCTAAAATAAGGAAATTCATTAATAACTTTTTTTAGGACATGCATATGTCGGTACACTTTTGCACAACTTCATTGCTTTTAATTTCCACCTCTGAGATACACTGTTGTAAGTGGATCAACACAACACACTTGTAGCCAATCAGCAGTAAGGGGTGTGTCCACTGATGATGGGGGAGGAGAGAGAGCGAGCAAGAGGGAGATTTGAAGACTGACTGTAGAAAGGGAAATGGCTGAGAGACATTACAAAAAAGAAAGGGTCAGAGGAATATCACTGGAAAAAGAAAGGTTATGATCAGAAATGAGCTTTAAGACCCGTGTTAATATTAGAAAAGCTTTCCAGCACTGGAGAGAGTGAAGAGGGAAGGCCTGAATACGGATGCTGAGATTTGTTAGTGTCTGCACCATACTTGAGTATCATTGGTTTTGCTATGTTTCTCAGAATGAAGATATGCTGGTGTTGTAATTTTAGCTACAGTACTAGTGTCATTGTTCTTCAGCTATGATAAAGAGACATCCACAATTGCATTTTTGGGGCAGAGCAATGAAGGGAGGAGTTTGGGTTGATTTCAAATGTCAATGGTTTTTCTTAGAAAAGGCTTACTGCACCTTAAATAATAAATATGTTTTTCGAAAAATTTTGTGATTTTTTTTTTTTAAAGTCCGTTTCAGCCATCTTAAAATATTATTGGAAGCGCCCAAATTGCTTTGGGACTATGTATATAAAATATATTTAGATTTTATCAGTGATGTTGTTTACTCTGTTTCAAAGATATTAAGGAGTTTTTGACTTGGAAAGAGAAATGGCAAGTCTTTAAAGCATCCATGATGAATGTCTTGCTCCATTTAGTGACTAAACATGGCATATATAACTCAATCTCCCACAAGAGAAGGGCTGTAATTATTTAAGCTTGCCAAAAAGGAACACAGAACCATGTGCTTCTACATGCCAAGTTCACTACTTGATTCCCTACACTTTTTTTACTCTATCATACTTATATTGTCCAAAGCAAGCAGATTGTAATACAATGAGGAACAAATAGATGCAAATGGTCTGAGTTCATTATTCTCATGAAACATAGATGAGCCACATATTTAAAGGAAGGGATATGGGCTGGAAGAATGGTTATTTTAAAGGCAGTTTGAAGTTTTGAAAGAAATTGCAAGCACATTATTTAGAGTAGTAGTGTAATAGTCATTTTAGTTGGAACAAATTGAATGAACTTGTATTCACAGTATTGTATTTAAAGTGTTTATTTTGTCTGTGACATTACAAGGGTCACTTCTTCTTCTTTTTTTTTTTAATAATTTGCCTCATGTGATTTTGGGAACATGGTGATTCTCATAAACATTCTTTGCATTTCTCAAGATAGAAAGATGCAATCGGTGATTAAGACGGTATAATGAGCTGTTTGTGCGTGGTGAATCCTCTGCATTTTCTCAATTCAGATCCCAGACTGACAGCTAGAAAGTGAAAGACCAAGAGGACGGGGGTTTTGAATTGAATGGAAAAGAAAAAAGATGTGTTTTTTGAAGATAATTGGGATCATTATTTGTTGCTGGATGGATGCATTATAGTGCAGTTATCACAGCATGTTATCATTTATCTTTACAGACACAGATTTTCAACTCTGGAACTCCTCTCACATTTTGTGAACTAACATATAACTGTATTGACAAAAAAGTTTGGAAATAAGTGTTTAATTGTTTAATATTTAGAATTAAATGTGAAATTCAGACCCTTGAAGTACTTTTAAATCAAATAAGACAATTCTTATTTCTGCCTTTTGCACTCACACACACATACACACACACACACACACACACACACACACACACAAACCACTAAAACAAACTCTGCCTGGCCAAAAAAAAAAAAAAAAAAAACTGTTTGAATTTAAATTGGCAAATGCATACGAGTCTATGATTGGATCATTATTGCAGTTATATGTTTGGAAACAGTTCTTCTAACCCTAATTGATTGAGTGTGTAGCTTTTCATTTACATTTATGCATTTGGCATACGCTTTATCCATAACAAGACATTTACATTCTTATCAGTTCTTGCTTTTTCCCTGGGAATCGAACCCATGACCTTGGCGTTGCAAAACTCTACTGATTGAGCTGCAGGAAAGCTGTACACTCGTATTGTATTTGTATTGTATATCTTAAATGACAATGTAGGAAGACCCATCATGACCACATTCCAGGATGGCAATGTCAAGATTTATCAGAAAATTGTGAAAGAAAAATTAGGCAGAAGCATGAAGAATCATTTTAGCACATGAACTGGCACCTTTGAGTCCAGGCTTTAAAGGGATAGTTCACCCAAAAATGAAAATTCTTTCAGAAGACTTCGTTCATCTTCGGAACACAAATTAAGTTATTTTTTTTATTAAAAATAACTACCAAAACAACATTAAGAATAACAAAAGATTGACACAGCAATATCTTAATTTGTGTTCCGAAGATTAACCGAAGATTAACTTAGATAGTTTTTGGGTGAACTATCCCTTTAAATTTAGAGAAAGACTTTGGGATGTGCTGAAGGAGACTTTACAGAGTGCTTCACTCTTGCTTTTTCAATACAAGAATATTGATACACCTCTTGATGGAAATAAATGTGATATGTTTTTAGGTCTTGAGAAAGAAAACACACGTGTATCAGTGTAATGGATCCGTGCAGGTCTTAAAGTGACAGCAGCCTAATACATCTGTCGCCTAATTATGAGATATTAAAATGTCTATATGGCTGTTTTCTGCTCTATGGTATCGTTCAAATTGTGGCCAGTGAAAATAAAGAATGGCTAGTAACTTTGGAAAACCACTTGCCACATTGGCTGGTGAGCAAAAAAGTTAATGTCAAGTTCTGATTATAAAAAATATATATAATATCCCACATTGAATCTGCACACCCTTTTCACATTTTCTGACTAATGAACCAAGTAAATTCTCTTTAGTAGCTGACTTCATATGTTTGTGTATTTCGCAGGTGTTTTAAGTGCTGCCGAATGCTCCTGTGGGAGAAATCACTTCACATGTGCGGTCAGTGCATTTGGCGAGTGCACATGCATCCCGGCGCAGTGGCAGTGTGACGGGGACAATGACTGTGGAGATCACAGTGATGAAGACAGCTGCAGTAAGTCTTTTACCATGCACGTTCATGAGAATACAATAGCAACATAATATATCGTAAAACAAATACACACACATGCATTTATTCAAAGGCAATTTTCTCTGAGGTAAAATTGTTATTCAGTCTTTTGCTTTGACTACAAAAGTTATTTTAAAAGGCAGTGTACGTGTATATGTTTGTTGAAATATCTTTTTTTTTTTCAATTGTTGTAGTATTAAGCACACTTCAAATGATTTTCCCATTTATTAGTCAAAAAGGTTTGCAAACTTGTTCTGATTTGGTTTGCGATTCAGTCTAAAACATTTGCAAATTTCAGCTTGTAGTGGCTTCTTGGTCCTTAAAACAGTGACGCGATTCTTTTAAACACATAGAACAAAAGAGCTCTAGGATTAAGTGAGAATTTATCTAAAATCAATTAAAATTGATTGTACAATTGAATTGTACAAATTGAATACAATTGAAATTGATTGTACATCACAAAGTGCATTTACATGCACTTTAAAAGTCAATTTCAGTCTGACTATCAGTCATATGTCTTTTTAAAATGTCATGTTAATACTTTAGCATGACTGAAATTGTAGTCTGAGATCGAAGTCCATTTATTAGTGAAATATGACAAACAGATCTGCATAATGCAGTTGTTAACAACCCATGTGGAAAAGATAGTTTACTTTTTATAAAGAGTACTTAGAAGTACTTTTAAAAGAATATGCCATACTTAGTGTGAACAGTGTAAGGGTTTTGGACACTTGACATGAAAGTCATACTTACATTTATATTAAAAGCAATTAGCTGAACATTAGAGGGTTTTTGGCACTTAATTGGCTTTATGCCCAGCTGCACTACTTCCTGAACTTAAGCCAGCTCCTTTGTTTCCTGTCTGCCATTATTGGACAAATTGATTAATTCAGGTGTGCTTGACCTCAGTAGTCACGGCAACAATAATCAGACACACCTGAATTAATCAAGCTTGGCCAATAATGGCAGACAGGAGCAAAGGAGCTGGCTTAAGTTCAGGAAGTAGTGCAGCTGTGCATAAAGCCAATTAGGACTTAAGTATGTCTAATTTCATAATTACTTTGGTTGTCTTTGAAATATGTCGAATGTACTGACAAGGATTTATGGTAAACTAAAGTATACTTAAATGCAATTTATATTTAAAACATATGTCATGTAATGATGAAGATGCAATTTGGTATATTTAAAATATATTAAAGGGGTGATGAACTGAGTTATCAAATTTTCCTTGAGCTTTTGACATCTAAGAGGTCATCATATTATAAGAATATCCTGTAAGTTTCAGAACTGAAAACGTCCTTGTTAGTCCAATAAAAGCTTTTAATGACACCAGGCTCCACAAACAACTTGTTTTTCAAAGTGGGGAACTATGACGACAAAGAGGATAAACACCACCCCTGCAGAAGAAGATCAACGCCTACTTCAACACGCCCGGTTTAGCCCCGCCCACCGATTCGTGCATTACACGTATAGCTAAATAACATAGGCCTACCTCGTGATGACAAACTGGATCGAGCTACAGAGCAATACAAAATATGTGCCTGGTTGTGGAAGAAGACAGTCGCTGCATAAGCCAGTGAGTTGAAACTCATTATAATATGCAAAACTGTTATCCACTCACAGCAGTGGGCGTTTACTTGCAAGTCTTCAATGTGAGAAGTCCACCGAGCGTTTTTGAGCTGGGCTCAAAACTAGGGTAGAAAATAGCCTATTACTTATTCATTGTGATATTTTTTTAATGTAAAAACCAAGTGAATGTCATTAGCTGACCTCAGAAAACACTAAAAAAAAAAAAAAAAGTTAAAAAGCCATTTCATGACCCATTTAAATGCAATTTTAAATATATAACAAAACAGTTAAAATTAGAATTAAATGTTTCACCGAAAATAAGTGTTCTTTAAAACGCAACAAAAAAATGATTAAAGCTTTTAATTTGACCTTATTACAAAATTAATCATTTAATATTTTGTACACTCTTTAAGTGCACTTAAGTGGCCTTTTATTTCTTAAAATTCTGTTATTTGCAAGTACAGTTTATTAAAAATATACTTGTACGACAAGTGCGCATTCAAGACAATTAAGGACACTTCTTTTTCACAAGAAATGTTTCACAGTGTGGCACAAAAGGCAAAATTCAGGAAGCCCCTGACATCATTCTGCAACAGCACAATAGCAAGCATTTTTTTTTTAACCGCACCAATGCCTGGTTCACAAACTGCACCTGACAGGGCTGAATGACGCTGTGGAGGGTGATGTGCTCAGCTGAGCGTGTCACTCTCTACTGGGCTGTATAGAAGTCTTCTACCCTCACATCAGGACACTTACTCCAGGAGGTTCAGAACAACCACCAGGAAAATCATTAAGGACCCTCACCATTCTAACAATGGCCTCTTATCAATGCTGCGTTCAGGCAAAGTCTACTGTAGTCTGAAAACACAGAAAGACTTAGGAGTTTCTTCCTCCAAATTCCTTTTGAGGAACAAGACTGAAGAGATTTCTACAGAACACACACAGTCATACGTAACATAACCATGCACACACATTTCAATGGACATATACTCATATAGGTATATACGTTTTCTGCACAGGTTGTTTTACATGAACACACCTCGGCAAAAAAAAAAAAAAAAAAAATAAAAAAATGGCTAGCCTTTGATGTCACAGAAAAACATCAGACAGAATGAAGATGATTACTGCTCATTCAAGTGTGCAAACATTTGAAAATAACAAAATATACTAGGGATGCACGATATATCAGCCAGCATATCGGTATTAGCCGATATATGTTCATTTTTAATGTTTTCATTATCGGCCTGGTAAGAAAATGTGGCGGATATATTAAAGCCGATAAATAATCTATTATTCCCTTCAGCTGAGACACTTGTTGAGCACTGTTTATATTTTTGATTTTCTTGAAATATTAATGAAATCTCTTTAAAAAAATGAAAATATGGTTCGGTACAACATGTGCACCGCAAATCTGTCATATTGTCTATACTACTCTATAATAAGAACATCATTATAATCGTGTGCTTGGGACATGGATTTAATTGTGAGACTTTTGTTTTTGTAATGAGGCTCTCAAAATTAGATAAAAATTTGGATTTAAATTTATCGGCCAATATATCGGTTATTTCAAATATAAAGTATTATCGGTTATCGGTATCGGCCAAAATTTCCATATCGGTGCATCCCTAAAATATACCATATAGTATTTAAAATGAGGGGAAAAAATGTGTAGACAAATATAAACATACAAAACAGACGTCACACCAGGTAAAAAGTGTCAAGCAAACATACTAGTTTTACATAATCTGAGACTCCTACAGCTGCAGAGAAGATGCTTGGGCATTAATTTGTGTTATTTTAATACGTTTATTTTTTACTGGACACAATACTGTATGAGTATTTCATACAACGGGTTTAGCAGCTCGTCCTTTTACAGCAGATTTTTTTTCACAATTTACTACAATTAATCCTAAAATTCTGCATTAATAACCCTACTTTTCGCACCATCAGTCACACACGCTCTCAAGCGCCAAGGATCTCCCATTTTTAGCACATTTTGAGTCAGGGGTACTGTATGTCAACTGGGCAGAATCATTTGAATCAGTGAGTTGTTGAGTTTGAACAGATGTAGTCAGATCAGTCCAATTGCATGAATGTATGTATTATACATTTGTCAATTAAAGGGTTAGTTCACCCAAAAATGAAAATTCTGTCAGTATTTACTCACCCTCATGTTGTTCCAAACCTCTATGTGTTTATTTGTTCTGCTGAACACAAAGGAAGATATTTGGAAGAATGTTTTAATCAAACAGATCTCATTCCCCATTGACTACCATAGTAGGAAAAAATACATACTATGGTAGTCAATGGGGAATGAGATCTGTTTGATTAAAACATTCTTCCAAATAACTTCCTTTGTGTACAGCAGAACAAATAAACACATAAACAATAAACACAGAGGTTTGGAATAACATGAGGTTGAGTAAATACTGACAGAATTTTCATTTTTGGGTGAACTAACCCTTTAACAACGATTTATTTTCATATGTTCATAATTCATAATTATTTAGCATTCAGAATGTCAGAAGTTGAAAAATGTTTTTGCCTTTTTTAATTGCTCTTAATTTGATCTCATTCCTTCAGTTTTGCCCACGTGCTCGCCACTAGACTTTCACTGCGACAATGGAAAATGCATCCGACGCTCATGGTTATGTGATGGAGACAATGACTGTGAGGATGACTCCGATGAACAAGACTGTCGTGAGTAAATTTCTCTTTTTTAAATATAGTTTATACATTAAAATAAAATGTTGTTTGGTGCATGGTATTTGTTGTTGCCAAGACTGCAGTGATGCTGTGCTGAACTGCAATTCTACGTTTTACATTTAAATAGTTCAAGTATATTTAATTCATTTAAAAGCGGCAAGCTCTTTTAGCCCTGTATTATTTCCAATGAACAAGAAGAAAATGTTCAAATAAATATTTTAGCGAGTTGATACCCACCCGTCTAAAGTGAGTGTAAACAGGCAGGACAAAAAATCGGATCTCGTCAAAAGATCAGATCTGTGCATTAAGAGTGACATCCTAAATTATGTGTGTTTTTCCCTAGACCACACATTATTTGTAGCTCACTTCCCACCCAATAATACGAGCGTTGTGCTCTGTTATTTCTGATTAGAAACAAAGTCTCATTTCATCACGAAAGTCAAACAATAAATTTGACAATTTTTAGATTTGACACCTCAGTTCAAGCAGCTGAGTACTGTATGTATGCTGGTGTATGTATGCATGTATAAATGAACAGTATGTCTATCTGTGAGTGTGAGGCAGAGAGAGAGAAAAACAGAAGCATCTTTGCATCTGACCCATATTTCTCAGCGCTGTACTCTTGAGGCTCTTCTCATGATGGGGGGTCTGTCTGCCATAAGCTTTCCATGAATTTTTCATTGACATGCTTTGTACAGCGAGAGTCTCTTCCACCAC
>NW_024121150.1:790769-799180 GCF_016745375.1 Pimephales promelas
CGCTGTTCATTAAAGATTCCTCCCCTTGCTGCAATAACAGACCTTGTGCTTTCTTGTCGTGAGTCCATTAAAATATTCAGATGAACTTTACAATACAAGGTTGTCTAATCAGTTCTTCAAGGTCTGCAACATGACTTGGCCAAAATGTTGTCCAAAATATTCAACCCAACATATTCAATATCCATAGCATGAATCAATTTTTCACACTCCGTGAGTGGGACGTGAGCAAACGTGGTCACGTTGTTTTCTCATACTGGCCATGTGTTCTACATCATGTATGACAGAGCTGCAGCTCTGCTAAACTTTTTTATTATTTATCTGAGACTGCACTTATCATTGTCTTTAATACCAGGCACACATGATAAAGAGTGTTTTAGGAGGGAGTAATCGAGAACATTGTCATTTGTTTGTAGTGTATATGGATGGCAAACAAATACAAAATCAGTGGTGTTCTGAAATGAGGTGGCAAAGTCCTCACAGTTTTTATTTTTATTTATTTTTTTATGAATCAGATGTAAATTAATTTCCCAGTTACACTTAATGTCACATTTTGCTGGTCACGTTGCTGGTTTGTCACATTAAAAAAGAGAAACCAAATACAATTCTATTTGTATTTTTACTGTAACTATCTAATTAATGTTCCCCCCAACTGAGATGTTTACTATTTAGTTAGCCATAATTTATTGAGGAAGCACTGCCTCCCTTTCCTACTTGGAGGAGAGTACAGCATGCGGCAAAAAAGTCTCTGTGTGTACAGTAGGACAAGACATCCCATAGCTTATGCTCCCAATGTGAATGCTATAACCTTAAATATAGACACCAAAATAAAAATAAGCTGTTCATGCACATTTTCCCCGCTCAAGCTACTCGCTATGTGTACAAAAGCCCTGAAACTGGCAGTTCACACATTTCACGAGCTCCTTATTGTCAAAAGCTATGAGTAATGGTCCATTTTGTAGTATCTAAATTTGTCTTAAAGGTCAGAGACATGGAAATTCTTCATAACCTTGCATTATGTACAGTATATGATACTGAAGTGCCTATTCTTCCAATTGGTTCTTGCAGCGGAATTTCCATTTGGTTTTATTTCGGCTCTGAGAGAGCACAGCACAGTCCCATATCCACGTCTCAAACCCTTTTTGTACATGACTTGTATGTGTGTCCAGATAAGAGGAAGTGCTCTGATAAAGAGTTCCGCTGCTCTGATGGAAGTTGCATCGCAGAACACTGGTACTGTGATGGAGACTCCGACTGCAAAGATGGAACTGATGAAGAGAATTGCCGTAAGTTGATTCTTAGTTTCTTAATGTGCGTATTTGTCAAATGAACATCCATCCTGCCTCATTCCATCCAATTCCATCCATCCTATCCATGCCTTATTGGTGGAGCTATAGAGCTAATGTATGTTTAGGTCAAATTTTCAATTTTCTTAAATCTTTTCTACTCATTGTAGGCCATCCAAAACTCTGCACACTCTAAAAAATGGGTTGTTTTAACCCAATTTGGCGTAAAATTGACAAACCCAGCCATTGGGTTACATTTTTAAATTACATTTTTAAATTCCAACCCAAATGTTGGATTAAAAATGCAATTTAAAAATGTAACCCAATGGCTTGTTTTGTCCATATTTGACCCAAAATTGGGTCACACTCCAAACAACCCAGCATGTTTAGGTCAAATTTTCAATTTTCTTAAATCTTTTCTACTCATTTTAGGCCATCCAAAACTCTGCACACTCTAAAAAATGGGTTGTTTTGACCCAATTTTGGGTAAAATATGGACAAACCCAGCCATTGGGTTACATTTTTAAATTACATTTTTAACACAATGGCTGGGTTTGTCCATATTTTACCTAAAATTGGGTTAAAACCACGTATTTTTAGAGTGCATGTATAGTATAGAAAAAATCTTGACAAAGTATCATTTTGCAGCTGTCTGCCAAAAAATATTCAGATATGAACTTAATAAAATTTCACAAAACCACATTCTAAAAATGCTGTGGTGTTTTAACTCAATTTTGGGTCAAATATGGACAAACCCAAACGTTGTATTAAAATGCAATTTAAAAATGTAACCCAATGGCTTGTTTTGTCCATATTTGACCCAAAATTGGGTTTTTTTAGAGTGCATGTATACAGTAGTATAGAAAAATTTCTCTACTTTTTTATATGCTTGGATCCCAATTATTGCTGCTTGAGACTGTATTTATTTCTGTGTTATATGTGACCCTGGATCACAAAACCAGTCTTGCACAGGTATATTTCTTGCAAAACCAACAAAACACTGTATGGGTCAAAAGTTTCGATTTTTCCTTTATGCAAAAAAAATTATTGGGATATTAAGTAAAGATCATGATCCATGAAGATATTTAGTAAATTTCCTACCTTTCCTACCTATATACATTTACTTTAAAGTGGACGCAGCACAATCGCCAACAGAAATGGAAACCTTTAAAGGCCATTTTCTCAATATTTAGATTTTTTTGCACCCTCAGATTCCCAATTTCAAATAGTTGTTGTATCTCTGCCAAATATTGTCCTATCCTAACAAACCATACATCAATGGAAAGCTTATTTATTCAGCCTTCATGTGGTGTATAAATCAGACATAAGACTGCTTTTGTGGTCCAGGACCAGGGTCACATATTTGTTTTTCATTTTGTGCAAATAACTGTGCTGAGGGATTTGTTGGACTGTTTCAGGGTGCATGTGTGTGTGGGTGTGTAACTCGTGTTACATAATTTCTCTCTCCAGCATCTGATGTGATGACAGCCACATGCAGTGTTGAGGAGTTTCAGTGTGCTTATGGTCGTTGCATTCTGGACATCTACCACTGTGATGGAGATGACGACTGCGGTGACTGGTCTGATGAGTCCGACTGTTGTGAGGATCATTCACTCTCTTCCTTTTGTTTGAAATGCCTCTTTTCTCTCTCTACTCACAATCATTAGAAATAAATCTATACATTTTCCCTTTTGAAAGAGAAATACGTTTTAGCATACTTATTAGGGTAATAATACATTTAAGTTGAAACTGAATGTAATGTCTTCAGGCACTTACTTGCATGGTAATTGCAATTAAATGAAATGTATTGTAGTTTAAATTTATATCAAATGCACTTTGCTGCTTTTTGGCCCACCTAAAGTAGGACTTAATAAATATACCTAAAATATATTTTTTTAATGAAACAACCCTTATTATAAAACCCTATTTTTTTCTAAATGGGCACTTGTAGTTTTCTTCAAATCTTTCCATTTTTAAAAACTGTACTTGCAGGTAATATAATATTAATGAAATATAATGTCACTAATGTGAACTTAAGTACTTTCTGAACGTGTAAGTACTCGTACTTTAAAGTAAAACTTTTAATTTAACATTATTAAAAAGTACATTTGTTTTAATAATCTTTTGTCATGCTTTAAAGAAGTACACTTATTTTGAAGCAAGTACTTTGCATATGCGTTAGTATGTTGCTAAACCATTTTAACTGATATTACATTTAATTTTAATATATTTTAAATTGCAACTTCATTACAAATAGGCCTATATTTAAATATTTTAATATACATTTTTTGGGGAGTAGTGTGTATGTCTGATTTGGTTGTGTGTGTGTGTGTGTGTGTGTGAACGCAGCCTCCCATCAACCCTGCCGTTCTGCAGAGTTCATGTGCAGCAGTGGCATGTGTATAAATGGAGGGTGGAGGTGTGACGGAGAATTCGATTGCGACGACCAATCAGATGAAAAGAACTGCAGTGAGTAACAGTTTTATTGTAATATTTGTGTGTGAGTGTATTTGACATCTGTGACATGCCTCTTTCTCACCGTCAGGCACATCGATGTGCATGGCTGATCAGTTTCGCTGTATGTCTGGCCGATGTGTGCGGTTATCATGGCGCTGTGATGGAGAAAATGACTGTTCTGATGGCAGTGATGAAGAAGGCTGTGAAAAGACAGGTAAGGAATATAAAAGCCAACTAGATGCAAGTTTTTTGCTGCTTGTTCTGAACATTAACAAAGGCGTAGCTTGACGACGCCGTGAATAAGTGGAGTCATGGGAGTCGCCCTCTTCACCTCCACAGCCGATGTAAAGCAATACGACGGGACTCAAGCAGACATCATGGATTGAGTGACTGTATTAAAGTTTTATTAAGCAGGGCAGGCCAAGAGCCTGGGACGTGTTACTTTGCTGTTTTCGTGTTGTGTATGTTAACTTCATGGTTAAAGTTTAAAGAATGTTTAAGGTTTTGTGGTTCTTGCCGCCTCCAGGGCTCCAGACTGCGACCAAATGGTTGCATATTGCGACCAAAATTTTTTTAGAGTGTGCGACTGGATGTAAAATGTGCGACCAGTAAATTTGCCACACGTTAAACACATGGTTATGCGTGGAAGGGGCGCATCAATGAATCCGGAATGAGTGAGTCTGACAAGAATAGCGTGCGTTAGGGGTTTCATCAACTAGTCGACTAGTCGACTGTCACAACCACTAGTTGGCGCTGTTGGCCTTAGTCGACTAGTCGGAAACAAAATGATGACATATATATAGATATATATTTTTTGTTAACTATCCCAGTACTATATACTATAAGCACTATAAGGCGCACCTTCAATGACCTATTTTAGAACATTTTTCAAACGTTTGACTGGGTTTGCATTATGCATCCACTAGATGTGCTAAAGGGAATGCAGCGAGTGCGCGGCGTCGGAGGTGAGGCGTTTATTTAGTAAGCGTGAGCGCGCTGGGGCGGGCACGTGACACTCACATTCGCAGCCTGCTGACAGCAGTGTCTGTTCAAAGCGGGCATAAGATGGACACGAGCGCGAGCAATTGATCCATATATAATGCAATCCGGATTATAAGGCTTGAGAAAAGGCCGGATTGAGAAAATTAAAGGCTTTTAAGTGCGCTTTATAGTGCGGAAAATACGAGTAGCCTACTACTCTCGCTTTTAGACCAGCACGCGATGTGTTTAATATAGACGCATATTAGCCTACACCAGATTTTCTCTCAAATGTTTGCTTTCACTTTAGACATAGCCAATTCTGTTTATGTAAACATTGTGTGTATTTAACAGTATTAGCATAATAAGACTTGAAAGATAACTTAGTCCAGTATTCAGGCGCTGTTTGACAGGCTTCTAATGCCTGTGAGCGTCGGGGATATGCCGCGCGCTCAGGAAAGCGCACGTTAGAACAGCACGTGAATTAAATGTTTAACCGGCAAGGCGTATGCAAACAATGAACTTTTGTGAATTGCAGTGTCCCGTAACTATTCCTTACCGTGTGATGTGTAGGCTACGTCGCGTTGTACAGTTGAGACAGAGGCGCCAGAACTGATAGAATGCACTGTAACACGATACTACTACCATATTTCTTCAAAAGCAGATCGTGGAGACATTTACTATTCGTGATGTCGCACACCCCTAGAATAAACCATTTAACGAGTAGTCGACTAGTCGTCGACTGTTATGCAAAACTAGTCGACTAGCAAAAATCAGTAGTTGTGAAACCCCTAGCGTGCGTAAACATCTGTGGGAAGGAGACGGAGACAAATATCACAACCTGCTATGTGCGTCTGAGCAATAAGCGATCTATCGACTTGTTACCGAGTAGCGAATGCAAACAAATTGAATGTGAAACGGAAATACCCTACTCGTATGCTTCACGGACCGTTTATTAGACCAATAATAGACAGAGCAGCGCATAGCCTTTCTTATGTACATCCATGGAGTAGCACCCCGAACCATTGACTGTAAAATAAAGTCCCGAACTTTCCAGTCGCGGGCCGCTCTCAATCACGCGACACTGTTACTAGGAGATCCAGTGAAGAAATCCTTTGATTTCGCCTCAGAATGAATAACATCATCACTACGAGATCCAGTGAGAAATATTCCGATTCGGGGCAGAGTTCTGTTATGATATATCAGATATCAGATCAAACAGCGCTGACGTGGAAACCAGGAGAAACACTTATAGAAGGCTAATGAAGTAACTTAACTCTAACCATAAATATGATAATGTGACAGAAATAGTCAAACGCTTACAAATAGCCTACACATCCTTTTTCAGCACTTCAAAACTATAATATCATATATAAATGTTTTATTTTTTGTGATGACCAACAACTTTTTTCATCCTTCAAAGATTGTCCTAGAATGAAAAATTTTAAGATGTTGGAAAACTCTTATTTAAACACTTATTTAAAAAAAAACTAACTAAAGTTAGTTAACTAAAAGTAAAGTTAAAGGGGGGGGTTGACTGCTTTTTTTTCTTTGCATGATTGTGTTTATGGGGTGTAATATAACATGTATTCGTGGTTTTTCCTTTTTTTTTAAAGTCTTATTTTTCCATAAACTTCACGTTTCTGTCCCCTGAACGAGCGGTTCACTTCCTGAGTCTATGAAACCACTCCCTCAGAAACACGGAGTGGGCTCAGATTGGTTAGTTTGGCCTGGTGTGTTCTGATTGGCTAAACTGTCGCTCCCGTTGTCCGGAAGGTTAACGCCCATTACCTTTACGGGCGAAACATGCATGTCATGAGCTCCGGTCCAGATGTAAATATGTGTCGAACTGCAGTATCAGTTTGAGGCATAATCAGAACGAGAAAGCCGCGATGAAGCGAGTCAAACAGAACCTCACCACACACGGCTCTTAATAAACGTTTCTGAATGATAATTTGCTACATTTTTTAACTTTATACACGTTTGTTTTACACAATAGCATCTGTCTGGCTACTAATGTTATACTCAAACAGCATTGGCGTTTACGTTCTTGATCAAATCGAAAATAACGTCATAAAGCATATATACATGAAAAATACATTTAAAACATTAGTACTTATAGAAAATTCAGGTCCATAATGTTAGTACGCGTTTGTCATAGACACAAAATGCCCTTTTCTGCATATTCCGGAGGGAGGGTTGATGCAAATGCATGGGTTAGTGACGTCTAAAAACCAGCTGTAGTCCGAATCAAGTCGTTTTTGTAGGCAATTATACGTCCTGATTTTTAAAAGACGATATCTCAAGTCTATTTATTATTAAGTAATTAGTCAGTATTACAGTTATTTATGGGGAAATTTGAACAATTGCATTGTAAGCTGATTTAAATTGTGCCCCTAAATTTTCTGCTTGCACTAAAATTTTCAGTCAGGGGCAACAGCGCTCCTAGTAAAAAAAACTTTTAGTAAATGAGTAGTCTCTTAGTAAAGGAGCCCTGGCCTCCTTCCCTGAACTTGAGCGTTGTTACAATCACTTATTCGCATTATTTTATTTCATTCTAATGAAATAGCCACAAGTGCTGAATTACTACTCAAACATTCCTCTTTTATTTGACTAATTAAAATTGTGGGGGAGCGCAGTGCTGTTTTACTTGGTCAAAACAAAAAAAAAACACTAGTTTATTATTAATAAATAAATAAAAGGGCTCAAGCTTTATGTGTGCGCTTGAGTGTATATATTTAAGTAAATAAATGAAAACAAACGTGTGATTAGTCGACTAATGGCTTGAATGTACGACTTGTAGTCGACTAGAAAAATCTTTAGTTGGGGCAGCCCTACAAAATAGTATTGTTTCTGACAAAAAATATAACATTGTTCTAGTGGTTTTTGGATAATTGAATCCCAAAATCTTACATGTTGTGCCTTTTAAGTGGCCTTTTATTTCATTAATACTATTTTATCTTTAAGAAGCATTTTGAGAGTTGTTAAGAATTAAACTTTCGCATGGTGTGCATACTTAGTTTTGTTTTCTGAAATGGCCTACACGGATATCTTGACAATGTGCACAAAAAGCATTAATATTTTCTAATATCTGCTCAATAACCTTTGCTGCATTACTTATTCTGTTTCTTTTTTACATTCCCCTTGTTTCTTAGAAACTCCTCCATGCGCGTCGGATCAGTTCCTGTGTGAGAATGGCCGCTGTATTGGCCAGCGTAAGGTCTGTAATGACATCAAAGACTGTGAAGATGGGACTGATGAACATCCATTCCAGGACTGCCGTGAGTCTACAAAAACAATGCACTATTGCATGCATGTGAAATCTCACATAAGACAAATAGTGGTAGTTCCTCTGAATATATCACACTCCCCCCTCTGTTAACATTTCAAATGTTTGCCTGTGTGTGTTTATAGGCTCCAAGTCAAGTGAAGAAAATTGTAATGTTAACAACGGAGGTTGCTCACAGAAATGCCAGATGTCTCGAGGTCTGGTGCACTGCACTTGTCACACCGGCTACACATTAACACAGGATGGGAAGAGATGCAGAGGTGAGCAGACAAGGGGGAAAAAAACAAAGGACAGCAGAAAAGAAAGTTACTTAGAAAGGGGATATAAACTTTTGAACAGGATTATATTTGTTTCTATTCTTAGGGTATAAGTAAATATATATAAATGTGTATATATATATATAT
>NW_024121150.1:799680-819680 GCF_016745375.1 Pimephales promelas
AAAATACAAGTTTCATTTACTTTTTTCGTTTTAATTAAATGCAGTATTCTAGACTCACTGTTCATTAAAGATTCCTCCTCTTGCTGCAATGACAGACCTTGTGCTTTCTTGTCGTGAGTCCATTAAAATATTCAGATGAACTTTACAATACAAGGTTGTCTAATCAGTTCTTCAAGGTCTGCAACATGACTTGGCCAAAATGTTGTCCAAAATATTCAACCCAACATATTCAATATCCATAGCATGAATCAATTTTTCACACTCCGTGAGTGGGACGTGAGCAAACGCGGTCACGTTGTTTTCTCATACTGGCCCTGTGTTCTACATCATGTATGACAGAGCTGCAGCTCTGCTAAACTTTTTTATTATTTATCTGAGACTGCACTAATCATTGTCTTTAATACCAGGCACACATGATAAAGAGTGTTTTAGGAGGGAGTAATCGGGAACATTGTCATTTGTTTGTAGTCTATATGGATGGCAAACAAATACAAAATCAGTGGTGTTCTGAAATGAGGTGGCAAAGTCCTCACAGTTTATGTATTTTTTTATTTTTTTTATTTCCCAGTTACACTTAATGTCACATTTTACTGGTCACGTTGCTGGTTTGTCACATTAAAAAAGAGAAACCAAATACAATTCGATTTGTATTTTTACTCTAACTATCTAATTAATGTTCCCCCCAACTGAGTTGTTTACTATTTAGTTGGCCATAATTTATTGAGGAAGCACTGCCTACCTTTCCTACTTGGAGGAGAGTACAGCATGCGGCAAAAAAGTCTCTCTGTGTACAGTAAAACAAGACATCCCATAGCTTATGCTCCCAATGTGATATAACCTTAAATATAGACACCAAAATAAAAATATGCTGTTCATGCACATTTTCCCCGCTCAAGCTACTCGCTTTGTGTACAAAAGCCCTGAAACTGGCAGGTCACACATTTCACGAGCTCCTTATTGTCAAAAGCTATGAGTAATGGTCCATTTTGTAGTATCTAAATTTGTCTTAAAGGCCAGAGACATGGAAATTCTTCATAACCTTGCATTATGTACAGTATATGATACTGAAGTGCCTATTCTTCCAATTGGTTCTTGCAGCGGAATTTCCATTTGGTTTTATTTCGGCTCTGAGAGAGCACAGCACAGTCCCATATCCACGTCTCAAACCCTTTTTGTACATGACTTGTATGTGTGTCCAGATAAGAGGAAGTGCTCTGATAAAGAGTTCCGCTGCTCTGATGGAAGTTGCATCGCAGAACACTGGTACTGTGATGGAGACTCCGACTGCAAAGATGGAACTGATGAAGAGAATTGCCGTAAGTTGATTCTGAGTTTCTTAATGTGCGTATTTGTCAAATGAACATCCATCCTGCCTCATTCCATCCAATTCCATCCATCCTATCCATGCCTTATTGGTGGAGCTATAGAGCAAATGTATGTTTAGGTTAAATTATCAATTTTCTTAAATAATTTCTACTCATTGTAGGCCATCCTCCAAAACTCTGCACACTCTAAAAAATGGGTTGTTTTAACCCAATTTTGGGTAAAATATGGACAAACCCAGCCATTGGGTTACATTTTTAAATTACATTTTTAAATTCCAACCCAAATGTTGGATTGAAAAAATGCAATTTAAAAATGTAACCCAATGGCTTGTTTTGTCCATATTTGACCCAAAATTGGGTCACACTCCAAACAACCCAGCATGTTTAGGTCAAATTTTCAATTTTCTTAAATCTTTTCTACTCATTTTAGGCCATCCAAAACTCTGCACACTCTAAAAAATGGGTTGTTTTAACCCAATTTTGGGTAAAATATGGACAAACCCAGCCATTGGGTTACATTTTTAAATTACATTTTTAACACAATGGCTGGGTTTGTCCATATTTTACCTAAAATTGGGTTAAAACCACGTATTTTTAGAGTGCATGTATAGTATAGAAAAAATCTTGACAAAGTATCATTTTGCAGCTGTCTGCCAAAAAATATTCAGATATGAACTTAATAAAATTTCACAAAACCACATTCTAAAAATGCTGTGGTGTTTTAACTCAATTTTGGGTCAAATATGGACAAACCCAAACGTTGTATTAAAATGCAATTTAAAAATGTAACCCAATGGCTTGTTTTGTCCATATTTGACCCAAAATTGGGTTTTTTTAGAGTGCATGTATACAGTAGTATAGAAAAATTTCTCTACTTTTTTATATGCTTGGATCCCAATTATTGCTTGCATGAGACTGTATTTATTTCTGTGTTATATGTGACCCTGGATCACAAAACCAGTCTTGCACAGGTATATTTCTTGCAAAACCAACAAAACACTGTATGGGTCAAAAGTTTCGATTTTTCCTTTATGCAAAAAAATTATTGGGATATTAAGTAAAGATCATGATCCATGAAGATATTTAGTAAATTTCCTACCTTTCCTACCTATATACATTTACTTAAAAGTGGACGCAGCACAATCGCCAACAGAAATGGAAACCTTTAAAGGCCATTTTCTCAATATTTAGATTTTTTTGCACCCTCAGATTCCCAATTTCAAATAGTTGTTGTATCTCTGCCAAATATTGTCCTATCCTAACAAACCATACATCAATGGAAAGCTTATTTATTCAGCCTTCATGTGGTGTATAAATCAGACATAAGACTGCTTTTGTGGTCCAGGACCAGGGTCACATATTTGTTTTTCATTTTGTGCAAATAACTGTGCTGAGGGATTTGTTGGACTGTGTCAGGGTGCATGTGTGTGTGGGTGTGTAACTCGTGTTACATAATTTCTCTCTCCAGCATCTGATGTGATGACAGCCACATGCAGTGTTGAGGAGTTTCAGTGTGCTTATGGTCGTTGCATTCTGGACATCTACCACTGTGATGGAGATGACGACTGCGGTGACTGGTCAGATGAGTCCGACTGTTGTGAGGATCATTCACTCATTTGTTTGAAATGCCTCTTTTCTCTCTCTACTCGCAATCATTAGAAATAATTCTATACATTTTCCCTTCTGAAAGAGAAATACGTTTTAGCATACTTATTAGGGTAATAATACATTTAAGTTGAAACTAAATGTAATGTTTTCAGGCACTTACTTGCATGGTAATTGCAATTAAATTAAATGTATTGTAGTTTAAATTTATATCAAATGCACTTTGCTGCTTTTTGGCCCACCTAAAGTAGGACTTAATAAATATACCTAAAATATTTTTTTTAATGAAACAACCCTTATTATAAAACCCTATTTTTTTCTAAATGGGCACTTGTAGTTTTCTTCAAATCTTTCCATTTTTAAAAACTGTACTTGCAGGTAATATAATATTAATGAAATATAATGTCACTAATGTGAACTTAGGTACTTTCTGAACGTGTAAGTACTCGTACTTTAAAGTAAAACTTTTAATTTAACATTATTAAAAAGTACATTTGTTTTAATAATCTTTTGTCATGCTTTAAAGAAGTACACTTATTTTGAAGCAAGTACTTTGCATATGCGTTAGTATGTTGCTAAACCATTTGAACTGATATTACATTTAATTTTAATATATTTTAAATTGCAACTTCATTACAAATAGGCCTATATTTAAATATTTTAATATATTTTTTGGGGAGTAGTGTGTATGTCTGATTTGGTTGTGTGTGTGTGTGTGTGTGTGTGTGTGTGTGAACGCAGCCTCCCATCAACCCTGCCGTTCTGCAGAGTTCATGTGCAGCAGTGGCATGTGTATAAATGGAGGGTGGAGGTGTGACGGAGAATTCGATTGCGACGACCAATCAGATGAAAAGAACTGCAGTGAGTAACAGTTTTATTGTAATATTTGTGTGTGAGTGTATTTTACATCTGTGACATGCCTCTTTCTCACCGTCAGGCACATCGATGTGCATGGCTGATCAGTTTCGCTGTATGTCTGGCCGATGTGTGCGGTTATCATGGCGCTGTGATGGAGAAAATGACTGTTCTGATGGCAGTGATGAAGAAGGCTGTGAAAAGACAGGTAAGGAATATAAAAGCCAACTAGATGCAAGTTTTGCTGCTTGTTCTGAACATTAACAAAGGCATAGCTTGATGACGCCGTGAATAAGTGGAGTCATGGGAGTCGCCCTCTTCACCTCCACAGCCGATGTAAAGCAATACGACGGGACTCAAGCAGACATCATGGATTGAGTGACTGTATTAAAGTTTTATTAAGCAGGGCAGGCCAAGAGCCTGGGACGTGTTACTTTGCTGTTTTCGTGTTGTGTATGTTAACTTCATGGTTAAAGTTTAAAGAATGTTTAAGGTTTTGTGGTTCCTGCCGCCTCCAGGGCTCCAGACTGCGACCAAATGGTTGCATATTGCGACCAAAATTTTTTTAGAGTGTGCGACTGGATGTAAAATGTGCGACCAGTAAATTTGCCACACGTTAAACACATGGTTATGCGTGGAAGGGGCGCATCAATGAATCCGGAATGAGTGAGTCTGACAAGAATAGCGTGCGTTAGGGGTTTCATCAACTAGTCGACTAGTCGACTGTCACAACCACTAGTTGGCGCTGTTGGCCTTAGTCGACTAGTCGGAAACAAAATGATGACATATATATAGATGTATATTTTTTGTTAACTATCCCAGTACTATATACTATAAGCACTATAAGGCGCACCTTCAATGACCTATTTTAGAACATTTTTCAAACGTTTGACTGGGTTTGCATTATGCATCCACTAGATGTGCTAAAGGGAATGCAGCGAGTGCGCGGCGTCGGAGGTGAGGAGGTTTATTTAGTAAGCGTGAGCGCGCTGGGGCGGGCACGTGACACTCACATTCGCAGCCTGCTGACAGCAGTGTCTGTTCAAAGCGGGCATAAGATGGACACGAGCGCGAGCAATAGATCCATATATAATGCAATCCGGATTATAAGGCTTGAGAAAAGGCCGGATTGAGAAAATTAAAGGCTTTTAAGTGCGCTTTATAGTGCGGAAAATACGAGTAGCCTACTACTCTCGCTTTTAGACCAGCACGCGATGTGTTTAATATAGACGCATATTAGCCTACACCAGATTTTCTCTCAAATGTTTGCTTTCACTTTAGACATAGCCAATTCTGTTTATGTAAACATTGTGTGTATTTAACAGTATTAGCATAATAAGACTTGAAAGATAACTTAGTCCAGTATTCAGGCGCTGTTTGACAGGCTTCTAATGCCTGTGAGCGTCGGGGATATGCCGCGCGCTCAGGAAAGCGCACGTTAGAACAGCACGTGAATTAAATGTTTAACCGGCAAGGCGTATGCAAACAATGAACTTTTGTGAATTGCAGTGTCCCGTAACTATTCCTTACCGTGTGATGTGTAGGCTACGTCGCGTTGTACAGTTGAGACAGAGGCGCCAGAACTGATAGAATGCACTGTAACACGATACTACTACCATATTTCTTCAAAAGCAGATCGTGGAGACATTTACTATTCGTGATGTCGCACACCCCTAGAATAAACCATTTAACGAGTAGTCGACTAGTCGTCGACTGTTATGCAAAACTAGTCGACTAGCAAAAATCAGTAGTTGTGAAACCCCTAGCGTGCGTAAACATCTGTGGGAAGGAGACGGAGACAAATATCACAACCTGCTATGTGCGTCTGAGCAATAAGCGATCTATCGACTTGTTACCGAGTAGCGAATGCAAACAAATTGAATGTGAAACGGAAATACCCTACTCGTATGCTTCACGGACCGTTTATTAGACCAATAATAGACAGAGCAGCGCATAGCCTTTCTTATGTACATCCATGGAGTAGCACCCCGAACCATTGACTGTAAAATAAAGTCCCGAACTTTCCAGTCGCGGGCCGCTCTCAATCACGCGACACTGTTACTAGGAGATCCAGTGAAGAAATCCTTTGATTTCGCCTCAGAATGAATAACATCATCACTACGAGATCCAGTGAGAAATATTCCGATTCGGGGCAGAGTTCTGTTATGATATATCAGATATCAGATCAAACAGCGCTGACGTGGAAACCAGGAGAAACACTTATAGAAGGCTAATGAAGTAACTTAACTCTAACCATAAATATGATAATGTGACAGAAATAGTCAAACGCTTACAAATAGCCTACACATCGTTTTTCAGCACTTCAAAACTATAATATCATATATAAATGTTTTATTTTTTGTGATGACCAACAAATTTTTTCATCCTTCAAAGATTGTCCTAGAATGAAAAATTTTAAGATGTTGGAAAACTCTTATTTAAACACTTATTTATTTAAAGTTAGTTAACTAAAAGTAAAGTTAAAGGGGGGGTTGACTGCTTTTTTTTTCTTTGCATGATTGTGTTTATGGGGTGTAATATAACATGTATTCGTGGTTTTTCCTTTTTTTTTAAAGTCTTATTTTTCCATAAACTTCACGTTTCTGTCCCCTGAACGAGCGGTTCACTTCCTGAGTCTATGAAACCACTCCCTCAGAAACACGGAGTGGGCTCAGATTGGTTAGTTTGGCCTGGTGTGTTCTGATTGGCTAAACTGTCGCTCCCGTTGTCCGGAAGGTTAACGCCCATTACCTTTACGGGCGAAACATGCATGTCATGAGCTCCGGTCCAGATGTAAATATGTGTCGAACTGCAGTATCAGTTTGAGGCATAATCAGAACGAGAAAGCCGCGATGAAGCGAGTCAAACAGAACCTCACCACACACGGCTCTTAATAAACGTTTCTGAATGATAATTTGCTACATTTTTTAACTTTATACACGTTTGTTTTACACAATAGCATCTGTCTGGCTACTAATGTTATACTCAAACAGCATTGGCGTTTACGTTCTTGATCAAATCGAAAATAACGTCATAAAGCATATATACATGAAAAATACATTTAAAACATTAGTACTTATAGAAAATTCAGGTCCATAATGTTAGTACGCGTTTGTCATAGACACAAAATGCCCTTTTCTGCATATTCCGGAGGGAGGGTTGATGCAAATGCATGGGTTAGTGACGTCTAAAAACCAGCTGTAGTCCCAATCAAGTCGTTTTTGTAGGCAATTATACTTCCTGATTTTTAAAAGACGATATCTCTGCTTACACTGAACTTTCAGCGCTGCAGCTTTGCAGATACTGTTCATGCACCAACAGCAACATTACACACTATTTAAAATGAAAAAAATGTGAAATTGCAGTCAATCCCCCCCCCCCCCCCCCCCTCTTAACTAAAGTTAAACCTTTAACTAAAGTTAAAGCTTAGTGATTTATTGTCAGCCCCAGTGCTACCAGATTTGTTTTTTCTACCAGAGTCTGGAGCCCTGTGAACTTAAAATAAAACAGCATATCATAATATCTGTATGTTAAGTCTATTTATTATTAAGTAATTAGTCAGTATTACAGTTATTTATGGGGAAATTTGAACAATTGCATTGTAAGCTGATTTAAATTGTGCCCCTAAATTTTCTGCTTGCACTAAAATTTTCAGTCAGGGGCAACAGCGCTCCTAGTAAAAAAAACTTTTAGTAAATGAGTAGTCTCTTAGTAAAGGAGCCCTGGCCTCCTTCCCTGAACTTGAGCGTTGTTACAATCACTTATTCGCATTATTTTATTTCATTCTAATGAAATAGCCACAAGTGCTGAATTACTACTCAAACATTCCTCTTTTATTTGACTAATTAAAATTGTGGGGGAGCGCAGTGCTGTTTTACTTGGTCAAAACAAAAAAAAAACACTAGTTTATTATTAATAAATAAATAAAAGGGCTCAAGCTTTATGTGTGCGCTTGAGTGTATATATTTAAGTAAATAAATGAAAACAAACGTGTGATTAGTCGACTAATGGCTTGAATGTACGACTTGTAGTCGACTAGAAAAATCTTTAGTTGGGGCAGCCCTACAAAATAGTATTGTTTCTGACAAAAAATATAACATTGTTCTAGTGGTTTTTGGATAATTGAATCCCAAAATCTTACATGTTGTGCCTTTTAAGTGGCCTTTTATTTCATTAATACTATTTTATCTTTAAGAAGCATTTTGAGAGTTGTTAAGAATTAAACTTTCGCATGGTGTGCATACTTAGTTTTGTTTTCTGAAATGGCCTACACATGGATATCTTGACAATGTGCACAAAAAGCATTAATATTTTCTAATATCTGCTCAATAACCTTTGCTGCATTACTTATTCTGTTTCTTTTTTACATTCCCCTTGTTTCTTAGAAACTCCTCCATGCGCGTCGGATCAGTTCCTGTGTGAGAATGGCCGCTGTATTGGCCAGCGTAAGGTCTGTAATGACATCAAAGACTGTGAAGATGGGACTGATGAACATCCATTCCAGGACTGCCGTGAGTCTA
This sequence comes from Pimephales promelas, assembly GCF_016745375.1. The sequence goes on from NW_024121150.1 coordinate 807,986, forward strand.
CAAAAACAATGCACTATTGCATGCATGTGAAATCTCACATAAGACAAATAGTGGTAGTTCCTCTGAATATATCACACTCCCCCCTCTGTTAACATTTCAAATGTTTGCCTGTGTGTGTTTATAGGCTCCAAGTCAAGTGAAGAAAATTGTAATGTTAACAACGGAGGTTGCTCACAGAAATGCCAGATGTCTCGAGGTCTGGTGCACTGCACTTGTCACACCGGCTACACATTAACACAGGATGGGAAGAGATGCAGAGGTGAGCAGACAAGGGGGAAAAAAACAAAGGACAGCAGAAAAGAAAGTTACTTAGAAAGGGGATATAAACTTTTGAACAGGATTATATTTGTTCTATTCTTAGGGTATAAGTAAATATATATAAATGTGTATATATATATATATATATATATATATATAGTGTATATACAGTATATAAATTATATATATATATATATATATATGAAGAGTTCAGATGCAAAAGCCTCTAAATGCCATTTAAAATTTTCTTCTTTAATGATGATTTTTATCAAACTTATATATTTAAGTTCAGTAATTTCACTTAAATAACAATTAATAGGTAATTATCATTGCAATTTAAGTGAAATTACTGAACTTAAATATACAAGTTTGATAAAAATCATCATTAACGAAGAAAATTTCAAATGGCATTTAGAGGCTTTTGCATCTGAACTCTTCATATATATATATATATATATATATATTATTTATTTTATTTCAGACTCAGAAAAACAGAGTCCATAAAAAACATACAAATACGACAGACAGACAAATAGACAAATATATATATATATATATATATTATATAATATATATATATATTATATATATATATATATAATATTATATATATATATATATAATTTATATACTGTATATACACTATATATATATATATATATATATATGTATGTATGTATGTGTGTGTGTATATGAGTGTATATTTATATATATATATTTTTTTTTTAAATTCTGCATAGGATTTATAAACTGATTTATAATATGAATTATGCACACATTCATTTTGATGGATTTCTCCAAGTGTCTTGGAGATGTTGCCACAATTTCTCTCTCAGATGTTTCTTCATCTAATCCCAGACAGACTGGATGAGAATAAGATCAGATCTCATTGTGAAGCACACAGTCTGTTGTCAAACTCTTTGTGCATGCAAAATGAATGGCAATTACAATTAATGGCAAAAGAACAATGTTTGGCACACAAAAGTAGTGTAGTTTAGCATACTTTTTAATGTAGTACTTAAGGAAATAATATACTTAAAAATATACTTAAGTGCTAACTGAACGTAATGTTTTCAGAGACTTAATTGCAATGATTTGTTAATTGCAATTAAATGAATTTATTGTAGGTTTAAATTTATATTGAATGCAGTTAGTTGAACTTTAGAGTATTTTTTACAGACTTAAGTGGGACTTAAGCTCATCTTTATATGCAATTTCATATTTCTACTGTTTTTGAAATATTTTTTCAAAGTGTACTGCCGAATATGATTGGCAGGCATGTATGGTAACCTAAAATATACTTTAATGCCATTTCTTTTTTATTATTATTATTTAAAACGTGTAGAATTCCAAAAACAGTAGAATTATGAAAATACATTTAAAGATTTGCTTAAGGACTTAAGTGAGTCAAAAAAGCACTCTAAAGTTTGTGTATTTAACTTTTGTAATGAAGTTGCTATTTAATAAAATTAACTTTGACATTTTTAATAATTCTTTAAAGTGTACTTAAGTGTGTTATGAAACAAAATTATGAAAGTGTGCTCTCTTTAAGTACACTTAAGTGGCCTTTTATTTCATTAATATTATATTTCCAGCAAGAACAATTTTTTTCTTCTTTTTGTTTTCTTCATAATTTAATTATAATATTTAAAGTACATATTCATTGCAATTATGTGAACTTCTTTCTGAAAAAAAATCAAGTCAAGTCACCTTTATTTTTTATAGTGCTTTATCCAATACTTCATAGTGCTGTATGTATACAATACAGATTGTTTCAAAGCAGCTTTCCAGTGATGAACAGGTTATTTATACAAGGGTATAAATTACTTTTATGGAGTAGAATCTAACATGTTTAAGACTTCACCTGTGTAATATATTATCATCACTTCATATTTATTTATGCCCTCGATAGGCAATTAGTTTTGCAGCAAGGCCAGCATACAAACAAAACAATTTATAACATACATTAAAAAACACCATTAAAAATAACATATATTCCACTACAAGAACAAAATCGCCTCTACCCACTACACCCTGTTCCACCCATACCCAAATTTAAAAGAGAAATAGCATTGGGAATGAATGAGTTATAGAGTAGAAACTGAACCAAGATCCTGCGGGCAAAAGCTGAAACTCGGAATAAAGAGGACGGGATCAAACCGTTAAAATAGATCAAGCTTTCCTCAATACCTGGCCATTATACAGGTTGGTAAGGTGACTGCTGGAAACCTAAAACCTTGCTACTCAGGGCCGTGCAGAGACCTCTGTAGGGGCAGGTGCTCAAAGTATAAAATGGGGCACATGGAAACAAGGCTTTATAGGGCTGTGCTCAAAATATCAATACAGTAATATATCAATACAGATGATTCTGCATCGATACAGCAGCAAATGCATTGATGGAGTTTTGAAAAAGAACCAGAACAGAAAAGACAAATTTAAAGTTTAAAATTAAAAAAAATAATTGATGTGCTCTATATATAACTCTGGGATTAGAAACTGAAGCATCTTAAGTTGTTCCAACCTGATGGCTTTTTCTTCTGTTATACAGAATAATAAAGAACAGCTGTTATAGTGAACTGTATAGGACAAAATCAACCTGGCCCATATTTCGTGCAGTAGAGTATAGTTTTATTTAATGGCATATCAGCATCTGTGGCTATTTTCATGGCAAAAACTGATTTACAAAAATACAAGAGTTACATTTTATACAATGAAAATAAAAACAAAGCAAACAGAAACAGCAATTAATACTTTACAAGATTTTTAACATTAATGTTCTGGTAAACTCTTACTCAAGTCATTAAGTGAGTTTGGTGCCTTTGCTGTTGTTGTTGTTACTGCTGCTGCTGCTGATGATGATGATACTGTTGGAGTTGATCTGAGACTGTAGACATTAAAATAAACAGAGATATAGGGTATTGGCTGATTAAACCATTTTTATGTGACCATGACAAGATGTAAAGATTGCTGACAGTGTTTGGATCTGGCTCACTAGTCCACTGACCTGCTAAAGCTACAGATTCTACCCAGGCTGCTATAGTATAATAATACAATAATAGTATATAATAGTTACCTTACTAGGGCAGATGTTCACAGAGGCTTCTGCACACAAAACATAAGATACTGGTAAGCCTATGTGATAACTTACCAGAGTTGTGATAATCATTTTTATGTGAAAATATTTTTTTTAATAAATACTGTAATAATAATAATAGTTTAAAGTACAAATAATAGTTTTTAGTCAAATAACACCCCTCCACGCCCGTGAAACTTTTCTCCCTCAAACAGCAAGCTAACGTTACTTCTACAGCCTACACACAGCAATACAAACAACATCTCTCTGCATGCTTCACGTCGTTCTAGTAAAATAATAATAATAAGTAAACAAACATCAAAATCACTTCGCTGAGAATAGAACACCACTTACCAGCAGCCGCAAGACTTGAAGATATCCTCTGGGAATGCGCGATTGCGCGTAGCCGCGCGAAATTATAAAATGCGCGTGCAGCGTGAGGAATTAGGTGAAAGGTCATCATGTGGGTCATTTTATTTACGGCTAATTTATTATTCATTCATTTTACTACTAGTTAGATGGGGCAGGCATCCACAAAAGTGCCTTTAAATACAAAAAAAGGAGAGGAAATTTTGTCTTGACAAAAGGGCACTTTGGGCACCAAGGGGCAAAAGGGCAGGTGCTCGAGCACCCAACGCCCCCCCCCTCTGCACGTGCCTGTTGCTACTGGCATGAACTATTTTTAAAAGAGCAGTTTTGCCTTCACACTACTATACCATTGGGAATTTTAAAACAGACTCGATATAAGATTTATAAAACAGTCACCTTTCAACATTAAGCTATTGACAATCTCCAGAGACAAATTTCTCCCTATTGAAATCTAAATATTCAGCTTAGAAGAATATCACTGAGCAATGTTTGCTCTTATTACAGCTCATTTGGATCTTTAAGTGGACAAATCCAGGAATTTGACAGTCTTCCAGTCAATCTCTCTGTTTTTAAATCAACTAAAGGGGAGACTAACTAATAAATGTTATTCATATTTTGTATTTCATCCTCTCTAATCTTTCCTGCTTGTGTGTCTGAACCCAGATGTTGATGAATGTGCAGATGAAGGTTATTGTAGTCAAGGCTGTACCAACATAGAAGGAGGATTCCACTGCTGGTGTGTTCAAGGTTATGAGCTTCGACCTGACAAGCGCAGTTGCAAGGCTTTGGGTGAGGCTGATATCCATTATGAAATCAGCAAAACATGGTGGTTTGGAATGGAGATGTCCAATTTTATGTTCTCTCTTCCCAGGTCCAGAACCGGTTTTGTTGTTTGCAAATCGGATTGACATCCGACAAGTTCTACCGCACCGTGCTGAGTACACATTGCTACTCAATAATCTGGAAAATGCCATTGCGTTGGACTTTCATCATAGCGAAGAGCTAGTGTTCTGGTCCGATGTCACACTGGACCGTATCATGAGAGCCAGCCTCAACGGGAGCAATGTGGAGGAGGTCGTGTCCACGGGTCTTGAGAGCCCAGGTGAGCAGTATATATTTTAGCAGTTCGGCAAGCCAATATATTCCTCATAACAAGTCATTTTAGGATTCTTGCTTGCTTTTCACATTCGCCACACTGCAAAAAGTACTAACCTGCAGTTACTTTAAAGAGCTATTTTTACCTGATTTAACCCATATATTGTAGTGTTGGTGGTATAAATGAATGTTTTTACTGTAGGTTGATACAGCCACATTACATCATATTTTTGATTTGAATAAAAAATATTTTCAGTGCCCAACTATTACCACAACTTACTTAAATGCATGGTTGTAATTTAAAAATTATAATTTATTGTTTTAAATAAATCTTTTAAGTTGCAAACCTGATTTTTTTTATTATACTAACTTAATATTGTGGGTCATTTAAACTGAAATTTCGGTCCCACTTTATATTAAGTGGCTTTAAGTACTATGTACTTACATCGAAAAATAAGTACAATGTACTTATTTTGTTCAGATTGTATTGTAAAACACTTTTGTTGCTATTGAGGTGTGATACGGGTAAGGTTAGGGTTAGGTGTGGTTGTATAGGTCGGTTTAAGGGTGGGTTAAGGTGTAAGGGAAGGGTCAACTGTGTAATTACAAATGTAATTACATTTATTAATTACAGCTGTAATTACATGCAGGTATTTTCAAAATATAAGTACAATGTAAAAACATGTATGTACACAATAAGTCCATTGTATCAAAGTATTAATTTCAATGTAAGTACATAGTACTTAAAGCCACTTAATATAAAGTGGGACCGAAATTTCTGCTGTGAAATAATTCAACTCTTATTAAGTGAAAATTGGGCAGTGGATTTCTAGTTCCGAGCATGTTTTACATAGGAGTGGATAAGGAGAGTAAATGATGCAATTAAAGGATTAGTTCACTTCCAAATGAAAATTATGTCTTCATTTTGTCTTTTATCTCGCCATTAAGTTGTTCCAAACCCGTGTGAGTTTCTTTCTTTTGCTGAGCACAAAATAAGTATATACTCCCATAGTATATTTTTTCCATACTATGGAAGTCAATGGGGCCCATAAACCATTTGGTTACCGACATTCTTCAAAATATATTCTTTTGTGCTCAGCAGAAGAAAGAAATTCATTGTAACAACATTGTAACAATCTTTTTTTTTTTTTTTTTTTAAACAAAGGGAAAGTCCTGTTAGTGTTTAATGCGGTTTGATGTATCATTGTGCTGAAGAATATAGATTTTGGTTATGGGTGGTGGTATATATGGACGGTCGCTACATAATAAGGTTGTTCCAGGAATACAACTAAATTAGTTGGAACAACTAAATTTTTTTTGAGGAATTAACATCAGTTAATTATTATTATTTTTTTAGATTTTTTGTTGAAAGCATTTAGTGACAATTTTAATAATTTGATTATGGAAACATTCCAGTATAATGTTGCTCGCTCGTTCGCTTTTTTTCCCTCAATTTTGTTCTTCATGCTGTTTAGAGAACCAATGTGATGTTTGACAGTTGAAAACAGCAGTAAAGTAAACATTTATTTGCTTATTTGGAATGATTTTGTTGCTTATATGAATTTTTTTTTATTTTTATAAAAGCTTTGGTTAAAAACATTAAATCATAATTGAATCATTGAGTCATTTTGTTTTAGTCATGTAGCACTAATACACTGTCTAAAACATTATATTATATTATACAAAAATTATATTCTAAGATATTCCAATTATTTAAAAAAAATAAGTTACATTTTCATAAGATGCTCTAATATTCTCAAATGTGATCATGCTCAGTTTGATTCTCTGCTTCCCTAAGGATAAGAAATGCATAACATTTGAATAATAGTTGCATATGACTTTTTTATTATTATTATTTTATATTATTATTATATCTTAGGTGGTCTGGCCATAGACTGGATTCAAAATAAGCTCTACTGGACTGACTCGGGAACGTCTCGTATTGAAGTGTCCAATCTGGACGGCACACACCGTAAAGTGCTTTTATGGCAGAGAATGGAGAAACCCCGTGCGATTGCTCTGCACCCCATTGAAGGGTAAATATTCAGACTGTTGTGTTTTACTAAACATATAATGGTGAATGCAATTTGCAAACAATGCTGGATCCTTCAAAACGTTATTCATCTCATGCATTGCGCAATGAATACACAAATGTGACTTAACACACTTAAGTCCTTTTTTAAAAAGTGCAATTTGTAATAATGTCAAATGAAGTTTTATTGAAGTACATTATATTAATATATATATATATATATATTAGGGCTGTGCAAAAACTAATTGCGATTAATCGCATCCAAAATAAAAGTCTGTGTTTACATAATATATTTGTGTGTGCTGTATATAAATATTTTGTATATATAAATACCTATGCATGCATGTATATAATTAAGAATTATTTGCGCTTAAATTCTGTGTGTATATATATATATATATATATATATATATATATATACATATATACATAATCTATATTATATAAATATAAATATTTTATATATGAATAACACATTTTCTTAAATATATACATGCATGTGTGTGTATTTATATATACAAAATAATTATATATAGCAACAAAATAATTATATATAGCACACACAAATATATTATGTAAACACTTTTATTTTGGATGCGATTAATCGCAATTAATTTTTGCACAGCTCTAATATATATATATATGTGTATATATATATATATATATATATATATATATATATATATATATTGTCATGCTTTAAAGAAGTACATTTATTTTGAAGTGTTGACTAACAAACTAAAGCACATGTGAAGTACTTGATCATAATTTGAACTGTAGGTTAGTGTGTAATTCACTTTTACAATTGAAGGTAATCTCTTTTAAATTTACTAAATTGCAACTTCATCATTACATACAAGTTTTATACAAGACGCAAGTTTCGATTTTAAATCATTTTAGTTTACCGTAAACGCTTGTCTGTACATTTAACAGTAAACGTAAACCAATAGAAGTAACTATATACATTGCATAACATGCAATTAAGTGTGTGAAAGCTTTACGTTTTTCTTCTTTAAAGTCCTCTGCATGGGGAAAAATCCCCTCTTGTGACCAGAAGTTGTTGTTCTGTAATAAGCAATGGTAAGCCGAGCATGAAACCATTCTGGTGACTTCTGGCTAACTTCGTAACTCAATTTGCTTCTAATCACAAAGGCTGTGCAAAGATTTTATTCAGAGAAAGTCACAAGGCTTGAGTTGCAGCCGACGCTCATCACGGCTCTTTGTCATGAAGGACAAAAGGGGTTTATGAAATCTGGCTCGAATTCTCCCTCTCCAACAAGATTTAGCTCTTGTTTCGACAGGCTTTTGCTTCCACTGATTCTTACACACAGATGTATGTAGATCTTGCTGTATGAGAGAAAAGCCAAAGCATTACAGAATGTATCTGAGGGATAAAATGCATGATGGAAAATGTAAAGAAGAAATAAATAAAGAATAAGGATTATTTGTAGGGTGACACTATTAGAATTTGTTTCAGTCCTCACAAAAAAAATCGCTTATGTTTTAAAAAGGCAGCCCCAAACAAAACTTGGAGTACTTTTTATAGATTAACTTTTGCAAAATCCAGTAAATTCTTCTTGAAAAGCACTTTTTGTTTAGAACCTATGCACAGTAATTACTGTAAATTGAAAGTTATGTAAGTTGTAATCGAGTTTTTTCCAATGTTATGCCATTATCAGAAATGCCGTTTGATTGTTTGATTCATTGGGCCCTAACTGCATATTATTGCATTGACATTCAGCTATACTTCTAACATCACTTATGCTCTGTCTTTAGGAAGATTTACTGGACTGACTGGGGAAATATGCCACGCATTGAATATTCCAACATGGATGGCTCTAATAGGAAAATAATTGCTGATACACACCTATTCTGGCCCAATGGACTTACCATTGACTATGCCGGTCACCGCATGTACTGGGTGGATGCCAAACACCACGTCATTGAAAGAGCTGACCTGGATGGGAAGAATAGAAAGGCTGTCATTAGCCAAGGTAAGAAAAAAAAAACTTTAAAGGAAGTAGTTCACTTTTAAAAATACTTGATAATTTACTCACCCCATGTCATCCAAGATATCCATGTCATTCTTTCTTCAGTCGAAAAGAAATTAAGGTTTTTGATGAAAACATTCTAGGATTTTTCTCCATATAATGCACTTTACTGGGAACCAAATGGTTCAAGGTCCAAAAGACAGTTTCAGTGCAAATGGTTCAAAGGGCTTTAAACGATTCCAGACGATGAATAAGGGTCTTATCAAACGAAACGATTGTGACTCTCCTGTTCAAACTCGTTCATCAAAATGAACAAATCTTTTTTCGAGTCATTTGGTTCATTCAATGAACAAAACGAATGAATTGACTAGGAAAAAGATGAGTTCGAACAGGAAGGCGAGCATTTGAGGTTATAAAACTTAAACTTTGTTATTTATCTATTAAATGAACGATCGTTTCGCTTGACAAGACCCTTATTCGTCGCCTGGAATCCTTTAAAGCCCTTTGAACAGCTTGCAGTTTGCACTGAAACTGTCTTTTGGACCTTGAACCGTTTGGTTACCAGTGAAGTGCATTATATGGAGAAAAATCCTGTAATGTTTCATCAAAAACCTTAATTTTTTTTCGACTGAAGAAAGAAAGACATGGGTATCTTGGATGTCAAAGTAAATTATCAGCAAAAGTTATTTTTTTAAAAGTGAACTACTCCTTTAAAGGTGCATTGCGCAACATTTCATGTTAAAAATAGCCGTTTTCTAACCCATACATGCTTAAACACTTGCCTGATGAGCTGAATGAGCCCTTCTCTGATCACTGAGATCGCCTCTATAATCCTGTACAGTGAAATATATAAGAGGGATTCGGGCTCGAATCTGAGACTGGGCGTGACGTCATGCGCGTTCACGCTCTCCTGGCTATGTCTGGCAGGTTCGTGTAGCTATTCGCCGCCGTTCTCCGTATCAGAGAAGACAACTCGAGCGACACAACTCTAGTCAGCTTTCCACAAAAGTAGACGATGGGTTCAAAGGGGCTGTTTACACCTGGTCACTTCATGTGTTTTCTGTGATCGGATAGCTATTCGATCGTGAAAAGACCAGGGTGTAAATGCCCTCTGAAACGCGTTAGAGACGGATGAATCCGATCGCTCAAACCACTTGAGGACGTGGTCTGGGCCGCATTCCAGACGAAACTGGACAAGTGTAAATGCATCTGGTTGTTGAAACCAAGCTATATGTCATGTTATTTTAGTCATATATGACGACGCGCATCACCTCAGATGAGCAGCTGAGCTGAGCAAGCCAGCGCGCCGCAATCTATCGCAAATCAAAGTGAAAGTAAGTCGCAGACGCTTAACACTACCATCTTCATTAAAAGTAAAGAAATGAATTGATCTTACCGGCCTGTTGCCGATCTCTCTTATTGCTGTCTTTGCTGATTTTGAAATTAGCCGATGATTAATAAAATCCAGCTCATATCTGTTGCTTTCGGTGACGTGCACTTCATATCTGTATATGGCGCGGAAAGAGACCGGCTTGTAGTTCATTACAAACCCCAACGCAAACTCCGCGTGAGACAAAGAAAATAAAACTTCAGTCTGTCCAGTGCCAGGCGTCGGAATAAGACGAGAGTCGACATCGGGAAGGCTTTCAACAAACGGAGAGATCTCTGGTATGCTCTAGGGCTCAAACGGATCCTGTACAAAGTGATAACTGAACGTGTTTCCATAATAATTCAATCATAAGTGGATACAGTAAGCACAGGGAGATAGATGGAAACAAAAACGGAAGTTTTCTACTACCCCCGTTTCCCCCTCTCACACACATAAGTGTGTAATTTACTCGAATGCCTTTCCTTTCATATACTTTAAATGACTTGCAGATTTATTACTGTATTACCTCATTATGACTGTAACAAAAGATGTGTGCCGCACAGTGTGCGGCTGATGCTCCTTAGGTTATGAACAGCTCGTGCAAACGTGCGTATGTGTGTGTGTTCCTCCATGAACGCGCACAGCTCTGGTTGCAGTTTCGCTTGTCGCCAGAGGGGGCGTAGTTCTGCAAAAACTCAGAGACTTGCGTTTAGCTCCTTTAACCTTTATTATTTTCCAGGGCTGCATTTATTGTATCAAACAAATACAGTAAAAAACTGTAATATTGTTGAAAACTTCTTTATGTGAATAGTTATAAATTTGATCATCAGTGTTTAACAAAGCTGCTTCATAGTTATTTTGTGGAAACTGATGCATCTTTTTCCAGATTATAAAATGAATCAAATTTCAAAAGAACAGGTTTTATTTGAAATAGAAATCTTTTGTAACATAATAAGCGTCTTTACGGTCAACCTTGGTCAATTTAATGAATCCTTGCTGATTTAAATGATTTAAAAATCTTAATTACGCCAAAAGTTTTAATGGCAAAAAAATAAGCAGCACATCGGTTTCCAACATTGATAATAATAAGAACCATTTTAAAAAATTGAGCAACCATGAAAAGAGTAATAAATCAGATGATCTCTGAAAAATCATGTGACACTGAAGACTGGAGTAATGATGCTTTGGAATCACAGGAATACAATGCTTTTCAAAACATTGTACTGTGATTTAATATTGAATTAGTTTGATTTGACAAAAATCTGACTGTTATGATTCAAGACTACACCACTTGACAATTTAAAGAGACATTGCTGCTGAAATTTTTCTGTTCAAACCTTTAAAGTGCATCAAAGTATTTTAAAACACACTTAGCTTCAACAAAACATCAATTCTATTGTCAGTTCAGTGTTTCAACAGCTGGACAGATTTACAGATTGTCCTTTAAGAAAGTTGGTCAGGCTGCTGTGCTTTTTTTTGTTGAGTATTCTGTTCATTTGAGGAAGGAT
>NW_024121150.1:824680-890415 GCF_016745375.1 Pimephales promelas
TGAGCAGCAAATTAGAGTGATTTCTGGAGAATCATGTGACACTGAAATTGAACTTTTACAACACAGGAATAAATTGTATTTGGAAATGTATTTAAATAGAAATCGCTTATTTTATATTGTTAAAATGTTTCAAAATATTGCTGTTTTTGCTGTATTTTGGATCAAATTAATGCAGCCTTGGTGAGCAGAAGTAAAATCTTAAAACTTGAGTGTGTGTAAATATGCATTTTTTGTATGAATGTGTAGGTGAGAGAATGATGAAACCAGGGTGTTACTAGGGAGTGCCCTTTTTTTTAATCCTCTATCCTTGCCTTTGCCTTAGGTCTGTGGACGTCACTGCTGTTGGGTGTCCATCAGTGTTGTAGTACTCGAGACTCGAGACCATATTTTAATGTTCTTGGTCTTGTCATGGACTCGTGTCCATTTGGACTCGGAATTGACTCGTACTCGAACATTTTTTTTTTTTTTAGGACTCGGACTTATTCCCGAGTCCACTCGAGTTCAATTAAAAATATTTTTCATGATTATTAATGTATTTTAATAAAATATTTCTTTAAATTGATTGACACACCCAGTGATTGGTGATTTTCTAGTGCGCAACTGCGCATGACAAATTGTAATAAAATTACTTTTAACACCACCTACTATGTGGCCTTTTTACCCTAAACTGATCATATTTTTTAAACTCTAAGTAAATTCAGTAAAAAAAAAAAAAAGAAGGATTTCTCTAAGTAAATAAAAGTAAATTAGGTAATCAACCCTCACTGGTCTCGGTCTCGACTCGGACTCGACTCGGACTCGACTCTCTATGGACTCGGTCTTGACTCGGACTCGACTCTCTCTGGTCTCGGTGTCGACTCGGACTCGAGTAAGGTGGTCTCGACTACAACACTGGTGTCTAATGTATGAACTTAGACATTTTTAGTATACTTAATGGGGAGAAATGTGTAAAATACTGACCCCTGGAGAACAAACTAGCAAAAACCAGCAAATCCTCCCTTATAAAGTAGGTGGCTGTAATGTATTTTCATGTAATTTGACAGATGATATTCAATTTGGTTGCAGGTTGTGGTGGACACAAGTTTGGAAAGCCCTGCTGGTCTTGCTATTGATTGGCTTACACATAAACTGTACTGGACTGACGCAGGTACTAATCCTTTATTGGTCCAAGTGAAATATGTTTATATTTATCTTTTCATGATATTTTTTTCTCAATAATTGTCGTTATCAAGGTACATTTTAAGATATTGATTTTAGAAAACATTGATTTTTAACACCTTTAGGCACAGACCGGATTGAAGTTTCAAACACAGATGGAAGCATGCGTACAGTTCTGATCTGGGAGAATCTCGATCGTCCCCGGGACATTGTTGTTGACCCGATCGGCGGGTAGGTCTCACCTTATTTTGCTCAAAACCTCATTTAATACTTGCAACCTCCTTTTGCCCAAATAACTGCTCTGAGCCTTTTCCTATAATGTTGATGAACACATGACCAGGTATCTGAGACCATTCCTCCATGGGGAATCTCTCCAGATCCTTCAGTTTCAGAGGTTCTCGCTTATGCTCAGTAAACCATTTTGGTGTTGATTTTGAGGTGTGCTTTAGATGTAGGACATTTACTTATTTTTTTATACTAATATATATTAGTATAAAAAATAAGTAAATGTCCCTCCTATATTCTTCTGAGTGATTCTGAGGAGCAAGTTAGTCCAAATAAAATGGGTATTGTCCCATCACAGGCAGCTATATTACACACTACATAAGGTAATATTCAAAAAATTATATAGGGGCACTTTCATATCCTTCAAGAGTCTAGCTGCTGCATTTTTAACTTTTTGCAATCGAGAAATGAATGATTGAATAATTCCTTTGTAGAGCGGAGACTTATAAGCATCAAATGCGATTTCTTCTCTTGGCTAAATTACATAAGAACTTGGTTTTACTATTGTGTTTATTTTGTTTCTGTACAGGAGAGGTTGTGCATAATGCCCTTAACGGAATTGCTTTGCCGCTTTATGCAAATTACTAACCTTAGGCACGTGGATGTTCATTTCGAACACTCTGAATTCATTAACATTAGACCAAGGTTAAGAACTAATTAATGCACATACACGCCTGTTGTGAAGTTCTTTGTTTGTTTGTTTTTTTTTTTTGTACACGCACAAAAGTTTCTCACAAAAACCTTCCTGTATATATGTAAAGAACCCAAAAAATTACACAATTATTAATGAATGAGACCCAATATCCTGTCATGGCCAGTTCAAGCTTCCTGACAGATTCAGGCAGGTGTTGATTTAATATGGAGGTAACAAGTTGTCCGGGACCTTTGGGAGAAAAACAACTCAATAACATCAAAGATATACACCATATTTCACAGTTGGCATGAGTGACTTCCATAGATAATGATTGGATAATGGAAATGGCACTTTTAAACAAAGAGGCTATTTTCTTAGTAATTTCCTAATTTGTGCAACTTAATTTATTGGGTCTTTCCCATAGTGATTGATGATAAAAGGAAATTTGGCCTGTGCATGACCTTTTTTGAATCCCAGTGAAACAGGAAATCATGGTTTTATCAAGCTGGTGAACTCAACATTTACATGTATGCATTTGGCAGATGCTTTTATCCAAAGCGACTTGCATTCAAGGTTTACATTTTATCAGTTCAGGCATTCCCTGGGAATCGAACCCATGACCTTGGCGTTACTAGCACCCTGCTCTACAGAAATGCTTAATGTTAACACTCTACTTGAAGCCTTTATGTATAATGCATTATAAAGGTATTCATAATATACATTATAATGCATTTTATCTTTACGTAAGTAATTGTAACCAAAGTTAAACTGCATTAAAATATTTAGCAGATTCCTTGTTACATAGGAACATGGTTGTTTGCATTATAATTTCTAAAGGTGTAACAATGAATAGAAAAGTTTTGTAATGTATTATAAGGTAGCCTGGCTTACGTCAGACCACGTCTCATTGAGATTGAGACTTGGGTCTGGGAACCACATGTTCATGTTCTCGTATTTGAGGCGTGACGTATGCCTTTTATTGGGTGTTACGAATGTCTGTCAAATGCGGCTGTACTTAGCTCACAGCCAATCGTTTCAATTATACCAGATGACGTATGTAGAGCGATAGAAATTAGACGAGGGAGACGACGATGGGTCATAGATAGATAGATAGATTATTTGTGTTCTAAATTACTTCTCTATCTAAGTCTACATCGAAAGGTAACTTCGTGTCTGCTGCCATGTTGGGTCCATAGATATAAACAAACTGCTTCGGTGTGTCGCATAGACGTCGCCATCGTCTTGCTACGTCCTCCCCGTTCTGTGATTGGTTCCCTCGCTGAGGCGAAAACTTATATAGTCTGGATAAATAGGTCACTATTAATAGGTCACTATAGACTACCTACAGGGGCGGAGTGGGACCAAAAAATCTACCGGGAAATTTCGTAGACCACCGGCCCTCGTCACCGGCACGATTTTAATAGCCGATAGCATTTACAGTTTTACTGATTTAAAAGGAACTTTGTTGTACTAGTATGCTGGAGTAAAGTTCATAAATGGTCATTCTTTGCCATAGTAATTTCTAAAACTATGTTGGGAGGACTCTGCCTCTAGGGGGATTCGGGGGCATGCTCCTCCGCAAGAAAATTTTTGACATTTTAAGGTTAAATGCATCAATCTCGTGCTCTCTGAGAGATCGAAATTAAGAGCTTCAACCCATGAACTGCTCGTTGAACAAAGAAAAAACATTAATTTGTTCCAGGACAATAAAGAGGGCTCAAACATCTTTTTAGTTATGAGAGTCTCAGTCTGTATTACATTATCAATGGTGTTTTAGGATGCCAAACAATTATTATAATAATGTAATAATGATTTATAATTATTCCCATGACGTACTTTAAAATCCATTTATAGCCTATAAATGTACTATGTAAATGAAAATGAGTATTTCAAAAGTATATTTTAACCTACATTACACTATAATATAGGAAAGTTAAAATACTTTTGTCCTAATTTCTTCATTTGCAATTAATAAACCCTGGAGGTTTTATTTAGGAGAAAACACCAGCAGCCTGATGATGATCGCGTCAGCAAAGTAATCACGCAGCACAAACAGGATGTTATTCTAATGTCAGTTATTATAATGGCGCAACGCCATATCATGGTTTCAATTTTAGTTCGTTGGCAAAATACAACGCTAGAGACCTTAGTGTTAGGTTTTACATTTTACATCTTTACATATCTGTGTTGGGAAAAGGGAGAAGAGAGAGTTCGGCAAGGCGGATTCGAACTCGCGTTCAGCGCATCAAAAAGCTGCTTTGCAGTACTTCACGCCCTACGACCTACGCCACTGAGGCTGTTTCATGACGTGTGTCGTTGTGCTGTAAAGACAGGCACTTAGTGCAAATATATGCTCCGTTATAGAAAATGTAAAAAAAAAAAAATGTTTTCTTCCCTTAGCTTGGGCCATGGCGAACTTCCAATAAATACATTTTATCCGACCTGGGCCGGCCCTCGCGGCCTCGAAACACTACCGGCCCACCGGGAAAACTCCCGACTCTCCCGATTGGCACTCCGCTACTGACTACCTATATAGTGAATAAAATTATAAGGTGCATTACAGGGAAGAATTAATGGATTAAAATGCTTTTCTAGTGCAGCATATATAAAGGCTTCGAGTGAAGTGAAGTATTGCAGTAGTAGTTGTGGATGTTTACATGACATAAAGAAGTATAACCTTATTTGGTTTGTTTCACCATAGATTCATGTACTGGACAGATTGGGGTGCAAATCCTAAGATAGAGCGTGCTGGTATGGACGCATCCAACCGTACGGTTATCATCTCAACAAACCTGACCTGGCCTAATGGGTTGGCAATCGACTACCACACCGAGAGGCTGTACTGGGCCG
Organism: Pimephales promelas; assembly: GCF_016745375.1. The sequence goes on from NW_024121150.1 coordinate 829,608, forward strand.
ATGCTAGCATTAAGACCATTGAGTATGGCAACTTTGATGGATCAGGCAGACAGGTAGAAATGAGTGTGTGTGTGTGCGTTTCTTATTATTTAAATAGGCTCAAGGTTGCGGTTCATTCTTTCCCGCTCATTCTTCTGCTTTGAAGGTGTTGATTGGCAGTCAGCTGCCTCATCCGTTTGGTTTGACACTTCATGAAGACAGAATTTATTGGACAGACTGGCAATCCAAGAGCATCCAAAGTGCTGACAAGCTTACTGGTTTGGACCGAAGAACGCTGGCAGAAAACCTTGAAAACCTCATGGACATTCACATGTTCCACCATCATAGAACTACAGGTAAAATGGCACAATTGAGTTATGCATCAATAGAGCTATAATTTAATCTATAATAATTGAAATAATTGGAAATATACAATATAAAAAATATTAAATATAATTTTTATATATTCAAATATATAAATATTATTTTTATATATATTTAAATATATAACAAATAAAGTCCATTAAATTTGCCAGACTTGCCGACTGCAGCTTTAAAGTAGTACACTTATTTATTGAAGTATTTATTACAGTAAAGTACCTGATTCAGATATGATATTACGTTTAATGTTACTGTAATTGTACTAAATTGCAACTTCCTCAATACAAATGTATAGTTACAAATATATTTAAATACATGATATACAAATTTCAATAGAAATGACATTAAAGTATATTGTAATTTTACCATTATCTGTGTCAGTACAATAAGCAGTACATTTTAACCATGTTCCAAAGACATGTGTACATTTAAAAGTACATTTAAACAATAATACATTTTCATTTAAATTAAAATGTCGTTAAGGTTCCAAAAAGTTTAAATTCATTTCACACAAGTGTTCTTTTAAAGTATATTATTTTTATTTTGTATCTTTTTCTAGTAATGATTGACTGTTTTATGATTGATTGTAGGGCTGGGTAATAAATATCGATTTCTCGATATTAATCGATTCTCATTTTTACGAACCGATATCGATTCTTAAATCTCAAGAATCGATTAGTCATCCTGTTTCATTTGAATGAATGGGCCATTGTATCGCGGCTGCGCGCATCCAAAAAATCGCAATAATCTTTGTCCTTTGTTACTATTGATATGAAACAAAGTCTCAATTTTCAAATTACGTCCATTTTCATAAAAACATAAATAGTGTTTTGGCGCTGTGGCGTGAGATCGCTCTGGCGCAGCTCAAGAGAAACAGCAGCGCTGATCTCTCTTCCGGCTATAATAATACCAGCTACAGTGCGAAATAAACATGAATGAGCATCTGAAAGTGTGTTAAAGACAGAGTACAACTTATCGAAATCCGTATCATGTCACATTGATTCGCTCAATCTGCGTTTCAATCGTGGAAAGACGTCAATTAAACAGCTTGTAATCAATGTCATGTATCGTCATATTTACCTCAGAAAACCCACATAAACTCGTTAGTCCGCACTCGTTAGTGTTCTTAAATATTTAATGCATGTTTGAATAAATCTTGCAAGTTTTTATGACAGCCACCATTAAAATGTTTATATTTCATATAATCTTCTTATTATAAAAATAAATAAAAGTGTAATTTAAGTGTTTGTATAGCTACAAAACAGTTAATTATTACCTTCATATTAGGCTAATGAAGCCTAGTAGGCTACAACTAGACTCCCATAGTTTACAGCATTTAAGAGATTTGATTCCCTTGAGAAAAATTGCCATTTATTGTAACCGATATCCAAAATAATCGATATTGAATCGAATCGAATCGAATTGCAAGCTTGTGAATCGAAATCGAATCGAATTGTGAAATTTGTCTCAATACCCAGCCCTAATTGATTGTGTCACATACCATTTGGGCAAACAAATAGCTTGTTGCTAAAATCTCGCATCCCACCTGTCAAGACACAATGTTAGATTTGAAATAAAAACTAATCAGAGTCTAATTAAGATAATTGTTTAAATTCAGTAAAGTTTGACTAGGGGTGTATTAACATATCTGTGCTTGTGTTGCATGTTGCATATTTGAAAATATTTCAGTGTAAGCAATTTTTAAGGGTTTTAATGGCTCAACTTTTTAAGTTTGTTTTAATGTTGTATATCCAGCAGATTAAATTAGCTTATTTTATTTGAATGCATAGAATACAGTTAAGTATAATTAATTTTTCGGTTGGCATCCCGTTGACAACTGAAATTCACACACATGCCTAGCAGATCCGTGTTAAAGAGGAATGTGGGTCTCTGCCATATCAAATGTCTTGGGTTTTCAGACAGCGGATTAAGGCCAGTGATAACTGATCTTCAGTCTGGAGTCTCATTCGTGTATTATGATCTACCGGGACACCCAGAGGCCTGATAGGCATCTGTTACATCTGATTGAACGTCCATTTCTTCCCCTTTCTCTCTCACATGTCTCCACTTTTTCTCCTTTCTGTCTAAAGTCCAGACGCCCTGTTCGGTGAATAATGGTGGCTGCAGTCACCTTTGCCTCCTGGCTCCTGCTCCCAAAGCCTCGAGCTGTGCGTGTCCCACTGGTATCAACCTACAGGTGGACGGAAAGACTTGCACTCACGGTAATGCCGAAAGCCCATGCCACTCAACCCATCTCGAATATCTAAGGACCCAGCAATAACTGCTCATTCAGTAGCCATAACTCCACAATTGAGATGAAATTTAATGAAATGGCTGCAGGTGTTCTTTGCTTTTGGAATTCCAGGTGACAATTCGGTCCATAGTTTTTTGTTGCAAGGACAGGAGAATCTTTGAAATTTGAGGCTCATTTTGAGTTGCCTCAGGGGTTTAGGGGTCACCGTAATGATGTGTCAGTGGTGATGATGTCATGGTGCATGCCTGAAGGTGAGAGTCACTGACTGAAAACCGTTTGGTTGGTTTTTAATAGAATTCAGTTGTGGATTTGTCTCTTTTTGCTCAACTTAATTGCACTCTGACCATTTTATGCCTTCGATCAGCTTTGATAGAGAGCCTAAGTCCCTCCCCTTCCGGTCGACCACCATGGGACCTTATTTCGGAAATATATTGAATGGTAGTCAATGGCGAGAGACAACAAATATTTTGATCTCGTTTGAATTATGCCCTGAATTACACATGATGTTTGTCAATTTAAAAGATACATTTTAAAGTAAAGAAAGTCGCAGTTTGATGTAAATCCGTTGAGGTATAAGACTGTGAAAATACGTAATTACAAAGACTACAAACCCCAAAGGCGCACATTTTCTCCCAATGAATGAAGCTAACTTTACTGAGGCTGTCTGTCATTGTTTCTAGTCTTACGTTATAATCGTAACGTTACGCCGTCCTACCTGAGTGTTTTGTACCAAACTGCACACACACGAGCAGCGGATCTCGTTTCTCTTCCCGGGAGATGTAGTTCATAGAGCGATTTTCACATAAACTAAATGTTACTCTTCTGTTGTATGACAAACTGCGACATTTTTGACTTTCAGAATAATCTTTTAAATTGACAAACATCATATGTGTAATTGAGGGCACAGTTCAGACGGAATAAAAAGATAAGTTGTCTCTCGCCATTGACTACCATTCATATTTTTTCCAAAATAAGGTCCCATGAGCCGGAAGCGGAGGGGCGGGACTTAGGGTCTCTATTGGGTAGGCTTGTTTAATTGACACTTACACGTCAGGTACAAAGGTGCTAAATGCGCTTTTGACTTCATTCTGATTGAAACCAATAGATGGCACAAAAATTCAGATCAGCACTTTTCTTAACCACTTTGGAAATTTGGCTGATTCTTGATGCAATCGGGGACCGCAACGCAAAGTTGATTCTGTGCTTATTTGATATAGTAATAAATGTTAATAAAATGCTGTAGATTTGTGTTGCAAATGACTCGATAAAATTGTCTATATTTTGACCAAAAAAGGGTCTTATTAATGATTTTCAAGCTAATTAAAGCAACAGTTTTTCAAAAATGGAAGAATACTTAAAAGTATGGTATTTGGAAGAAATCTCCTTCAATACTCTTAGAATCTTTACTTTTTAATCTAATTTTGTTTCTATACTTTTAAAATGAACATATTTTAATGACAGTATGTTATTTATCGAAGACGTTTTATTTATCAAAATAATCCAAAAATAGTACATACTTTGCTAAAGTGATTGTTTTGAACAAGTATTAACTAGACATTATTAAAAACATTATTTTAGCTAAAGTATTTGTATAAATAATATGTGCCTTTCGCTTCATACTGCTTTTATCCTGTGTGTGTGTGTGGTTAAAGGCCTTAAAAAGATTGAAAACCACTTTTATGATTTATTTTCACACAAAATCTGTTGCTAAGTATAATTTAAACTGCTATAAAGCAATACCATGCATATTGAGGAGGAGATATAGATTTTAACAAATAAAAATAACCATTCATTAGCCATTAAAGAGCTAATTGATTTCTAATTGGTGCAGCAAACAAGTGTCCCTGGAACTATTTAATATTTGACCATTTATAAATCCATGTATAATGGACTGAGCATGCACATTCAAAAAGCAAATGCATGACTAATAAGTAATTATAATAATAATGTAAATAACTATAACTGTTCTTATAATGCAGTAAAGGTCTTAATGAGTCTATAAATATATTTATAGAATAGTTATACTTATAAATAAGTATAAACACGGCTATTCATTATAAGCATGGTCCTCATAGAAAGTGTTAGCATAAAGTGTTTTTCTTAAGGTGTGCCTTTAGCCTGTTGTATGGTACAGTACACCTACAGTACTATTCCTGTGCATGTAATTAATAAGTTCTTTTTTTCATTATGATGATGATATACTAATTTGCACTACATAAAAATAGCCCGTCTTGTTGGCAAAGGCTATTTACACTAGCTTGTAGCTTCACCCATTTTCTTGATTCAGACGAAATTAAAAAAAAAGAAACCATAAGGATTATTGGAACAGTGACGTGGAGAGTAGACTTGTAACGTACACATTTGGTAAGATGATGTTTTGTGGTAATGAACACTTTATTTACATTATTGTGAATTATTATAAATACCATATTATGAATTTAGATTTTTAGAATGCTTCTTTTCCATCAACCGTTTAAAACGAGTGAAGGAGACAGACTGAATAAATACGCACATTCACTCTCTGACAGAATGATGGCACTTATGAAAAGGCAGAAATAACGTGGTTGCTCTGGCTAACCATAAACTAAACAGTTCTGATCCTGAAACCCGCTTGTCACAGAGAAGAAAGGAAGTCAAACAGTACTTGCATGTTTTCAGATTTTTGTATTCGCTGTGGTGTTTATTAGACAACACCCAATACTTAAAGACTTGATATTTATTTTCAACCATTGGTTTTCATTTAAAACATTTTTACAATTTAATCTGGACTAAAACGTGCCAAATATCAGTTCTATGCCAGATATCGCTAATGTTCTGAATCTTTATTATTGTTCTGTGTGTGTGTGTGTGTGTGTGTATATATATATGATTGTATAAAAATAAAAAAATTGATTAAACTTGATTATGAAAGGATTCTTTCATTATTATTCTCTCTTGTCTTACAGCAATGAACAGCTTTCTCATCTTTGCCCGGCGGACAGACATCAGGATGATTTCTTTGGACATCCCATACTTTGCTGATGTTGTTCTGGCAGTCAGTGTGTCTATGAAGAACACGATTGCCATTGGAGTGGATGCCGTAGACGGTACAAGGAAATTCTCAATATATAGACACTTTTGCATATACTGTAGCGCTTATTCGGGGGGAATCAGTTTGGATATGTTCATGCTTCCGCAGGTAAAGTGTACTGGTCAGACAGTACATTAAAGAAAATCAGCAGAGCCAATATCAATGGTACAGAACATGAGGACCTTATTTCAACTGGTAATCTACAGTTACCCTCTATGCACAGTAATTGTATTAAATAACTTTTATCCACTCGCTCAACTTTCATTGATTTGGAAGTGTTTCCCTTCTCTTTCAGGTCTAATGACCACAGATGGTCTGGCAGTGGATTCAGTGGGCAGAAAAATCTACTGGACAGACACTGGGACAAACCGCATTGAGGTTGCTAATCTCAACGGCTCAATGAGAAAAGTGCTGGTGTGGCAGAACCTGGACAGCCCTCGTGCAATCGCCCTGTTTCATGAGATGGGGTAAATGTTTTGCCCTACACTGTTTTGACTCCAAACAATTCATTTCAGGGCAGATTTTGTTGTATTTTAAAATATATATATATATATATATATATATATTTTAGATAGACTTGATAAATTCCTATTCCCTATATAATACGCTATATGTGTTATTCACTTTGTGCCCTTGTGAAAAGTAGACTTTAGTATACTACTTTAGTATACTACTAAAAGATTCTACTTATCTGGGACCTAGATTTTGATTGCAATTAAATAAATATGTATTATAGTTTAAATTGATATTAAATGCAATTAGCTGAACTTTTGGTGTGCTTTTATACCTACTTTTTCCCTAAATACTTAAATTTATGGTAAACTAAAATATACTTTAATGTAATTTATATTAAAACGCATGTCTTGTTCTGTCATATATCTAAATATGTTTGTAATTACGCATTTGTAGTGAAGTTGCAATTTAGTACGCATGTTAACTTTAACTGTAGTAAGTTCATAAATATTACATTTAAAGTACTTTACATGTGCTTAAGAGTCAATGCATCAAAATAAGTGTACAAATGATTAAAGCTAATTTTTTAAAGTAAAACTTTTAATTTGACATTGTTACAAAAGAGTGTTAGTAAAGGTTCTTTTTAAAGGGATACTAGGAAATAGGCTCATTTGCCAGAGTTAAACAGTTGAGTTTTACCGTTTTTGAATCCATTCAGACGATTTTCTGATATTTAGAAGAATATCAGTAACCAGACAGTTTGTGGTCTCATTATGAGACCACAAACTGTCTGGTTTCTGATATTACTATAACTGTTTAACTCTGGGGGAGTTGTAAAATAAGCCTATTTCCAAAAAAAAAGTGGAGTATCCCTTTAAAGCTACACTGTGTGATTTTTAACCCCATCTAGCGGTGAAAAGGCAAATGACCATCCAGTGAATATCAGTTTCTGTTCCTCTCAATTCGAATTTCGTTTTAACTCCTACGGTGGCCAATGTAGTCCAAGATTAACATGGCTTCCAGTTCGACCTCTTCTGTGAGTGTTAACTCAAACGTAAACGCGAAAGGCGAAGCTTGAATTAACGGCTATGTCCCAATTTGGCTAATGTACTTTCAAGATGGAGGGGCAACATGGCGACCGACAATAGAACCCCTTACCCGTATGTATTTTCAATGGCATATTATACACTCACGAGAATACTTTATTACTCGAACGAAATAAATATACATTAATTAGCACATATATTTTTGAAAGAACAACGTGTTTTTAGCTAAGAATAAACTAAAAGAGTTACACAGTGTAGCTTTAAGAAAACCCCTCAGTGATTATAACTTGTTTCTTGCAGCCGGGGACAGGCACTGTATGTAATGATTAATATAAAATCTGCTTTTAGGTACATGTACTGGACCGACTGGGGTGAACATGCCAAGCTGGAGCGCTCCAGTATGGATGGTTCAGATCGTGTAGTTCTGATCAATAATAATCTCGGCTGGCCTAATGGACTTGCCATAGACAAAGCTGGTTCACAACTGCTCTGGGCTGATGCACATACTGAGGTTAGTGTATAGCAACAATGCATGTGTTTCTAAATAAGTTTGAGTTCAGAAAGACTTGAAAGTCAGGTAGTCAATTAATGTATGATAACAATCTGATTAGAATTGTATAGCCTGACATATGAAGTAATAGTCAGAAATATCACTTTTTTTATGGAAAAGCGTATGAATCTTTACCTACAAACTTAAAAACAAATTGCATATGTTTGAGTATCATATGCTCAGTCTTTATGGTTTATACACTATGATATAATTGTGAATTGTGACATCGTTATTACAGTATATCATTGATTGCATACAATAGATATTAAGTGTTAATCATGTTGATAATTTACTCTTGTAAATTTGCATAACAGGTATGATACATGCGTGTTCCATCCTTTAGTGTAACATTTTGTTCAAGTTTCCCTACAGAGGAATGATACGACTTGTATAAATGCTAACTGGTTGAATTAAAATAAATCTTTCTGAACCTTTAGCGGATAGAAGCATCTGATCTTAATGGTTCAAACCGGAAGACCCTGGTGTCTCCTGTGCAGCACCCGTACGGCCTCACTGTGTTGGGACCGCACATGTACTGGACCGACTGGCAGAGCCGCAGTATTCATAGAGCTGACAAGGGAACTGGAGCAAACACCATCACAGTCCGCTCCAACTTACCTGGTCTCATGGACATCCAGGCTGTTGACCGCGCAAGACCTTTGGGTAGGTCGCAAAGTAGTACAGTGGGGTGTTATCTTGTGTTCATTCTCAAAGCCTTTCGCATTGTGCATCCAATAGCCTTCATGTTTAAAAAAAAAAACAGTCGATATGATAAAAAACAAAATCTGTCATTTTTAGAACCAAAATTTGTGTTTTGTCATGAACTAAAACTTTTTTAAAAATGTTAATCGTTAATTGAAATAAATCTGAAATGCAATAAAATAACAATATTAGATTTTATAATACATTTAAAAAATAATAAGTATTAGAAATGTAATATTAGAAAACTTAAATGACAATAAGAAATGTTGTTTTGGCAGCTAAATTAAATCTTTTTGTTTTAAAATTACTGAAACTGAAATCGAAATGATCAATTAAAGCTAAATAGAAAAAAAAAGAAGAAGCACACAAAATTACTAGGGCTGTCAAACGATTAATCGCGATTAATCGCATCCAAAATAAAAGTTTGTGTTTACATAATATATGTGGGTGCACTGTGAATAATTATTCTGTATATATACTGTATAAATACACACACATGCATGTATATTTAAGAAAAAAAATATTATTTAAATATAAAATATTGATATTTATATATAACATCAATCATATATAAATCTATATACAGTATATACATGAAAATATTTCTTAAATGTATACAAGCATGTGTGTGTATTTATATTTATAAAATAATTATACACAGTGCACCCACATATATTATGTAAACACAAACTTTTATTTTGGATGCGATTAATCGCGATTAATCGTTTGACAGCCCTAAAAATTACTATTAATAAAATTTAAATAAAATGAAAACAACGTATAAAAATAAAAGCTGAATTTAAATAATAATAAAAAAAGTTGCTTATGTTTGAATTTAAATAGGCAAGTACTTTGAATAGATCTGGAGTCTACAAGATCTTGACCAGAAATTGATGGAAATCAAGATCTTGTATTGTCAATGCAACTCCAGCACTCTGTAAAGTTTTCATTGAATTTAAGATTTGGACTATGGTGCCAATTCATGTGTGAAAAATGATTTTTCATGCTTCCTCCAAACCATTCTTTCACAATTTGTGACTGATGAATCTTGACATTGTCATCCTGAAATATGACTATGATGCGTCTTTGGTTGTTAGCTACACGCTCCATCAATTAGGAGAACTGTTGGCAAACATATAACATGCTAGAAACATAATAATCACTACAATAATGATCCAATCATGGACTCTTAATTAGTTTCCTGTCTAAATCCAAAAAGCGACTTTTTTTTGTCTGTGCAGTAAACGTAATATTAAAATAACGCTAGTGTACAGTACACTCATTTTTGTCACAGAAAGTGCCTGCTTTATATCAACCTTTATCCTTTTTTCCAGTAAATAATTACAACAATGTGCTTGATAGTTGTTAATTGGTGAATAATGTTGTCCAGTTCAAGGCTTAGCAAAGCTTGACGTATAATAATACAAATTGATGGTGATTTTTTTGGCATGATTGTCCTTCCTGTTCCTGCAGGCTTCAATAAATGCGGCAGGAGAAACGGCGGCTGCACTCACCTTTGCCTTCCTCGGCATAATGTGACGTCTTGTGCTTGTCCCACGGGTATTCTGCTGAAAAGTGATGGAAGGTCATGTGACAATTTGCCTGAAACATACCTGCTGTTTTCGAATCGCATTAGTGTCCGACGAATCTCTCTAGACACTAATGACCATACGGATGTGTACGTTCCTGTGCCCGAGCTGCAAAATGTTATTTCCTTGGACTATGACAGCATGGAGAGGAAACTGTACTATACAGATGTGTCTCTGGATGTCATCAGGTATGATGTCTAATACTAAAATGAATCATTATTCTTGAAATAAATATATATATATATATTTAATTATTTATATGAAGAGTTCAGATGCAAAAGCCTCTAAATGCCATTTGAAATTTTCTTCTAGAATGATCATTTTTATCAAGCTTGTATATTTAAGTTCAGTGATTTCACTTAAATGACAATGATAATTACCTATTAATTGTTATTTAAGTGAAATTACTGAACTTAAATATACAAGTTTGATAAAAATCATCATTAAAGAAGAAAATTTCAAATGGCATTTAGAGGCTTTTGCATCTGAACTCTTCATATATATATATATATATATATATATATATATATTTTACTGCATTAGTGGCATACTATCTTTTATCCTGCAAGATTTTTCAAGATTTTTTAGTTTAAAAAAAAAAATCTCCATCCTGGCATTTACTTCTATTTTAAATGCCATGTATTGTTAAGCTCTCTTATATTATTTACACAATATTTCATTGTTTTCAGACGGGTAAATTTAGATGGCAGCAATATGGAAACTGTGATCAGTCATGGTCTGAAGACCACTGATGGACTTGCTGTTGACTGGGTCGCCCGCAACATGTACTGGACAGACACTGGCCGTAACACCATTGAAGTGGCTCACTTAGATGGCACATCTCGAAAAGTTCTGGTGAATAACAGTCTGGATGAACCAAGAGCTATCGCTGTCTTTCCTAGCAAAGGGTGAGAAAGGCAAACATATTATCATTTACTTCCAGTTCTGTTGATTTATGGATTTCTGTATATTTAAGGCTCCGATATAGACCTTATGCACCAGAGAAACAAGGGCGCCGCCATCTTTAGAATATTCTGTGATGCGCGTTCGTGAATCTCCTGTTCGAACTCGTTCATCAAAATGAACAAATCTTTTTCCAAATCAAATTGTTCATTTTGTTTGTTGAATAAACCAAATGACTCGAAAAAGATTCATTCATTTTGATGAACGAGTTCGAACAAGAGAGTCATGAACGCGCATCACAGTACAGAGCAAGGTGACCATTTGAGCTTATAAAACTTAAACTTTGTTATTTATTTTTTAAAAGACTGATCGTTTCACTTGATAAGACCCAAATCTCGAATCATTTAAAGCCCTTTGAACAGTTTGCGGTTTGCACTGAAACTGTCTTTTGGACCTTGAACCGTTTGGTTACCAGTAAAAGTCCATTTTATGGAGAAAAATCCAGGAATGTTTTCATCAAAAACCTTAATTTCTTTTCGGCTGAAGAAAGAAAGACATGGACATCTTGGATGACATGGGAGAGAGAAAGAGAGAAGGGAGTTACTATATATAGTTACTATATTTTTACTAATGAATGCTTTTAATCATTCTATTCTTTGGCAAGGTTCTTGTTCTGGACAGATTGGGGTCATATCGCAAAGATTGAACGAGCGTACCTGGATGGCACAGACAGAAAAGTCCTCATCAACACAGATCTTGGATGGCCAAATGGCTTGACACTGGACTATGACACTCGCAGGTAAAAGAGGAGAATTAATTAAAAAGGGGAGAGTTTCGATGATGATTTATTGAAAGATGGCACACATGTGGACCTTAAACCCATCAACCCAATCGACAAAATTCTGATGCACTTTTTTGGCCACATACACTTTCCAATGTTCCCTGTTGACTGCATAATGCCTTTCTGTACAAACACAGTTTGTTCATTTTATTGCATTCTATGACCAAATTTGCTGAAAAATGCAGGAAGTGACAGCTGCATTAACAATAAATCCATATATGTTCAAACTTTAAGTGAATGAAGTTGTTATCCAATCACATCCCTTTGTTGAGGCAAAGTTGACACATTAATTTGGTTTCCACCGTTGGTGTGTTTATCTGCTTATCGGATAAAAAGTGATCTGCCTCAAATGAGTGTATACTTTTTTAGAATTTAAAACAGTTTCCTGCCGTTCTTGCTGTTTCCATCCAATGTTTTTTGAGGTATCGCAAAATTCACATAAATATAGGTTGATGGAAACACAAATACTGACAAACCCTTTAATCGTTCTCACGCTAGCCATGAATAGCCACGATTGTGTAAAACGTAGTGACTTAATATTATAGATGGCAAGTTTTTTCACTGTTGACTCAACACACTTCCAAAAAGCTCAACAAAACAAGCCCCAAATGAAGAGATTTGCAAGCAAATAAGCCCAAATATGTGACCATATTCAGAAAATAAGACCAAAAAAAATGGCAACCAAGTGTTGTCCTTATTTATAAGCCACCAGAAAACCTTCTGCCATTGGCAATTTCCTGAAAAAGGCACCTTAGTTTCTTTGGTCAAATCAAACAGGTTGGCATTCATGCTTCTTGTTCACAGTCATGTTTATCACTATCTCAGTCATTGCAATGTCAAGGGTAATGCACACCTAATGATTTTTGGAGATTCACTACCATATTTAAACACTTTTATCACTAGACTGCAGTGTGTATGTGGCCTTAGGTGAAACATGCACACTATTTCTGTTTTTGAAAATCATTTTGATTTTAAATTTTGTTCTCCTTTCTATCTTCAGTTTTACACCTAGCTATACTTTTTTCAATGCCACTTTAGCACTAACATCAACTGGCTTTGACTGTTCAGGTACTTTCCATGAATAGGGTACAGTTCCTAGTAGAAAGTAAGGGAAACTAGCTACTGTAGTTGCGACTATTCATTTAGATTACATTTACAAACTTAGTTTAGGTGTTTTGTTTATACATTTTAATCATGACAACTCTCAAAATAAATGTACAAGGTTGTTATAGTTAACTAAAACTAAAATAATTGTAAAAAATACTTTAAATAAAATAAACAACCCCCCCCCCCTTTTTTTTGTCTATTTGTCAAGCAACATTTCTCATTTTAATTTAGTTTAACTTGATGTACTAAAATAACTAAAACTGAAATCTAATTAATGAAACTATATAAACAAAAAAATCTAAATATAGATATTGTATATAGAAAAACAAAAACTACTACTAGAAAAACTAAAAAATCGAATATAAAAAGGTTTCAAAATATTGAAAACTATAGTAGTATCTCAATTATACTAAAAAAACTGTAGATTTATAATAGCATTTTGTTAAGAATAAACCACAAGTAGGATTGCCTTAGTAGGATAAATAAATATATATATATATATATATATATATATTCACTTGTGCCATTTTCATTATAATAAAACAAACATTACATCACAAATTGTGATTTTTATATATTGATAATTGTAAGAGCTGAAAAAATAGGCTTAATATCAACATTTTCTGAATACTCTTTTTACTTTTGACTTTTTCATTTGCTTTAAGATGTCTTCCTCAAAGCATTTCAGACTCTTATTTTGTACCATAATCATGGCAAGTACCTTTTAAACATTTTGGAGAATCATCACTGAATTATCACGTGATTTCATGTATAGGATCTTTTGGGTGGATGCACACTTGGACCGCATAGAAAGTTCTGACTTGAATGGCAAACTGCGTCAAATTCTCATCAGCCCCGTCTCACACCCGTTTGCCCTCACGCAGGTACCTTTCCATATCTGATCCTCACCCTCACTTATCGACTCAATGTGTGTCACTCACACCACCCCACCTCCTGCTCCACTGACCCATCCTCTCTTTCACTTATGTCTCTGCATTTATAACCTTAGCATGATGTTCTCTTCCTTGGCATCTTTCCATTTTCTGACCCTCCTTTTTCTTCCCCCCCCCACCCCCACCCCCACCCCCCCCCCCTTCTTTTTTTTTTTTTTTACCCCTTTTTCTTTGTTTCCAGTTGAAACCGGTATACTCTCCTTTAACTCCTTTTCCCCGAATCTCACAGCAAGACCATTGGATTTACTGGACGGACTGGCAGACCAAGTCTATTCAGCGAGTAGATAAGCATACAGGTCGTAGTAAGGAAACTGTGCTGGCTAATGTAGAGGGCCTCATGGACATCATAGTGGTGTCACCACAAAGGCAGACTGGTAAGATTGACTTATTTGGCCTGAACTGGAGAGCTCAACTTGTCTACATGTTTTACTTTGAAGGGTTATTGTGGGAAAAAAATGTTGTTTTCACCTCAAGTTGTTCCAAACCCGTCCGTATCAGTTTCTTTCAGATGTTGGTAACCAGACAGCTGACGCTAACCATTGACTTCTATAGTTTTTTCTTTTCCTATTACTGAAGTCAATGGCTACCGCTAACTGTCTGGTTACCAACATTCTTGAAAATATCTTGTATTTATATTTAAAAATATATTAAAAAATATATATTAAAAAATATAAAAATTATATAAAATATAATATAATATATAAAATATATAAATATAATATTATAAAATATAATATAAAAATATATTAAATATATTTGTGTTCAACAGAAGAAAGAAACTGTTAACCTCTATATTAAGCATCTTTACAGCAGCGGTTCTCAACCCTTTTGCCCCCTAAAATGGACTATTTCTGATAGAATTATGATTATTAACTAAAAACGCATGGGAGTATTGATGTATTCAATTTAAATTTTTTTTATTTAAGTTTTAGTGATTTTATGTGCTTTTGTTATTTTTATTCATTTGTTATATATATATATATATTATAATTTATTTATTTTAATTTAACTTATTTAATTTAGTTGCCAAGCTTTTTTTTAATTGATTTTTTTTTTTAGTGTTTAGTTTTGTTTTCTAGAAATTTGAATAACAGATGTCTATATTCATCAGAATTTTGGCCTATGTAAGCATACTTCCATTGGAAGTGAATATTCATTTATTATTCACAATTCATTTGGTCACTTCAGAAGTTTAAAGATATTTGTTCTTCAATTAAAAGCAACAGTTTTGAAAAGGGAAAAAGATTTTTCTATTATTATTTCCATTTGATCATTCAACATTATTATATTCTTATGTTGTATAAGAAATTCATTTTCCATTTATGTCATGTTTTTTGTTAGAATAAAAAAAATCTAGTTTAACATTTGAATTTAGATTACGCTTTGATTTATTTTAAAATATTAGTATTACATGTATTAACAACATACTTTTTAGTCATCTTGAGAATCACTGCTATTCATAGATTTCAGTCATGTGATGCCACGGAGACCTGGAGGGAAAAACATACATAGAACTACAACACAGACCTATCAATATCACATCTCAAAAGAAGAAAAAACAAAAACATGTGAACAAAATGCAAGTTTTAAGTGCTTGTGATCCATAAACTGTATTTCAACCTCTAAAAACAGCGGGACATTCTGAAACGCTTGACTGGTTGAGCGTTTTCTTTATAATGGTTCATCTGCTTGCTTGTATAGTATGCATCATCACTAAGATGTATACTGAATTTGATCTTTTAATATCACTGTCTTCCTACATTAGTATTTATCACAAACCTGGTAAAAATGACTGGCGGGCAATGGAGGAAAGCCTTGTTTGGCCCTCGAGGTGGGCATTCCTAAGGTCATGTGAAAACTATGAATGCTGCAACATTGGCTGTTGAATTTCATTTAAAATTGAGTAATTTCTTCTCTGAAAGAAATTCTGACTAAATGATTTTTGTAAATCTTCTCTGCAAACAGGGAAGTGTTTGGATTCTTAGGGGAAATGTTATATATAAATCTTCTGTGGTCCAAAACGGTGTTTTTCCAGCGCTGATCCTGGATCCCCTAACATCACTGCACATTTTGTATGATTCAACTTATCAGCTCTTTAGAGGAACACCTGAAATGTGTTCATCAGATATGGGAGACGTCCAAAATGTGTCCTGGACCAGAGCTGGAAAACACTAGTCTCATTTATGGTCTTTTGTTTGATTTAAATACAAAGATTGTTACCTAGATAGTGTAGTTTAATCATATGTAATATATGTTCAAGGTATTTTTAAGATTGTTATTGTTGCATGAACAGTGAGTACAGTAATGATGAATAAATGTTATAGTCGCCATTCCAATATAGTAGTAACATTTACAATACTTTCTTTCAAGGCACAAACTATTGCAGTGTGAATAATGGGGGTTGCACACACTTGTGTCTAGCGAAGAGCAACGGTTTTGTGTGCGCGTGTCCAGATGAGCCTGACAGCAGACCCTGCTCTACAAGTGAGTCCAACATTGAGATGACACAAATTAATCATTATATTAATGATATAACTGTGTTTACATCTACCATATTACCATTTTAGTGGTATGCACTGTTGTAGTATTTATTAATATTTTGTAATGGTTTTTATTTTTGTTTTTTCAGTTTTCACTTTTGTGAAAAGTTAGTTGTTTTTTTTTATCATGTACAGATTTTTTTAGCTTTTATTTCTTTTTATTTAATTTAGTAATTTTAGTACTTCAACTTATTTCAGTTAGTTGCCAAGGAAACTGATTCTATTTTTTTTTTAAGTTTTTCATGTATTTTTTATATAATTAACGAACACCGTTTCAGTTTTGTTTTCTAGAAATTTGATTGATAGCTTAAATAGGCCTGTATTTTCATTGAAGTGAATATTCGTGTATATTTGCATGTCTTTATTAATTATTATTAATACATTAGCATAAATAGTAATTATCATTAATATTACAATTCTGCCCAGTGTTATTTTTGTCATCAAAATATTATTGTTTTACTATATTTATAGTATATTATATACTATATTTTTAATGTTAGTTCAAATGAGTTTTTGAAATATTATTTATTCATTTTAATTAGAATTTTAGTTAAAGTTTTATTCTTTTTTGTTTGTTTGTATTTGTCTTTTGTGATAGTCTTTAGTTTTTTTTATGTCTAATTATTAATTATATTTCAGTTTTAGTTTATTTTAGTCCATCAAGTTTCAAATAACCTCCCTATGGTATAATAACCCTGATTCTATCTCTGGACTAGTCTCTGGTTACATTCCCACGGCACCTGAGAAGGGCACCATGGGTACTCAGGCCCCTAAAAAACTCCCCACAGAAAAACCTCACAAAGGCCCGTCGGTGGTCAAGTAAGTCAACTGCGACCATTCAGTCAAAAAATAAAAAGTTTTCTTTAAAGAATGAAGTCAAATCCCATCACTTTCTCCTCACAGTTGTACAGATGCAAGTCTCAATAAAGAGGACTGCTCTAAGAGCCATGTGGTTTCTGCACCTCGGGGTAAATGGATTACAATTCTGTTGTATAAGAGTAATAAACATTATGAAGCAAGTGTGAATGAACATTTACATTTTGACCATTTCTATAAAGACGCGAGCCCTCATATCAGCTACGTGATTGGCGGAGCTCTGTCAATTTTGGCGATCCTGATACTCATAGCTGCATTCATTATTTACAGGTTGGTCTCCAGGTTTTATGAAGCACTTCCATGATTTCATTTTTTTTTCTCAGCTGGTCATACTAATTTTTTTGTTGTTTTTTCTGCTTTCCAGGCACAAAAAATTCAAGTTTGCAGATCCAGGAGTCAGCAACTTGACATACAGCAACCCTTCGTACAGAACTTCAACACAGGAGGTTAAAATAGAAACGGCCCAGAAACCTACAATAAACAACCAACTGCGATATAAAAAAGAGGTATTGTTTATTGTTCTTTCCGTTTTCACCTTCACGTTTAGTTGAATGTAAATTGTTATTGATCGGTACATCTGTCAAGTCAAGTCACCTTTATTTATAGCGCTTTATGCTACGTTTACACTGGACGCGAATAGCGCGTCAGGCACGAATGATTTCAATGTTAAGTCAATGCAAAGACGCGTTACGCGTGTAAAAATTTCCTGCGGCGCGAATGAGGCGTGGAGCGCAGCGCGGAAGACACGAATACGCCTCATTCGCGCGAATTGAGCGTCTGGCGCGCTAAGCGCGTTACGCGTGAATGATTTAGTTAGTGCCATTTGTGCATTCACGCGTTTGATGCGAATTCACGTCTGCCGCCCGAGTTGAAAAATCTGAACTTTGCCGTGAATTCGCGCCGCGTTAACCAATCAGGAGCCTAGCTGCTTGCTCACGTGGTGAAGTGTCTGGATGCTTCAATAAATTATTTTGTATATGACTAAATGCATGGTGGGATTATGCACAACAAAGCAAATATTTTATCACTTAAAACATTATTTCTATACGAGACATGGTCATTTTGTATTGAATGTTATTCATTCCATATCTAGATTATATGAAATAGTATTATGATGTAAAGACAACATATGTGCATAAATTCATGTCTGGACGTGAGAGAGAAAAAAAATCACAGGACAAGTTAATAGCTTTTGGAAGCTGGCTCTATTTATCATCAAAACAAAAATAAATGACAGCTAGATTAGGTGGATGAGGGCAAGGGTGATCCTCGCTCCGATGCGGGACAACAGGTCATCAAACTGGCCGCGGGACAGGCGGAAGTACCGCTGACAGCGGCCGTCATCCAGCGCAGCTCCTGGAGCGAGCAATTGGTGAAACTAGCCAAACGGTTCACCTCAGAACGGTCCAGAGGAATATACGGCGACGATGATCCCCACGCCACTGTTCTGCTCTCCGGAGTAAATACAGAGCGGTAACTCTCTTGATGTACTCGGTCGACATAAAAACAATGGCCGCCAACGGATTTCGATTCTGACGCGCGTAAATTTCTCTTCAAACTTTTTTTTTTTTACGCGCGTCAGTTTCACTCTTGACACGCGAATTAACACAAAGTGGTCACGCGTCAAACTAGACGTGTCAGGCGCGAATTTGACACGCGACTGAACGTAGCATTATACAGTACAGATTGTTGCAAAGCAGCTTTACAGTGATGACAGGAAAATAATCTTTTTTTGGCTGTTATTCATGACTGACATAATTGTTCTCATCATTTTGTGAGCTGTATTCGGTTCCCACTCATCTTTTTTTCCCCATGTTTTCCACGGCAGCTCAATCATCCTTACAACTCCCTTTCTCCTTTCATCTTTTGACATCCCCTTTTATTTTCATCAGAATGGCAAACAAGGTAGTCATAAAAATTAGGAAAATGGATGCTTCCCTAATTTGAAGTCAGCCTTGTGATTGTGACCAGCTGTTATGCTCGATCTCAAATCCAGCATCCCAACTTTTTCTTCATGCATGTAATCAGTTTGAAAAGAATTTCTGCATGAACATGCAAGCAAGATAGCATTTATAGATGTTACTAAGATGATGAAATGATATATAGCCTATTCTGCCTGAGGTAGCATGAGTTGCAGTGGTGTTTTTCTTTATTCTTAAAGTCAGCATGAAATCGAAATGTACCCTATTTACTTTGGTAGTGCTCATTACTAGCCTTGTGGTGAACAATTCATCCCTGCAAGTTAATTAATCTGAAAATGTACTAGAATAGCCTTTCTTCTCTGATGACGTCAGTTTAGGTAGGACATTCTCTCCAGCTGTTAGTCTGCTGCGAGCTGAGCCCACTTTTTCAAGATCGAATCAATTTTTCTCATTCAATATTCCGTTTCACTCTGAAAGTATGTCACAATACTGAAGTCGGTCACAACTTCCGGTTCACTGTGACTTTAATGCCATTTAAAAAGACATACTGTACTGTTTAATATCACCATTAAAATAGTTAGAATAGTTCACTTAAAAATGGAAATTCTGTCAGCATTTACTCACCCTCAAGTTGTTTCAAACCTGTATGAGTTTCTTTCTTCTGCTGAACACAAAAGAAGATATTTTGAAGAATGGCGGTAAGCAGACTGTTGATGGATCCTATTGACTTCCATAGTTGGAAACAAAAATACTATGGAAGTCAATGGTGTACATCGACTGTCTGGTTACTGACATTCTTCAAAATATCTTAAGTAAATGATAGAATTTCCATTTTTAAGTGAACTAACTATTCCTTTAAGCCCCCAAACCAGAAAATGTCAAATTATAGAGGTAAAGGGGTTGTAATATATTACTAATAAAATATACTCGTGAAAAGTGCACATAACTGTATTTTATTGAATGCGCACTTTAGTGTATTTCAAATCTTAAAAGTATATTTTTAAAACATTGTGCTTGCAGAAAGAGTAATAACAAGGAAACAAAAGGCCACTTTAGTGTATTTAAAGAGTACACTTTCAAGACTTTTGTTAACACTTACTGTAAGTACACTTGTAAAGTGCAATTTATAATGTTAGATTAAGTTACTTTTAAGTACATTTTAAGTTTGTTTTTATAATTTTTGTCATGTTTTAAGTACATGAATTTTGATGTGTTGACTAACATACTAAATCACACGTGAAGCACTTGATTATAGTTTATGTGAATGTAGTGTTTAAATGTAGTAAATTGCAACTTGTATCTATATTCATGACATACAAGTTTCAATAGAAATTACATCAAAGTATATTTATTTTAGTTTACCATAAATGCTTGTCAGTGCATTCAGCAGTAAATTTAACCATATTTCAGAGATAATAGAAACAATTTTGAAATCACATACAGTATAAAGATGTACTTAAGTCCTACTTAAGTGTGTCAAAAAAGTTGCATTTATTATAAATTTAAACTATATTACATTTTTATTTAAAGCTACACTGTGTAACTCTTTTAGTTTATTCTTTGCTAAAAACACTTAGTTCTTTCAAAAATAGATGTGCTCATTAATGTATACTTCGTTCAAGTAATAAAGTATTCTCGTGAGTGCATAATATGCCATTGAAAATACATACGGGTTAAGGGGTTCTAATGTCGGTCGCCATGTTGCCCCTCCATCTTGAAAGTACATTAGCCAAAGAGGGACATACCCGTTAATTCAAGCTTCGCCTTTCGCGTTTAAATTTGAGTTAACACTCATGAACGAGGTCGAACTGGAAGCCATGTTAATCTTGGACTACATTGGCCACCGTAGGAGTTAAAACAAAATCGGAATTGATAGGAACAGAAACTAATATTCACTGGATGGTCATATGCCTTTTCACCGCTAGATGGGGGTAAAAATCACACAGTGTAGCTTTAAGTGCAATCAAGTGTCTGAAAACATTACATTAAGATCACACCTAAGAATATTCTTGTAAAGTATATGGTTTACTTAGATGTGAGAATTACTTAAAGATACATTAGTATCTCCAAATTGAGTTTAAAGTCGGTTCTAATGGCAACTGAATGTCACCTGTAGGTCCAGGGTGTTGGGGATGGAGGCTACACTAAAGAGAAGATCCGCATCGTGGAAGGCGTGTGTCTGCTCTCAGGAGAGGATCTTTACTGGGAAGACTTGAGACAGTTGAAGGTGTGTCGAGGAGCTGGGCTTCACACCTGCATGCGCACAGATACCGTCTCGCTTCAGGCAAGCTCCGCCTCTCTGAATGATGGAGAAACTGAACAGCTGCTGCAGGGCGACCAATCAGAGTGCTCGAGTATCAACACCACCCTTGCCATAACGGCCCAACATCATAGTGCGCATCCCGACACCGGCTGGGTCCCGAACCGTAAAGCCTCTACTGAGAGCGAAGTGTGAAAAATGTATGAACAGACACGGACAACATGGAGGCAGACATATACGGGAAAACAGAAACGTCATTGGCGGTTTCACTTAAAAATTTGCCTGAAAAAGGCTTGAATGCACACTGTTATTAGAAGTAAAACAGGTAGGTACAGTCATATGGACATTTATATATGCTTAAGCAGCTGGTACATAGGAAAGCTAATTCATAAATACATCAACAGCCAAATGAACTGTAAATAGATTTGAGACGGACCTCATACTTGAAAGTTTCCTTTGCATTACTCTAAACGTCAATAATACGTGACATTCTGGATTGGGATTGCCTCTAATGTCTTCTGCCCTCTCGCTTTGGACTGCGCAACGCTTTTTTTTGTGTCCTTTGAACTATGGAGAAGGTCACAGCACGCTGGAGTCAAAGAACAGGCCTAGTGAGTAGGAAGAAAAGAAACACTGACTGATATTTTGAGCCTTTTTGTACACAAGAGAAACTCTTTGAAGTAAACTGCTTTTTGTTTCTAATGCAAGCTTATATTATCTGTTCATGGACTATCAGTTTAGGAAATGCTCAGCATCCAGCTCTCATCTTGTCATGGTAAAAATGTATTTATGAACTTTCTGTACTTTGGATTGGGTTTTTAATGTTTTATTCTTTTGAAGTAGTTTTTAAAAGCGTTAGGACTGTTGAAAGACTCATTCACAAAACGTTGTGATGGTGCCAAAGGACAGAATTTACATACTCATGAAGAATCACACTGAATAAATTACAGTCCATTTTAAAGAGTTATTTTGACTGTTATTACGACAGTTATTTTGTCAAAGATGAAGCCAGTGTATGTCTATATATATATGTGTGTATATATATATATATATATATATATATATATATAACATCGTTCTGGCATTTCTTGTTTGATGCTAAAATATGTTCTGAGTTTATATAGGAAACAAAACAAAAAACAGCCAACCAGAATCAGTAAAGCACCTTGCACTTGCACATGATTTAGCGGTCTATGAAATTATAGGGCTATGCTAATTGTGTAGGTGAATGCAACTGACTGGGTGAATGTCACAAAACCTGTCAGGATCATGTCCAGGTCATGTTTCCCGTAAAATGAAAAGGAAAAAAGAGTGAGCCCAAAATCATTACTCTAACGCCAAATATTCTCATTATTGGAATACATTTAAATTGTGTTAATGAGAATCCTATTTGAAAATAAATAGCTTGAGGACCATGTGGAAAACGTTGAACTGTCATGGAAAGATTCTCCTATATCAAAAGTCACGGTTAGCAGTGCATTTGATCTATTTTAAGGCAAAGAACCAACCGACGTTAACCGGAGTGCATTCAAATCACTTGAAGGGTTAGTTCACCCAAAAATGAAAATTCTGTCAGTATTTACTCACCCTCGAGTTGTTCCAAACCTCTATGTGTTTATTTGTTCTGCTGAACACAAAGGAAGATATTTGGAGGAATGTTTTAATCAAAAATATCTCATTCCCCATTGACTACCATAGTATGTATTTTTTGCTATGGTAGCCTACTATAGTAGTCAATGGGGAATGAGATCTGTTTGATTAAAACATTCTTCCAAATATCTTCCTTTGTGTTCAGCAAAACAAATAAACACATAGAGGTTTGGCACAACATGAGTGTGAGTAAATACTGACAGAATTTTCATTTTTTTCGGTGAACTAACCCTTTAATGCACAGCTAGCCGTGGATTATCCTGCTTATATCATGGTTATTTGTCAGCATTGAAAGTGTCAGCAAGTGGTTATTGATATTTGACCGTAAGGGTCGGTTATTTTCATCAGTTAGATAGTTCTAGCTTTTTGTCTGCTTTAAATCACAAACAGAGATAAAGTGGTGCGTAACTTTACATTTATTTGAAAGAATGAGGCGTTTATTTGCATTAAAGGGTTAGTTCACCCAAAAATTAAAATTCTGTCAGTATTTACTCACGCTCATATTGTTCCAACCCCGTAAGACCTTCGTTCATCTTCGGAACACAAATTTAAAATATTTTTGACGAAATCTGAAAGCTGGATCACTCCTGCATATAGTCCATAGGCTTCTTGAGGGATTGAAACTTGCCAGCCCCGAAAAGTTATTAAAGACATTGTTAAAATAGTCCAAGTGACTACAGTTTATCAAGCGACGAGAACACTTTTTGTTCGCAAAAAATAACAACTTTATTTCAATTATTCATTTACTTCTCTCTCTGCTTTGAGTCAGGTTACTAGTTTAATAGTGTAAGCTTCTGTTGTTGTACGTCAAACGCATCACACACATGACCAGCGTCGGCCAATAGTGAGCCTACGTGTGACGTAGCTCTACGCAATCACACTACGTTAACTGACTAGAGGCCCATAGGGAAGGAAGTGAATAGTTGAAATAATATTTGTTTTTGCGCACAAAAAGTGTTCTCGACGTTTGATAAAGTTAAGATTGACCCACTGTAGTCACTTGGACTATTTTAACGATGTCTTGAATAACTTTTCGAGGACTGCAAGTTTCAATCCCTCAAGAAGCCTATGGACTAGTATGAAGGAGTGATCCAGCTCTCAGATTTCAGCAAAAATATCTTAATTTGTGTTCCGAAGATGAACGAAGGTCTTACGGGGCTGGAACAACATGAGGGTGAGTAAATACAGACAGAATTTTCATTTTTGGGTGAACTAACCCTTTAATAATCGAGAGAGCTAGATGTGTGAATTACCTGCATCTGTTCAGCTGTGAGTTTACAGTAACTCCTTAAAAAACAGTGACTTAACCCCTTCATTGCTACGAAATAATTTAGCAATTCAGCTATGCGAGTGATTTGTGTGTGTGCTTCAATGAAAGCAGTGTATTAATATAGAGCAGTGATTAAACTGACTGGAACTACCTGTGTTTTATAGCACACATTCTAGCCATTCATTATTGAGTGTTCAGACAGGCCATTAATCTAAAACCGACTTTTTATGCAAAACCATTTCTTTCTTTTAGTGGGTTTAATTTTACTTGGACATGGTTTTGTGAAATTCGTCCTATATATATACTGGGAAATGTTTATGATGCTTTCAAATTTGTTGTGTATATGTTTATTTTATATAAAGATTATTTGAGGATGTTCTAAACCCATATGTGTTTGAGTTCTCAAAACCACCTTGGAGTCAGTTCTCCGAGGTTCAGGACTATGTTTTTGCTGCTAAAACACATGGTGCATTTAGGCCACATAGTAGTTTATTGGTCTTGGCAGCTCGATTTGTTGGCTGGCGAGGCAACCGGAGATGATTGCGGTTTACCTTCCACTCCTCCTTTTTCAGAAAACAAATCAGATTTACAAAATGGGAGTCAAAAAAAGTTAATGTATACAGAGTCTTTTGAACAAACATGCATTAATTTTATTCATTTAAATTATATAACCACTTCATTTGTTTGTAGGATTGGTGTCAGTTATTTAACAAGAGTGCTGTTTTTTTTTTTAAGTCCAGAAATTTCAGTCTCATGTAACTGCTGTAAGTTAACTAAGATATATTTATAATTTCTTCGGTTGTATACTTGTATGTAAATATGAAGATGTTGTATATGTAGTTCTTCTTTGCAATACTAACAAGCTGTGTGTGACAGTGATTTACTTTGCTTTTTTCTATCTTTAATATAAAACTGCATTTGCTTTTGAATACAAATATGGCACTTATTCGAGTCACTTTCTTTTAAAGATGGTACATGTGTATTACATTTTTGCAGGTTTTGTGTATGGGAGACCAGGGGCAGTTGTTTTTGTGTTTTGTTTTGCTTTAACATTTTACATAATTCAGATTTTTATAAATCTGCTGGCTATCTTCATGTATAAGGCAGATGAGTCAAGTAATATGGTCATTGATATACTGACATTGTGAAAGACTACTTCCTAAAACTGAATTTACAACATATGAAAGTGTTACATCTGCCGACTTGGAAAAAATAAATAATATGAACCTGCTTTATCTCAAATATGAGCACATCTCGATGAAATAATATTTATGCTTTAATACTTAAAGGTGCATTAGGTGATTCTGGAAAGAAACATTTTTGTTATGCTGGTTGAAAGTCTCCTCATATCCTGATGGCACTCGAAATGTTAAACAATCAAAATGTATTTTTACAAATATATATTTACTGTAAAGGCGTGGGACCATAAAATGTTATATTTAATTATTGCATCCGGTGGACCGTCACACAAGATGTGTTTGCACAGCCTGTTCACGCCAACAGCATACGTCATCAACGCTGTGCAAACAGTCATTGTTTATGTTCATTATTGTAAAACTTCTCTCTGTGCTGTAAAGTTTTCTCAACGGGCGGTGTACGACACATGATGTAATCCAATAATGTTGTCTCAGTCTGGTCATCTCGCTTCTGGTCTGTGCGCATTCATGTGTTTTGGAGGAAGATTTGCAGGGTGGGTGGGATTGTACAGTATGTTGTCAATGCTAGCAGGCTAAAGTTAGCATTTACAAGATGTAAACAACACTGGTCCAGAAATACTTCCTGTTTTAGTTTGTAACTGTTTTCTTTATTTCACATGTAAAGAAAACATCTTAAAGATGTTTGTTTAACTTTTTGATTCAGTTTTATATGTTCTGTTGGTTGTATTTTATCCCAGCTTTTATAGTGTTAAAAAAATTGAAACAGGAAGTGCTTCTGGACCAGTGTTTACATCTTGCAAATGTTTTCTTCCTTTAAGTTGTGCCACATAGTGAGATGAGTTCTCTTTCTCTGCTTATTGAATTTCAACGGTTTAAAATGTTTTGTTTTACCAAAATACTTAAAAATGCATGCAAATGATATGCTTCCATGACCACGCAGCACAGCAACGTCACATGTAGGCTACCTAACCACGATAGAGATGAAAGTCCAAAATCTCAATCAGTTGTAAAATGTCTACTGGTTATATAATCACCCACTCCTACAAGGTAATCATCTATGGAAGCTTGTTTCTGTCATGGAATAAGATAACTGCAACTTTATATCTCACAATTCTGACTTTTTTTCCTCAGAGTTGCGAGTTTTATATTTCAGACTTTTGACATTTCTTTCTCAGAATTGAGAGAAATACACTTTCAATTGCGAGTTATAAAGTTTAAGAATTGTGGCATATAAAATTGCAATTGAAAAAAGTCAGAATTTGAGGAAACAAAATTGTGAGACATAAACTGACGTTTATATGACGTTTTGCGAGTTATCTTTCCATGACTTTTTCTCAGAATTGCGAGATAGAAGCTCACAATTGCGAGTTATAAAGTCAGAATTGTGAGACATGTCACAACTTTTTTTTTCTCACATTTTTGAATTCTCGCAATTTGTTTCTCGCACTTTTTCTTGGAATTCAGACTTTTTTCTCGAAATTGCGAGTTTATATCTCTAAATTCTGAAAAAAAAGTCAGAACTGTAAATCGCAATTGCGAGAAAAAAGTTGCTACTATGTTTTTGTTTGTTTTTTTATTCATAAACAAGCTTCTAATCACCTGCACAGACTCTTTAGCAGCTATAAAAAGTCTGCAGTTGTCTTACTCTTACTGTAAACAGGATAGAGTAGGCTACAGTATGTGATATTATGCAACTTATACAGGCTCCATATAATTTTCTTTGGGTTCCTGCACATAGGAGTAGGAGATGTGGGCAAACTAGCAAAAAAATATTCAATAATGCAGTAATGTCAAAATCACAGTTCACAAACAAATCTGAAGCCAAGGCATTTATTTGAAAATCTGCACCTGGAAGAAACTGGGATAGAGAAACAAAGGGGAAGACAATTTAGTAGGCTAAGAATGTGGTAGGCCTATAGGAGGAGGAATCATAATGTACTGGGACAAGTTGCATAAACCGCTAAGATTAGTCTTACAAGTTAGTCATCCAATTTTTTTTCTTCAAGACTGTTCATAACTTTTTAAATTTAGTTAGGCTACATAAAACATACATTGGTCTAATTTGATAGGCCTACTGAACAGATTGATTACCCCTAAGTAACTGCTAGTTGGTCAAAGTAGTTCTTAAGATACTGTCTTTTAACTTATTGGCTATGTTTATGGAACTGGTCCCTATATAGTACCTAAAATAGCAAGAATAAGGAATCCATTACTATTAGAATAAAGAACTGAATGCACCAAAAGCTGTTTTGCCAACCGCTAATAAACAAGAAGAATTTCATGGATTCGCTCTCCAGCACATAGATGGCGTTACACACTTTTTCAGTTCGCTTCAACCCGGCAGTGAATACCCAGAAGAAGAGGCTTCGTGAATAATTTAGTGCGTTTCTGTTGAATCCTTTGGACTGGAGTGAACAGTTTGTATGATTTTCTGAAATAAAATAAGTATAAAATCTGTAATAGTTGAGCACTCGTAGATTAATTTGATAAATACCTTTTATTTGTCCGAAATTGTCATGAAAATGACAGAGGTAAACAACGCTGTTGAGCCAAGTGTAGCTGAAAGGGACGTACGACTTCTGATGAAAAGAAAGGATGAAATTGAAGAGCAAATCAAAGCATACTACGACATGCTCCAAACTGTAAGTTCAAACCATAGATATTTGTATGGATTGTTTTATCATTCAACCTAAATGCATAAATAGACACTCTGTTGGTTGTTTTGAAGTTTTTCAATAAGGTCGAGATGCTCGCAACGGTCTCGAGAGCAACCATTTAACAAAGTATTAACCTGACGAATCTTTTCTTGCGTAACTCAAACTGCTTTTGGAGAACGTCCATCTGTCTGATGCAACATTAAAAAAAGAATGGCTGTTAATAAATGAAATGCGTAACGTGACAGTTAGTTAATGATATTTAGCGTGCTGTGGACGCACGGTTCAATTAATTTAATATTTCGCTACAACATTATGAAATACAGTATAGTAACCCCTGCTGAAATAGCGCCTTAAACCACCAGCGAGTGGTTTAAGGTATGGAGTCGTGTTGAAGTTAATGGACAAAATAGGATGCAGACGTAAAAAGTAATTCACATGCAAAAATAAAATAAATGTTTCGCAAATATGCATACATTTTAATGTTTTATAGGGGTGTAATATATATCGCTATACAAAAAATGTAACAATATTGTTTCTTGGATTGTAAACCCAAATTGCAAATTTTAGTGTTGTAGTTTAGAGTGTTAGTGTCAAACCTACATTAAACTACTATAATGCTGAATATTTGTGGGTCCTGATAATGTCAAATGTCTTATGTTTCCAGTAAAAAGTGGCCTACATTTTTAAAAAAATATATCTAGTCAGTGACAGATTGCATATTCGTCAATTAAGTCTGTATTTTCATCATCAGAATCGTGGATGTTTTTATTCTGGTGTCACCATTGTCCACTGCATAAACCTATTAATAATTTACATCCCAGTGTAATACCAAATTTACCATTTGTACTAAAAGTACATTTTTTGTTAACCTTTCACCATCGTATTGTGAGTTCGGTATTGTGATATGTATCGAATCGTGACATGGGCATTGTTACACCCCTAATGATTTGTGTGTACTTATTTTGAGACTTTCCTACCTATACCAGAACAGTTGTATTCTTCTAACTAAAATTCCCACCCTTTTCCCATCCAAAAGTTATATTAACAATGCAAGAACTCTTGGTGAAGAATTGTATTGCCTTTTCCAGAGAAGTATCCTCTTATATAATTGCAGCAAACAAAGGAACTCTGCAGTCCCATAAAGCCCCACAGATGATGTAAACTCTCTCTAGACTCGTTAACTTGTAATTATAAATTAGTATACATTTTGGTATTCTATAATAAACTTCAATTACGCCATGTCTATACCTTTTAATGGACAAATTTAAATCAATAGTTTTTGTTTTTTTGTTTTTCATATTTTTATTGCATTGTTCCCAATGCTTTGTGGTTCATTCCTGCATTAATGGTTTACTTATGTCTTTTTGTCCGATTTACTTATTTGTCCAAATACTTATTTTACTTATGTCTTTTTGTCCGATTTACTTATTAGTCCAAATACTTATTTGCTTTAAATAAAAGTCCTCTCTGTTATATAATTTCCTGTTCCCACCAATCAATTTTGAACAAAATATTTAAATAATAACAATAAGTTACACAAAAAGATTAGATTGTTGTAAGTTTACCCTCTAGGTTGGAATCTGGGTTTTAACAGAAAGAGTTTGAAAGAGTTGACCTGTTTAATATTATGCAGCTAACTGACCTTTGATTACTTTTAAAGAAGCCGTTTCTTCAACAGGAAGGTGTAGGCATGGACGGTCCTCTTGTTGACGTCGAAGGCTTTCCTCGTGCAGATGTGGATTTGTACAAGGTCCGATCGGCAAGGCACAGTATCTCTTGTGAGTAAGTTTTTCCATCTTGACCGGTAGACACCATAAACCAGTAGAAATTTGTCAACTGGTAGAGATTTTAAACCATCATCTCTTTTGTAGTTATGCTCGCATAACGTTGCCTTGCTGCGCCGTCAGGAAAGCATATCATTTAAATGCATTTTTAAGGATTGTGGTTTTAAAAACAAGCGATTTTAAACTTGGGATGCACCGAAATTGGCCAAAAACTGAAACTGAAAATAAATAATACATTAATCAAACTTGTTTAACACTAAAATAGCCAAAACTGAGTCCTACAAACATTTCAAATGGACATAAGGCAGCCGCTAAAATCGCTGTTTCGGTCAATTGTTGTTGGCGAAATTTGGGTGCATCCTTATTTTAACCCCTTATTCTCTTATGCATGTTTTCAATCTTCAAGTTCTTAACAGTTTTTAATCAACTGATTTTTAAAGGTTTACAGAATGATCACAAAGCTGTCATGGTGGAGATAGAGGAGGCTCTTCATACGCTGCATGCTACAGCACGGGTTAGAGAAGGGAAGGACGAGACAAAGATGGAAGCCAGTGGACAGACTGTGTCTCTGTCATCCCCGTTTGCCCTGGTAGACACTGTGACACAGGGTTCTCCGGCTTTTCAGGCGGTGAGTTTGTGCCCCCAATCAGCCATTTCTAACCTTCTGATGGGTCCAGGTCAACTTGAAATTAAAACACACCCTGTTTGCTTTATAGTACGTTCACACCGGACGCGAATAGCGCGTCAGGCGCGAATGATTTCAATGTTAAGTCAATGCATTTTTTTTATCACTATATGTCCTGTTTTACTTGTTAGTGTGCAACATTACAGAAGTAATTTACAAGGTTGCAACGTTAGGTTTTTATTAATATTTTAAATAATGTTAAATTTGTATAGATTCCATTTTAATTTTAAAGTTTTAGTCATTTTGTTGTGTTGTTATTTTTTTTCATTGGTCTATATAGTTTTTTTTATTACATCCAAAATGAAATACATAATAATTTTCATAAATTATAACTAAATTAAAATAAGAAATGTTCCCTTGGCAACTAGCTGTAATAAAATAAAATAAAAAAAACTTTATATTGGATTTCAGTTAACGTTTAAGTTTATTTTTTTCAAGTAACAAAAATGTTTTTTAAAGGCAGGGTGGTCCTTAACCCTTTAAGGGGCAAGTATAAATAATTTTGATGGAAAAATGATTCATTGCTATTTTTGTATGTATCTAGACTAAAATGGCAGAGTTCATACATTTTTTTCAAAATATGACCTATAGTTTCTAAGTTATACTCTGTATCTCCCGAGATACATTGCCCATTTAGGGTTACATTTTGCAATTTATTTATTTTTTTATTATAGTTAATATGACAACTTTTAAAACATTTAATGAACAATTAATTAGCTACAATTTTTCATGTTATCCATACAACATTAGAAAAATTGGAAAAAACTGAACTTTTTCTCCCAAGATGCATTGCCTATGTAGGATATACATTTAATATTTCATAACTTTTTAACCCCTTAACTGTCACCGTCCCGGTACCGGGACACCTAACTTTACTTCACTGTATTTCTATTAAATCCTAATCTAATTATGACAAATTATATATTTTTGGAAAGGTCTAAGACTTCTAATTAAATATTCGACCCCTGTTTTGTGTTAAAAATTATGTAGGAAGAGTAATTAATGAATTTATGACAAGAGTGCACCTAAAAAAATCTGCATCATAACAGGAGGTCTGACCTTTGTCACAAAAAGTTGATGCACCCACTTTTAATCATTGAAACTTCTGTTTTTATGCTAAAAGTTCATAATAAAACATATAATCTAGTATTTTTCAATAAAAAATAAAAAGTATAGTATAACATTATCCTCTAAAAATTATAATATATATGTATATATTATCCTCTAAAATATAATAATATTTTTTATCGCCTTTTTTATTATATCACATATTTTAGTAGTTATCATAAATTAGGTATCATTTGAAAGCTTATAAACTCAGAATTCATCCTGTGAAAACCATTTTATAATTGAACGTTGCGTTACCATAGAAACGGTACTTATTTTATGAGGCTCCTCCCCTTTTGGGCATCCTTATATTTCATAATTTATGATCAAAACCTTTTCTAATCTTGACAAAACACATATTGTCAGAAAGGTCTGAGTCTCAAGGTTCCAAATTTTGTGACAAAATTGATATTTGGACAGAAATGTATTAATTTGTTAAGGCAGAATGTACACAACTAAATTCAATGGAATTCAATGGCACCCGTGGCTATTTTTGGTACTACGCCTAAACAAAATCTCATGGGAACTTCAATTTTTGTGATATCAACTTCAAATTTGGAACATAACTTGGTTAGATTTATGGCTTTGATTTTATAGTAATTTTAGAGTAAAAATATTTTGTAAAATATATATCTTATATAAAATAAAAAATACATAGTACAGTATATTTGATTTACTGTGAATTAAAACTTCCATAACTTTTTCATACTTTCATTGTTTGAAGTGTTTTCACTTCAGCAATAATCTGCTGAGTGTTTTCTTTAAAAACAAGACCAAACTTGGGTATATATTCCAAGGCATTCTTGAATTATAACCATTTAAGTGTGAATAGAGCATTTAACCCCCATTCTCAAAAAAAAGGGGGGGGGGCTAACCAGTGACCAGACAAAGCCTGACTTTGCACTTCTGACACATGATGGATTTCTGCCCATCCTGGCACATCCAAAACCTTTATCCTATTCAATATCTGTAGAGAACAGGCCTCAAAACATGAGAATATCTGTGAGTGATCAGCCCTGGAAAATACCCTTATATGGGCAATGTATCCCCCGGGATACAAACATTCAATGCCTAATAATCAAAGTTGTGAGAAGATTATTTTGAAAATAACAACAAGAACATGTAAAACTATCCTTAAAAAAACTACTTTCTAAAACAAAATCACTCTAAAATAGCATAATCGTGAAAAATATAAAAACACTAAGCTCATGGCGAGTGTCTTTGTCCATATATGCTGCCATTTTGGATTTTGATACAAATATTTGTAATGTTACAGCAAAAAGTCACATGACCTGATTACATGACCCATCACCCCATCAGTGTTTCTCATCAACTGCAACCAAATAATGCCTCTCCCCCCATAGCCCCTCCCCCTACAGCCTGTTAAATGTCTGTATCCCCCAGGATACAGAAACTCTTTAAGGGTTAAAAAGCCTTAAAATGTCTTAAATAAAGTTTTCCTAATAAAAGGCCTTAAAAAGTATTAAAATGTTGTTAATTCAGATTCGAGGGGGTCTTAAATATTTCTGGTCACATTACCGCTAAAATTTCTCCAGTCTGATGCACCCAATGTCCGTCAAATAACCAGCAAAGCATTGAATTGTAAGAATGATCTTGATTTTATTACATAAACAAAGATTTATAATGTATTTCTGGTAGCGCTGTTGATACTCTGTGAGATATTTTATAGTGAGAAATCAAAACAAATGATCAGCACTCACATGAGAAACGTACTAAGGTAAAAATTTAAAATGTTACGTTTTTTATTTGATATAGTTTAGTAACATAACGTGGTGGGAGCTATTTTGCTGAATATTCTCACGATTACAAAAAAAGTTCAATATAGTTCAATAAACAAGTAGTTATCATTAAATTACTTCAATTACTTAGGTTAAAGATTAAATATTACATTTGTAATATAATGTGTATTTCCATCACAGGTTTGGTCTTAAATTTCATTCAAAGTGACATTAAAGGTCTTAAAAAATCTTACATTTAACTTGTTTATATCTGGAAACACCCTGAATGATTTTAGTTAACTATAAAACAGAAACTCTGTTTTATTTCATTTCACATACTTAACTCTGTACTCAAGTCTCTTTTTTAGCCTAGACACTTACTAATGATGTAAACGGAGCATTTTAAACAAATATTGTTTGTTTATAGTCGATTGTCATTGATTTTTCTTCTGTGCGTAGGGTTTGCGAGTTGGTGATGAGATTATGGAGTTTGGGTCCGTAAAGACACAAAACTTCAGGAATCTGCGTGACATCGCTTCTGTTGTCCAACATAGTGAAGGGGTTTGTTGTAACTAACACATTTACATATACTTTTTAATACTCAGCATTCCTGTTTGTGTACCACATGATTCAGTTTATTCTCCTATCCATAATGCAGAAATCCCTACGCGTCGGAGTACTTCGAAATGGACAAGAAGTACATCTTAGTTTGACTCCGCAGCATTGGTCTGGTAGAGGACTGCTTGGGTAATGTGTTTTGGATGAATTACTTCTATCTATAATGTAAGGTGACAAGTAATGAGGTTAAATATATATCCTGTCTTTGCTGACCCTCATAGCTTGACTTGACACCCTTAAAGGACAACTCCGGCGCAAAATGAACCTTTGGTCTAATTACACATTGCTACCTAGTCAACCGTTATCTGAGATTTGTTTTCATGATTGCCGAATGTAAATAGTTTTATCTCTAAAAACAGTTTAGCCTATAACGCTAGTATAATGCTAGTATATAGGGCATAGAGTAATGACAAATAAAAATCGCTTGTTATTACCACTAACAAGGCTCAAAATAGCCCCACACCAACACGACAGCATAACAAGGGTCCCTACATTCCTACTGTTCGCGCTCACCTTATCACCTTATTCACATCTCACCAGCGCACTTGGATCGGCGTTCGTAGATCGACTGGTCGAGACTATTTTTCCAAGATGGCTTCTTCCTGTATTCGTGAAGTTGACTGTGTGTATAAAATATCTGCTTATTAAACTGTATGGACACTGACAAAGTTCTCAATGCTTCGGTTTGAATGAAGGGACCCTTGTTATGCTGTCGTGTTAGTGTGGGGCTATTTTGAGCCTTTTTAGTGGTAATAACAAGCGATTTATATAGTATATTCTATATACTAGCATTATACTAGCGTTATAGGCTAAACTGTTTTTAGAGATAAAACTATTTACATTCGGCAATCATGAAAACAAATCTCAGATAACGGTTGACTAGGTAACAATGTGTAATTAGACTTAAGGTTCATTTAGCGCCGGAGTTGTCCTTTAAGTCTTTTAAGGTTTTATTAAACGCTGATAAATTGCCAAATATTCTTTTGATTATTAATGAATTAACTGATTTTTATTCTTCTGCCAATAGGTGCAACTTAGTACCTCTTCATAGATGACCAGTGAAAGTGCAAGGATCATCTTTATACCAAACAACATTGCCGAACAAGATACATTTCTTGCTTGTTTTGCAATTGCAAGTTGTAAAATTGAGTTAAGTAAATAAATACCCTGGAGAGATGAGAGACCATTCAGTATCAGACTGACTTCTGTCTGGAAAAAAATGGGTTTTCACTTGCCTTTTTCTTCTTTCAGATTTCCCAATTATTTTTCTAACATTGGTGCACTTACACTATGGAACAAATCTGGCAAGAGGATCTTAAATTTAGCATGTTTGGGAACCTGGTGCATTTTCTACCTTTTTCTGGTTAGATTAGGCTCATATAACACTGCCATCATGCTCGAGTCCGCACCAGACAATCACTCCCGAGATCGCATTATCATTTCATACAGTATATGAGTTAGAGCAACGGCTATATTCATGTTTTGCATTTCTCGACAGCTACAGATAAAGCGATAATAACCTCGCATAGCCAATTTATTAATCCATCTTGATTGACGACTCAAAGGAAACTGACCAATAAGAGGACAGATTTTCTCACATGAGACTTGCATAAACGCATTTTGGTACACTTTGAAATGTTGCCTTGTGAAATCGAATCAAACCAAGAAGAAAATGCAATATTTTAACAAATGAAGTCCCTGTTTTGGAACAAAGCAAACGATTTACAGTTCTGAAAACACCCTTAATATTCAAACGAAGCTGAATGATGCGAGCAGAGTCATAAAGTTAGCAATAGCATAACTGTTGCATTAGAACAATACCAGGGTGAATAAATAGTCAAGTCACCTTTATTTATACAGTGCTTTCCACAATATAGATCTTATCCTGTTATTAGATTATTATTACTGTGTTTTAACTTTGGGCAGCTTTATGTCCCAGGGGTTGATTATTATTATTATTAATAATAATAATAAAAACATTCAGATTCCAATTTTTTTCTTTTATGGAAATCAAATAAAAACAGACGTAGAAACCATTTACCTGTCTTCATTATTTTTGCTACTTTTCAAATGCCTTTTATGTATAGATTTTATTGTTGTACCCTTGTACCAGAGACCATGAAAATTGTAAAATTCTAACTAAATATTTTAACATCTTCAAAAAAAAAAAGTTTGTATGAGAAAGTAAACCATTTTTTACTCTTTTCAAAACTTTCTCACATTTGTGACATCATTTCCACACCGAACAATTGCCCCTAATGAAGTTTACACATAACTTAAATAGAATTTTGACTACAGATATCTTGAACCATCTTTCTAGTCAAATTACAATTGCACATATCTCTAATGATCACTTTGACCTAAATCTTAAATTTAACTGACTTGGATCTTAAATATAATTATGAATTGTCAAACCCAAGTATTAAAGGATAACTCAGCTTGCCATTTGACATTCACAGGACAGGTGTAGGATTCGACACTGGTTTGGGATTTTCTTGTAGATAACAGCTTTGACCTAGAAACCTGTAAATGATATTAAGTTAGTTGTATGTTTTGTCATAAAACAAATTCAATGCATGTTCAGTGTTAGGCCATTTTGATTAATATCTTCGTTTCAGATGTCGAAAATATATTCCAGATATCTTTAATAATGAAGAGATAATGATATCAGCAATTAGAATTGCGACAGATCAAACAAGAGTTTTCAGACACATCTGGAATTGGCAATTTTACCAATAATAATTTAGTTAGACATATCTCAATTACAATTCTATAGGCTTGTAAAAAGTCAATTGTGGATATAGGCTATTTTTTAATTACAATTTCTACAAATAAAAACTAAAATATTTCTAGTAGAATAAATGTCTTGTATGTAAATTGTGACTAGTAAGGATTACAAATATCTTAAAAGGATAGTTTACCCAATTTTGTCATAATTTACTAACCATTAAGTTGTTATAAACCTGTTTGAGTTTCTTTCTTCTATTGAACACAAAAATTATTTCGAAGAATGTTATCAATATTCTTAAAAAAAAAATGTGTGTTCAACAGTAGTACAAAACTTTTGGGATCTCTTTAAATGTATTGTTGCTATGATCGGTAAGAGATATCTGGAATTACAACTACTGTAGTTATGATCTAACTTTAACTAATATGTTTTGTGACCGACGTTCATGATTTTTTTTGTAGGTTTGCCTATCCCCAAACCAGGCAAATAGTATCCACTTTGTCACATTTTATTATTATTATCCTATTATTTATTTTATTTTATTTATTTTTTTTTGTCAATTTGACTGTTCATCGTTTTTATTTCATGCACTCAAATATTGTCTTAAAGATATGTCGGAAATGGTTGAAAAAAAGATCCTGTCATTTCCTTACTTTTTATTGTTGTTGAATGAAAAAAGCTGGATTTATCATTAATGTAAATGATAGGAGACGGTTTAGCCCACTGGAAGATAAATAAAAGACCCCTCTTTTTGTAATTTTTTTTCTTTGTTTCTAATTTATTTGTGTGGCTTGATTTTGACTGGTTTCTTTTACATCTAAGAAAGCTATTTTACATTTATATTTTGGTTATTATCCTTTAAAAAAATGTATACAAAAAAAATAATAAAAAAGGAGTATCCGCTTCGTCGCGAAGGAAGTGCGCAGGACTCTGCGAATTTCCCGGATAGAGTTTTATCGCCATATTTAGTGCAGGGTCGCCGGCAGTGTATGAGGATTTTAAGCCGCCGTTGCTCCACTAAGTAACTCAATAGCATATTTGCTCACTTTCCTATAACCTTCTCATCCCTCTGCACAAGCAAACAACGTCGCTTACCATTCCCACCTCCTCCCGATCCCCAAGTGACCATGGCAGATCGAGAGCATTTGGTATACCAGGCTAAACTAGCAGAGCAAGCAGAGAGATACGATGGTGAGTTGATTTTTATTTTTATTTTTTTGACGATTTGTATTGTCACACATTTTGAATCACCGCAGAGGAAGAATAAGAAACAGAGCAGGATTTCCGTGTCCTATTACTGGTAAAATTGTTGGTTGAACCCCCCAAAAAACAGAGTACTGGATAGTCACATGCGCACGTCCAGGTGAAATGGGAAGAAATATCCGCTTGGAAAGGCCTAGACTAACTGAACCCAACCAGAGCTTGTACTGCATTGTTACATTGTTAATGTTTCAAACTGGGTCAGTGAAGAGTCTCGAGAAAACCTGTATTATAATAATACGATTACAATAGAAGGAAGTTATAATACGTAAATAATTAAATTAGATTTAAATAAATGAATAAAATTGTATACAATAAACGTCATCAATGGATTAAATCAGATTAAAATAAATATACCATTGTATATATACATAAATAGATTAAAATGAAATAAGTAAATACTAATATATTTAGCTAGCATATATTTTCATTATTTTATAAAAAATTATGAAAAGGTAACAATAGAAAACCATTAAAACATTTAGGATGGGCTTCCCACACACATATTTCTGTGTCATCTAAATTTGAAAGCCCCTGATCTAAACTAATAATGCAGTAATGCATTAAAGGTATACTTCAGGATTTAGCATTAGCTTTGTATTAGTAGAAAACCTTTAGTATTTTCAAATTACCATGCTTTCCACCCTCATATCCCCCTGAGATGGATTTATGGATATTTTTTTACCGCTCATCAGTAATCATGCCACAAGCCTCGCGCCATTCTCCCGCGGCCCCTTGCCTCGACCTGCTCGCCACAGTAAACATAATGAGTGGCGATTGTAGAAAAGCAAAAGCCGAATCCCGGTCATTTTGGGCGATCTCGAAACACATTTTTTTGTTAATTCTTTTTTTATGTATTTATTTTATTCAATTATTATTTTTTTTGAGTTTAATCTTCCTGGACACCATGCAAAACCCCTGCACTAACAGATACATTTTTATTTAGCTACAAATGATCTCAGGTCCCCTTATTTCACAAGTACATTTATGAATTGACCTATGGCTAAGCCACGCCTTCAAACGCGATGAGCCAATCACAGTGCGCAGCTAACCCTATACACTCGGAAATTCTCTGATTCCACGTCCATTGAAATGCATTGCAGTTAGTCAGTTTTCGTTAGATTTTTTTTTTCTCGTCATTTTAAGTTTAAAATGGTCAAACGGTACGCATGGGGTACATGCAACTCCAACACTAGGTTCCCGAGAGGCTGGGCGACGGTGTGTGTGTTTTTTTTTACCCCTTCCCAAGCCACATCTCAACCGAAGTGTCTGCTCTGGATACAATTAGCCTAACATTAGAAAACATTAGCGTTAGCTTCTGGCTGCATTGTACTTCATGTCACTTTACTTAGCTTCATTAACGTATCTGTAAATAACCAAGATAACAAACGTTAACAATGTTGTGCTGAACGATTCATGTACATACTGTAGCACCAAACGGGGATGGCAACGATATGTGGTTTATCACGTTTACTGTGACCTGTACATTTTTG
Source organism: Pimephales promelas (assembly GCF_016745375.1). The sequence continues at coordinate 869,182 of NW_024121150.1, forward strand.
CCTAGAGCTGAAGCTTTTCATCGACCTTCTCAACAATAAAATTATTAATATAACCCTCCAATTCGTAGTTAAGGCCCTTTAGGTGCCTTCGAGATGATATAATCTTTCTGTCTTCCTCCTGTGACAGCTGCCATAGTGCCTGTTCCCGAATGTTGACCGTTTGTCCGAGTGAGTGGAGGGGGCGTGGCTTACCCATAGATCAATTGTTACAGGAGACCTTTGATTTCCAGATCTTTGTGGATGGGTTCCCTTTGTGTCATCAGGATCAATCTTCTCTCTCTGTTTCAGAAATGGTGGAGACGATGAAGAATGTTGCAGGGAAGGACATCGAGCTCACAGTAGAGGAGAGAAACCTGTTATCAGTTGCGTATAAGAATGTGATTGGTGCGCGGAGAGCTTCCTGGAGGATAATCAGCAGCATTGAGCAGAAAGAGGAGAGCAAGGGCGGAGAGGACAAACTCAAAATGATCCGAGAATACAGACAAACGGTGAGACTACATTTGATTTTTTTTTTTGATTTTTTTTTTTTTAATAGTTTTAGTTGGCTTTCGCACCAGAGTAATATGTTCATAGTTCCTATAACTATTGGCGGAAGAACCTGCTTTTGGATTACAGGAACTGGGAACAATTTTAGTTGTATGAACGCCCTATGGGGGACTAAAGACCCGTTCACACCGGGACGAATATCAGCGCATGTTATTCGTCAGTGTTTTTCAACGCGTTTTTTGCGTTCACACCCAAGCGTTTTTCGCTGACGATGAGTCGAGTGAACATGCAAGTGACGATGAGCCGAGTGAACATGTCTTATTTCTTCCTGGCTGTGTAGACGGTGACGTGTATTTCTTCTTCACCAGTGCATATGTGTGCTCGGCAAGACCGCGCCCCCAAGTTGTGTTTTACTGTCACTCCAGAAGCTCCAATTTCCCAATTTCATTGGTCGGATAGTTTTTGACGCGGCGCATCAAATTTAAATAACGAACCCGAGGCGTTTTTTTTTTAAATGACACTTTTACGTGTGCCGTTTTACGCATCGGTGTGAACACTCACATTGGTGGCCTTTGTTTAGTCACGAGGCGTTAAACGTCGGCGAATAACGCGCGTGAAATTCGTCCCGGTGTGAACAGGCCTTCAATAAGCTACTTCTGAGTAGGGTCTAAACCAGCACAATAGGAACCACCAGTGACTCAAATGTACGTTGGTTGACCGAACGCATGCCATATGAAACACCAGCACCTGCCATTTTTAAAAAGCTGTGTAAACACACTCAATGAACTCAAGTAACCTCATACTCCAATAACTCCATGAAAATTGATAATAATGTTGTTCTTTTCTCAGCCTCAATGATATGTAGCACTAAATGATGTCGCTGTCGGCCGACTTACTTCACTTCAGAGTTTGTGAAGGGCAATTTTGTCCTTGGGGAACCCCCCTGGTAGCTTGTTCCTGTAACTGAGTTCCTACAACTACCCAGTGCAAAGAACCTTTCAGTGATCAGTTCTTAAAAGATAAAAACTTCTTAGTGTGAGGTAGTGTTGTCAGAAGTAACGACTTCGGTACCAAGTCGATACTAAAAAATTTTAAATATGTGACAGCCCCTAATATCTCCACTGATAGATGGATCCGCTGATATACACCTGCTTTCAAACGCTCCCGTGTGTCGAAGTGCTCGTGAGGACATGTTTTTGAAGTGTTGATCATTGTGGCCAATCAGAGACATATATGTTGAGCCGAGCGCGTGAATAAAATGGCCAATCAGAGGTGTTTAAGAATCCGTTTGACAGCGCTAAAAATGCTAGGGGGAAATGCTGGTATCGTCACATTTTTATAATTTCAGTACCGACTTGGTACCGAAGTCAGTACTTTTGGCAACACTAGTGTGAGTAACATTTAAAAAAAAGTCCAAATAACCTTTTGTGCCGTGGAAAGATTGCTTGAAGGTTAAATGTTCTTCATGGAACCATCAATGCCATATATTGTTGCATTGCGCAGTGTTATGCTACGTTCACACCGGACTCGAATCGCGAAGCGTCTAGTTTGACGCTTGACCACTTTGTGTTAATTCGCGTGTCAAGAGCGAAACTGGCGTGCGTAAAAACAAAAGTTTGAAGCGAAATTTACGCGCGTGCCGCGCGTCGGAATCGAAATCCGTTGGCGGCCATTGTTTTTATGCCGACTGAGCATTCATCGAGAGAGTTACCGCTCTGTATTTATTCTGGAGAGCTAGAACAGCGGCGTGGGGATCATCGTCGCCGTATATTTGTGTCCACCGGATCCTTCGGAGCCGAACCGTTTGGCGAGTTTCACCATTTGCTCGCTCCAGGAGCTGCGCTGGATGACGGCCGCTGTCAGCGGTACTTCCGCCTGTCCCGCGCCCAGTTTGATGACCTGTTGTCCCGCATCGGAGCGAGGATCACCCTCGCCCTCATCCATCTAATCTAGCTGTCATTTATTTTTGTTTTGATGATAAATAGAGCCAGCTTCCAAAAGCTATTACTGTAACCTGTCCAGTGATTTTTATTTTTTTTTATTTTTTTTTCTCTCTCTCATGGACAGACACGAACTTATGCACATATGTTGATTGTCTTTACAACATAATACTATTTCATATAATCTAGATATGGAATGAATTCAATACAAAATGAACATGTCTTGTTTATAATGTTTTAAGTGATAAAACATTTGCTTTGTTGTGCATAATCCCACCATGCATTTATATTAACAAAATAATTTATTGAAGCATCCAGACACTTCACCACTTGAGCAAGCAGCTAGGCTCCTGATTGGTTAACGCGGCGCGAATTCACGCCAAAGTTCAGATTTTTCAACTCGGGCGGCAGACGCGGATTCGCGTCAAACGCGTGAATGCACAAATGGCACTAACTGAATCATTCGCGCTTAACGCGCCAGACGCTCAATTCGCGCCATTCGCGCGAACGAGGCGTATTCGCGTCTTTCGCGCCGCAGGAATTTTTCACGCGCGTAACGCGTCTTTGCATTGATTTAACATTGAAATCATTCGCGCCTGACGCCGTATTCGCGTCCGGTGTGAACGTAGCATTACAGTACATGGTGTAATGTGAAAGGCTTTTAGGTTTGTTTTTTAATTTAATCAAATCTAGGTATATTTGATGTCATAATTAATATGCCATTTCTTATCATTCCCTTTGCAGGTTGAGAATGAGCTGAAATCTATTTGTAATGACATACTGGATGTACTGGACAAACACCTCATTCCTGCAGCCAACACAGGAGAATCCAAAGTTTTCTACTACAAAATGTAGGTGTTTGACAAATCAAAGTACATGCATTTAGACCTTCACAACAGTGGGCGAGGGTTAGAGTGTTCAGTATCTAATATATAAATTAAAATAGTCAACTTTGCCAATGCAAATTTGATGAATCTTTTCACCCACACTTGTTTTTTTGTGTTTGTTTGCAGGAAGGGTGACTACCACAGGTACCTAGCAGAGTTTGCGACAGGTAATGACAGGAAGGAAGCAGCAGAGAACAGTTTGGTGGCGTATAAAGCTGCCAGTGACATTGCCATGATTGAGCTCCCACCCACACATCCTATCCGGCTCGGCCTAGCACTCAACTTCTCTGTCTTTTACTACGAGATCCTTAACTCCCCCGACCGCGCATGCAGGTTAGTTTTTTTCCTCTTAAAGTGTCCAATGTTTGTTTGAACTTTTACAAAACGTTATTCGAAGAGAAGAGGCTTAGTCGATCAAATTTGAATTAGTCTTTCAGGCCCCGTCCACACTACTGCGTTTTCGTTTAAAAACGGAGACCTTTTGCTACGTTTGCACCTCCCATCCAGACTAAAACGGAAAAAACGAAGACCTAAAATGGAGGAGTTTAGAAACGCTTCAGCTCTGTTTTGCGTTTTGAATCTCCGGAGGGCGTTTTAGTGAAGACGGGACAAAACGGAGGAGTTTAGAAACAATGATGCAGAGGCTCACACTCGGGCTCTGATTGGGTGTCATCAGTCATGACATGTCCTTCCCTGATTCGTCAGCCACCGTTTACACCGGCGCTTAATGTACATTTTAAGGGCTCATTATTTTGATATTTCTCTGTAATGGAGAACAATGTACATAAAAAATATTTTTTAACAGTCCTTAAAATCAAACCATTTTCGGATTTAAATTGGCAAATGTTTTTATATCTAAATGTGATCACATTGATTGATTTGGTTGATTGGATCACAAGTGGATGTGCTACATATATAAAATGTTTTGAGCTTGTCCACTTTCGACCAGTCTTAAACTCATTATACTGGATTGCTTTTGTAGTGTAAATGCTCATGTGGTCAAAGTCCCTTTCAAGGAAAGTGTTCACCTGGCGGCCATATTTTCAACGGCTCCGGGCAGCTATTTCAGGCATCCAAGAAAACGTCCAATCTATTTGATTGGGGGAATCCTGAAATCTCAAAAAACTGCTTGCCAAACTCACAAAATGCATAACATATTTCAAATGCGCAACAAAATCTGACTTGAAATGTTCCATAAATGTTATTTCTTTTGCTCTAATAGTGTCTTAAAAAAGCTTGTTTTTCAGGCTGGATGAGCCAAGCGATAGGCTCTTTTACTTAGAAGGCGGGACACATTCCACCATATTGGGTTTCAGTTTCTCCCATTCATAAGTTATTGGAGTGAACCCTCTTTCTATATAGATTTTGATGTGGTTGAATGTGTTCGAACAGCTGCAGAAATTGACTTCTCTCAGCCTACTGACACATTCTTCACATATACGCGATTTTGTTGGCTTAAGACCAAGAGTTTGGTTTGAAGACAAAAAAATAAAAATCATAATTGATTTCAAACCTGATTTCTAAATATTTCAGTCTAGATCTTTATTTTATATAATTATTTTAGCATTTCATTTGGAGTTAGATCATTTTAATTTAATACATCATGTGTTCAGAACCACTAAAAGGAAAACCCCAGTCTGACTCTCCACTCGCTCCTCCAACAGGTTGGCGAAGGCAGCGTTTGATGATGCGATAGCTGAGCTGGACACACTGAGTGAGGACAGTTACAAGGACTCTACACTCATCATGCAACTGTTACGGGACAACCTGACGCTGTGGACTTCAGACATGCAGGGAGATGGTGAGACATACACATCTTAGAGAAGGGAGAGCTACTTTGCCAATTGCCATAGTAGACTGAAGCAAACACTGAGATTCTGAATGAATTATGCCGCTTTTCCATTACCAGTACCAGCTCGACTCGGCTCGCTTTTCGCTCCGTTTTCCATTGCAGACAGTACCGCGACAAATAGTACCCGGTCGTCATAGCCACGCCTTTCGTTCCTCGCTGCCCTATCAAGCTCTCGCTGGATCCTCTCTTCGGCAACCAAACAAACGACCACAAATGGCCATAATAATATTAGTAGTTAGTTTAAAAACTATCTCTGGCCAAACTATTTAAAAAAATGGCGGGGATATTCTGAATACGTCTGCCGCGTGGAATGATGGCGCAGTGAATGGTGACGATTCTCTCTGACCAATCGGCAGTCGGCATTGTTTTCACGTCACATTTTAGTATCGGCTTAGCTCGCTCAGAACCTCGCCAGAGGTGGTACTAAAAAAGTACCCGAAAGCAGGTTCAGGTAGAACTTTTACGCAGTGGAAATAGTGTTGGGCGATATGCTCCATTTTCATATCGTCCTATCGTCAGCCTGCGAGATCGGCGATACACGATAGTATCGTGAGGGGGCGGGGCTAACATTTGATTATTAACTTGATTATTTAGCCTACTCATTAATTTGCTTGTTTTATTAGCCTACTTCGTTTTATATACGAGAATCTTTTTTCTATTTTGCTAGCAAAGGTGGAGTGTTTATTAATAGGATCAGGTTATTTCCTGGTATAGTGAGGTAAAAAAAAGAGATCCTAATCCTTTTGTTTGTCAACGGGAAATTTACGGACTCATTAGCCTATCCTCATGCCGTTACATGCAGCATTTTGACTAGGGCCTATTTCTGCACGAGATGAAAACACGTTTTAATTTCTTGGGTCAGAAAAAGTCGGAGTTTGCGATATGTGCCCCTACCAGTGCGCTCTCTGCGCACTTCAGTAAGCACGAAGTACGCGGGTTAATGTGTTTTAAATGCCGGGAGAAACAAGAGCAAGGGCCAAACGTCTAGCTGAGTCGATCGGTTTATACTTATACTTATGACTTGACTCTGATAAAGGAAACGTTTACATGACCACATGCATTGTCAAGTTTATTCAACATAATCAGGTTAAGAACGTCGTCGCATGTAAACGCGCTCAATCTCTGAAAGTGAAAGTAAAAACGGACTGCTTTCGGCATCTGCATTAACGCCGCGTTCCCTCAGAGACGACGATGATAACGGTAACTATAATACTATTTTAGTTATATTATTATTAATACTATTTAGTAATTATATTGTTTTTAGTGTTAGTGTCATTAAACGTTTTGTTAATGTGTTACGGAAACAAATACTGACGAACAACGATGCCGTTTTCATCTTGGATCTGTAGGAAATTGAATTTTGCGTCTGTTAAAACGAGCACACTTGATAATTTGGGAATGGATCACCTTGCAATTAAATTTTTATGTGGGATGTTTTTTAGTCAGTTTTAAAAACATTCTCTTAGAGGAGTCCTCATTAGTGCGTGTGTTGTTTCAATTGTTATGAGGTGATGTCGTTGTAAATTTAAACTTTATAATAATAGGCCTAATAATAATAATTTAATACATTATGGTAAAACGAGCCAATTATCGTATTGATATCGTCAAAGGCATCTGCCATCGGCGATATGTCAGACTATCGTCGATACACGATACTATCTCCTATCGGCACAACCCTAAGTGGAAAACCAGAGTCGAGTCGAGTCGAGTTGAGTCGGTACTGTGTAGTGGAAAAGCGCCATTAGATACTATTATAATAGAGAAAAAATCTGAATTGCGCAGTGCAGTCAGTGACCGAGGTACTTGCAATGCAAATATCATTTTCTTAATTGGTATTGTCAGTAAATTTAATTTCTTTAAACATTTGAGGTTTATGGACCTGAAATTGGTGTGATGATAATACTTTAAAAAATAAGAGATCACATTTACCAATTTAAATTGCCTTTACCTATTTAAAAGTAACAGGTTTGTGTTTGAAAAGATGGTCATGAGTGTCTGTAACTGCCTGAGTGATCGTCACAAAGATAGATTCCGTAAAACAACTATAAATTAATGATTGGATTGTAATATTACCATTCCTCTGAGGAAATTGTGTTGGTATCCTTGAAAAGGTTTTTAATCAAGTTGTAGCCTAGAATTTGCAATAAATTTGGTCAAAATGAGTTTTAAGAGATTAATTTGAGTATAGTTCTCGTCATAAAAGAAACAGGTATGGAGTTAACAACAAACAAACAATTAAATAAAGTTATTATTGGGCTAGAAAAGCTTGTATTGATTAACTGCAATTATTTTCCATAAATATAGCATTATTGTCATATTGTTTTATTCTGTTGATTCCCTTAAACTTTATTTAATCAAGTTAATCCGGCATTGGGTTTAGTTTTTTTTTTTAAGAAAAAAAGGATCTTAAATATATTTTTAGTGTCTATTTCTGTAATTTTCTTTAAATTCTAGTTTTTCATTTTTAATAACTAGTATGGTTTACGTCATGAAAAAAGAAACAGTGGATTAAACAAACGAACAATTTATTAAAATAAGTTCTTATTTATTTTTAGAAAAGGACACTTAAAGGTTAGTTCACCCAAAAATTCTGTCATTTATACCTTTAAACTTAGAAAACTTAAAAACTTTATATAGCCATTCTGTGCTTTTCTACAATGAGTTAAAGGTGCAAGGAAAACATTATTTGTTCCTCTTTATTTATTTTTATTATTAATTATAAAAACAAGCACATAGCTTGAGGAACATGCCAAACCAATGTGAATTTAAATAAATGTGAACGAGCACTAGTCGGCTACGAACCTGTAACCGAGTGTCGACGACAGCCACGTGACTTCAGCTTTGTTGCAGGCTTATAACGTGTGAGGTGTCAAGTTTGTCTCATAGTGTGTGGTTTTAAATCGAATGCCACTGTAATAACAGACTCTTTGTTTTTTCAGGTGAAGAACAAACTAAACCAGCACAGCCAGATGCTGAGGAAGAAAAGCAGTGAGATGTGTCCGCCAACATACTAAACCCCCCCTCTCTCTCTCTCTCTCTCTGTCTCTGTTGCTCTCTCTTTCTCATTCATCCCTGCCCTCAGGGAACCACATGGTGTCATAGAGAAGAGTTCAGATGCTGAATGCTGTTGTCCATCCTTGTTTATCACTTTATCTGTCTGTCTTTTTTCCACTCTCGCTTTTCTCCTTGTTTCGTACCTTTGCTCTCATCTATCTGACCATCTACACGAGTCTGGAGTCATTGAGAGTTCTCATGTTTTCTCTTATGTTCACCAAGGCTGCTGCTTATTGGATCAAATATACAGTAAAAACAACGTAATACTGAGAGATATTATTGCAATTTAAAATAACCGTTTTGTATTTACATATATTTTAAGGTGTAATTTATTCCTGCAATGCAAAGCTGAATTTTCAGCATCATTACTCCAGTCTTCAGTGTCATATAATCCTTCTGAAAACATTAATAATAATGGAGGAGCGAATCTGCATATTAGAATGATCGTGACACTGAAGACTGGAGTAATGATGCTGAAAATTCAGCTTTGCATCACAGGAGTACATTATTATTATTATTTTTAAATATCTAAATTAAAACCAGTTCTTTTATATCATATATAATATTTTTGATCAAATAAATGTAGCCTTGGTGAGCAGAGGAGACTTATTTCAAAAAATCTTGAACATCTTAACGACCCCAAACTTGTAAAGCGGTAGTGCACATTTTTTTTTTTTAGAAAGTTTTAGGGGTTTCATTTAATTTTTTTTTATTTTTAAAAATCTTAAGCGTTTTTTAATAAACTATTCACTTAGACCTTTATATGATTATTTGATGCCAGAATGGGATTTGGCTTTACTACCTGATGTGAACTTCATTGAGAATCACACTTTAAAATTTGCTTTGGCTTATATCTTTATTAGTGTTATTCTGTCGATTATTGGGTTGAGTTCAATGGCAATTATTGGAGATGTTTATTTTTAGAAGCTTTTTTGAGGTCGGCTGAGAGTAAGAAAAAAAAAAAACAACCTCAAGCTGTGTATCGTAAATTTGGCCTCAAAAACATTTTGCCCTCCTTTTCTAAAGTGATTGATTTTGTCAGAAAGTTCTCTGTCTGTGGTATGGTGTCCTGTGGTTTGTTACAGTAAGTAACTACGCTTTTTATAAATGAACGCAACTCTCGCCTCACCGTTATTCGAAATGTTGCTGCTGCAAAAAATATTTCTATAAAGCTGTTGTCAAAGCTTTTGTGCTTTGCCTCAGAGCTTTTTGTGTTTTAAGGCAGGAAAAAAAGAGAAAGATCTTTCTCAAGATCAGATGCAAAACTAGCAAGATGCATTTGTGTTTTTCTTCAATATACTAGTTGGGGATTTTGGTAAGACTTTACAATGAGGTTTCATTTAACATGAGTTAACTACATTATTTAACAATCCAACAATAAACGATATTACATTTTTGTTAACAATAGGTAATAGTGGGATAGTTAAACCAAAATTTTTAATTCTGTCATGATTTCCTCAATAAATAATAGGGTCCATAAACTGTTTGGTTACCCATGTTCTTCAAAATATCTTTTGTGTTCAGCAAAAGAAAGAAATTCACACAGGGTTAGGAACAACATGAGGGTAATTATAACAGCATTTTTATTTTTGGGTGATAATGAACTCTGAACCAACGTAAACAATCAAACAGTAGTAGTAGTTTTTTTTACTAACGTCAACAAAGGTAAATAAATGCTATAAATCATTTGGTTACACTTTAAATGTCCTTGTTACAGTGTAATATTGATAAACGTTTTCTTACTTTAGGGTTAGTTGCTCGAATTTATGCATAGTTTACTGTTAATGCTATGGTATGTAATGTAACGCGCCACAAGGATGCTGTAAAATAAAGTGTGACAACCGTTTGCTCATTGCCAGCTCATGTTAGATAATGCATTAACTAATGTTGACACATATGACGCCTTGTTGTAAAGTGTTACCGGGATTTCATTTCTTCGTGTATCTACTCATTCTGACTCTTTCTCTCTTCTGTCTGCATCGTCATGTATTTCTTCTGTTCAGTACATGTAACTTGAATCTGATTTGTACTGTTTATCCTGCCTGAAGCCAACAAACACCTGTCTTCTTATGGAGACACAGCATGAGATCGACTCGACCTTCCGAATAAATCAAGACTAAATAAACGAATTAATAAAACACTATCTTAACCTTTCTCTTTGTTTTGATTGATTTATTGAAGTCAAGGATGTTTATTTATTAAGGCTGATCAAAATTAAAAAAATACTGTATGCAGTCAAACCTAAATGTATTCACACACCTTGCTTTCCTCACTTACATAAATTAACTATTGTGTCCTTCATCCACTAGATTTTTTTTATATATATATATCTGGTATCTGAATAATTTTTTTATTTGAGTATGTGCGCCTCCATTAGTGACCATCCTGAGTTGTGATTTGAAAGGCAGTAGATAGTTAACTTAAACCTCAAAAAAGCTATTTTTCGTTACTTGAAATAAAGTGTGTGTGTGTGTGTATATATATATATATATATACTCATGTTATATACACACACTCACCTAAAGGATTATTAGGAAGACCATACAGAATTTTCAGAACTTAATTCTATGTGGCATTGATTCAACAAGGTGCTGAAAGCATTCTTTAGAAATGTTGGCCCATATTGATAGGATAACATCTTGCAGTTGATGGAGATTTGTGGGATGCACATCCAGGGCACGATACTTCCGTTCCACCACATCCCAAAGATGCTCTAGATCTGGTGACTGTGGGGGCCATTTTAGTCCAGTGAACTCATTGTCATGTTCAAGAAACCAGTTTGAAATGATTCGAGCTTTGTGACATGGTGCATTAACCTGCTGGAAGTAGCCATCAGAGGATGGGTACATGGTGGCCATAAAGGGATGGACATGGTCAGAAACAATGCTCTGGTAGGCCGTGGCATTTAAACGATGTCCAATTGGCACTAAGGGGCCTAAAGTGTACCAAGTGCAACATCCCCCACAACATTACACCACCACCACCAACCTGCACAGTGGTAACAAGGGATGATGGATCCATGTTCTCATTCTATTTACGCCAAATTCTGACTCTACCATCTGAATGTCTCAAAAGAAATGGAGACTCATCAGACCAGGCAACATTTTTCCAGTCTTCAAGTGTCCAATTTTGGTGAGCTCTTGCAAATTGTAGCCTCTTTTTCCTATTTGTAGTGGAGATGAGTGGTACCCGGTGGTGTCTTCTGCTGTTGTAGCCCATCCGCCTCAAGGTTGTGTGTTGTTGCTTCACAAATGCTTTGCTGCATACCTCGGTTGTAACGAGTGGTTATTTCAGTCAAAGTTGCTCTTCTCAGCTTGAATCAGTCAGCCCATTCTCCTCTGACCTCTAGCATCAACAAGGATACTTTATGATCATACTGGATGCTTTTCCCTTTTCACACCATTCTTTGTAAACCCTAGAAATGATTGTGCATGAAAATCCCAGTAACTGAGCAGATTGTGAAATATTCAGACCCATCTGGCACCAACAACCATGTCATGCTCAAAATGTCTTAAATCACCTTTCTTTCCCATTCTGACATTCAGTTTGGAGTTCAGGAGATTGTCTTGACCAGGACCACCACACCCCTAAATGCATTGAAGCAACTGCCATGTGATTGGTTAATTAGGTAATTGCACAGGGTGTGAGAACAGGTGTTTCTAATAATCCTTTAGGTGAGTGTATAATGTTAACTTAACTTAAATAATATTTTAAATCAAAATTACAGACATTTAAAATAAAACAAAAAGAAATGCACAATAAAATTACTAAAACTTTGAAGTTATATTGAAAATGGAAAATATAAAGATTCTAAATATTAGAAGGGTCTATGGGCAGGTAAGAGTTTCAGATCTTTTGATCTAATGGACAATATTGACTGGCAATTTACATTACCACTTGAGTTTAATGTTGTTTTGTATGGCAGCTTTTTTCGCCATGGAATAAAAAAAATTAAAGGTAATTGTTTAATTTCAAATTAGAGTTGAAAGTGAGAGGACACTTCTTTTTCTTATATATATATATATATATATATAGTGGCATTGTGAGAGGGTATGTACCATCTAGGTGGTTACAGCAAATGGGAACTACAAACCAAGATGGCCACCTCGTCCTGGACTACAGTTACCAGGTTCGTCAGCAGTGGGGACACAGCTGTTGTGAGTGAAGGAGAAAAGCTGTTAATGAGCTGAGAACAGAGAGAGACTGTCTGTTTTGTTTGAGAAGCATAAAGTGAAGCTGTATGAGTTTTTGGTTATGGAAAAGAATGCTTTGGAGTTTTGAGTTGATCTATTAAAAGAGACCAGTGACTTGATCTCTGCCTGGACTCGATTTGTGAACCAACTCACACTTTGATGATACCCTACCTTTCACAATGCCACAATATATATAGTTTATATATAGCCTATATAATGCAAGGAACAATCCACTGGTGTGTCTTACAGGGTTTATTTCATCTGCATTTTGAGAAAGCTTGTAGCCCTGTACACTTTTGTGAATGTGAACTCCCTCATCCAATATCTTTCACTCTGACAGCGTCATAAAAGAGTCCAGTTGAACCGTCTCACCAGTGATGGTACACAGATCCGTGTTCATGTTCCTGTTGATCATCATCTGATCTAGTTGACTCTCAAATGTCTGGCTGTCAAACCTCAGAAATGTCTGTTGTTGATGTTGCTTAGCTCCATGTCCTTTAAAATAGACTGTCTATGTTGTCAGTTTTTAGGGCTGTCTAATGTTATCCTCACCTAGCGGTTCAGAATAACACGGGCTTCACATTTTATTATATAGGGCAGGCCAAAAAAAAAAAGTTGCAGGTCTGAAACTTTTAAACATGTAAATGTTTGTATTATCATCTTGAACTGGATGTGTAGTTTGACTCGTTTGATTGGGCGAACGCATTTACAGGTGAAACTAGAAAAAAATTAGAATATCGTGCAAAAGTTAATTTATTTCAGTAATTGAAAAAAGGTGAATCTAATATATAGACTCATAGTATGCAAAGTGAGATATTTCAAGCATTTATTTGTTATAATTTTTTATGATCATGGCTTAGAGCTGAACACCTTTACACAATATTCTAATTTTGAATTTGGGGTTTTCATTAGTTGTACACTGTTAGACCTTACCAGGTTTTTTACAGTAAAATACTGGCAACACTGTTGCCAGTAATTTACTGTAAAAATGCACTAAAACTCAAGTTAACTAAAAAATACAACTTATTAGTTTTAGTGCATTTTTACAACACTGTTGCCAGTAATTTACTGTAAAAGTGCACTAAAACTCAAGTTAAGTAAAAAAAATGCAACTTATTAGTTTTAGTGCATTTTTACAGTAAATTACTGGCAACAGTGTTGCCAGTATTTTACTGTAAAAAACCTGGTAAGGTCTAACAGTGTAGTCTAAGCCAGCTTCTCCCTCATTCCCTGCTTTGTTTGCTCCCTATAGTCTCCCTGTGTTTGCAGTCCTCGTCGTGTGTACGTCATAATCAGAGCCGGACAGTAACATAGTGCATTTACTCAAGTACCATTTTGAGGGATCTGTACTCGAGTATCATTTTTAGGGAGCACTCATGACTTTACTCAAGTATGTTTGAGAGAATATTGAATATTGTACTCTTTACTCCACTACATTATATATTATAGAAATGACTATAAAAAATGGAAACAAGAAAAATCTCGGAAAACCTCAATTTGTTGTTTCCCTCTCAAACGTGATTGGATTGTGCAGGCGCCACTGATTGGGACAGCCTATCAGCAATCACCTTTAGCTTTCCGCCAAAGTCAACTCCATGGTCAGATTTAGATAAGAGACAAAACCATGGATGAAGACGCAGCAGGTCCATCCAGTGAATGTGCCAACCATTCGCCCCACCTCGCCAGACTGTTTCAATTTTCTGAATTTTCAGAAATTTCTTATGTTTAACAAAGCAACATGGTAAAAAGATGAAAATGACTTAATTTTATTTTCAATTCCTTTTACATTCTCCAAGATATTATCATTAACATTTTTTTTCATAACTCCATGTAGGACGTTTCTGTCCATAAATGTAAGCACTGTGGCAGTAGTAATGCAATTTTTAGAAAATGTACTCTTGATACTCAAGTACTTTTAAAAACTAGTACTTCAGTACTTTTACTTAAGTAGACATCTGACTAGTTTTACTTGTACTTGAGTAAAATTTAGCAAGGGGTATCTGCACTTTTACTCAAGTATGGGATGGTGATGGCGCAGTGGATAAGACACATGCCTTTGGTGAGAGAGACACCGATGTGTCCCTGAGCAAAACATTTAACCCCTACACTCTCAGAAAAAAAGGTACAAAAGCTGTCACTGGGGCTGTACCTTTTCAAAAGGTAAACTTTTGTACCCAAAGGCTGCATATTGGTACCTTAGTGGTACATATTAGCACCTAAAATGTACATATTAACACCTAAAATGTACATATTAACACCTAAAATGCACATATTAGCACCTAAATGCACATATTAGCACCTAAAATGTACATATTAGCACCTAAAATGCACATATTAACACCTAAAATGTACTTATTAGCACCTAAAGTGTACATATTAACACTAAAAATGTACATATTAACACCTAAAATGTACATATTAGCACCTAAAATATACATATTAGGACCTAAAATAGACATATTAGCTCCTGAAATGTACACATTGACACTAAAAATGTACATATTAGCACCTAAAATGGACATATTACCTCCTGAAATGTACATATTAACACTAAAAATTTACATATTAGCACCCAAAATGCAAATATTAACACCTAAAATGTACTTATTAGCACCTAAAATGTACATATTAACACCTAAAATGTACATATTAGCACCTAAATGCACATATTAGCACCTAAAATGTACATATTAGCACCTAAAATGCACATATTAGCACCTAAAATGTACTTATTAGCACCTAAAATGTACATATTAGCACCTAAATGCACATATTAGCACCTAAAATGTACATATTAGCACCTAAAATGCACATATTAGCACCTAAAATGTACTTATTAGCACCTAAAATGTACATATTAACACTAAAATGTACATATTAACACCTAAAATGTACATATTAGCACCTAAAATATACATATTAGGACCTAAAATAGACATATTAGCTCCTGAAATGTACATATTAACACTAAAAATGTACACATTAGCACCTAAAATGGACATATTAGCTCCTGAAATGTACATATTAACACTAAAAATTTACATATTAGCACCTAAAATGCAAATATTAACACCTAAAATGTACTTATTAGCACCTAAAATGTACATATTAACACCTAAAATGTACATATTAGCACCTAAAATGTACATATTAACACCTAACATGTACATATTAGCACCTAAAATGCACATATTAGCACCTAAAATGTACTTATTGGCACCTAAAATGTACATATTAACACTAAAAATGTACATATTAACACCTAAAATGTACATATTAGCACCTAAAATATACATCCTAAAATAGACATTAGCTCCTGAAATGTACATATTAACACTAAAAATGTACATATAAGCACCTAAAATGGACATATTAGCTCCTGAAATGTACATATTAACACTAAAAATGTACATATTAGCAGCTAAAATGCAAATATTAACACCTAAAATGTACTTATATTAGCACCTAAAATGTACATATTAGCACCTAAAATGTACATATTAACACCTAAAATGTACATATTAACACTAAAAATGTACATATTAACACCTAAAATGTACATATTAGCACCTAAAATATACATCCTAAAATAGACATATTAGCTCCTGAAATACATATTAACCCACTCAGACCCTGTGTCCATTACAATGGACATCACATGTCAGCCCCCTTTTTTTAACTTCTGGAGCATTTCACAATGGACAAATATGGAATAAAAATGCAAAAATGGAGTCACTAGACCCTTCCAGAGCTGATATACTGAGATCCCACGCAACATTTATGCCATGATAAATATCTCAATATCTCAGCTCTGGAAGGGTCTAGAGCCTCCATTTTTGCACTCAGATCTTAGTCTCATGGCCCTCTATCAGAATCCAGAGTTTCAAGAAGATTGGAGAAAATTATTTTTTCGCACCAAAAAAAAAAAAAAACGAAAGGGGTACGTACAACTGTCGTTTTTTTGGGTCGAAATTTTGAGTTGCTCTGATCTTCTTGAAACTCTGGATTCTGATAGAGGGTCATGGGACTTAGACCTGAGTGCAAAAATGGAGGCTCTAGACCCTTCCAGAGCTGAGATATTGACATCCCACGCAGCATTTATGCCATTATAAATATCTCAATATCTCAGCTCTGGAAGGGTCTAGAGCCTCCATTTTTGCTCTCAGATCTTAGTCTCATGGCCCTCTATCAGAATCCAGAGTTTCAAGAAGATTGGAGAAAATTATTTTTTCGCACCAAAAAAAAAACGAAAGGGGTACCACTGTCGTTTTTTTTCCGCGTCGAAATTTTGAGTTGCTCTGATCTTCTTGAAACTCAGGATTCTGATAGAGGGCCATGAGACTTAGACCTGAGTGCAAAAATGGAGGCTCTAGACCCTTCCAGAGCTGAGATATCGAAACTCAAAAATTCGACCCGAAAAAAAAACGACAGTAGTACCCCTTACGTTTTTTTTTTCGGGCGAAAAATTAAGTTTCTCCAATCTTCCCAAAACTCTGGATTCTGATAGAGGGCCATGAGACTTACACCTGAGTGCAAAAATGGAGGCTCTAGACCCTTCCAGAGCTGAGATATCGAAACTCAAAAATTCGGCCCGAAAAAAAAAGACAGTGGTACCCCTTACGTTTTTTTTTTTTCAGGCGAAAAATTAAGTTTCTCCAATCTTCCCAAAACTCTGGATTCTGATAGAGGGCCATGAGACTTAGACCTGAGTGCAAAAATGGAGGCTCTAGCCCCTTCCAGAGCTGAGATATCGAAACTCAAAAATTTGACCCGAAAAAAAAACGACAGTGGTACCCCTTTCGTTTTTTTTTTTCGGGCGAAAAAATTAAGTTTCTCCAATCTTCTCAAAACTCTGGATTCTGATAGAGGGCCATGAGACTTAGACCTGAGTGCAAAAATGGAGGCTCTAGCCCCTTCCAGAGCTGAGATATCGAAACTCAAAAATTCGGCCCGAAAAAAAAAACGACAGTGGTACCCCTTACGTTTTTTTTTTTTTCGGGCGAAAAATTAAGTTTCTCCAATCTTCCCAAAACTCTGGATTCTGATAGAGGGCCATGAGACTTAGACCTGAGTGCAAAAATGGAGGCTCTAGCCCCTTCCAGAGCTGAGATATCAAACTCAAAAATTCGGCCCGAAAAAAAAACGACAGTGGTACCCCTTACGTTTTTTTTTTCGGGCGAAAAATTAAGTTTCTCCAATCTCCTCAAAACTCTGGATTCTGATAGAGGGCCATGAGACTTAGACCTGAGTGCAAAAATGGAGGCTCTAGCCCCTTCCAGAGCTGAGATATCGAAACTCAAAAATTCGGCCCGAAAAAAAAACGACAGTGGTACCCCTTACGTTTTTTTTTTTTCGGGCGAAAAATTAAGTTTCTCCAATCTTCCCAAAACTCTGGATTCTGATAGAGGGCCATGAGACTTAGACCTGAGTGCAAAAATGGAGGCTCTAGCCCCTTCCAGAGCTGAGATATCGAAACTCAAAAATTCGGCCCGAAAAAAAAAACGACAGTGGTACCCCTTACGTTTTTTTTTTTTCGGGCGAAAAATTAAGTTTCTCCAATCTTCATCAAAACTCTGGATTCTGATAGAGGGCCATGAGACTTAGACCTGAGTGCAAAAATGGAGGCTCTAGCCCCTTCCAGAGCTGAGATATCGAAACTCAAAAATTTGACCCGAAAAAAAAAACGACAGTGGTACCCCTTTCGTTTTTTTTTTTTCGGGCGAAAAATTAAGTTTCTCCAATCTTCTCAAAACTCTGGATTCTGATAGAGGGCCATGAGACTTAGACCTGAGTGCAAAAATGGAGGCTCTAGCCCCTTCCAGAGCTGAGATATCGGAACTCAAAAATTCGGCCCGAAAAAAAAACGACAGTGGTACCCCTTTCGTTTTTTTTTTCGGGCGAAAAATTAAGTTTCTCCAATCTTCCAAAACTCTGGATTCTGATAGAGGGCCATGAGACTTAGACCTGAGTGCAAAAATGGAGGCTCTAGACCCTTCCAGAGCTGAGATATCGAAACTCAAAAATTTGACCCGAAAAAAAAAACGACAGTGGTACCCCTTTCGTTTTTTTTTTTTGGGCGAAAAATTAAGTTTCTCCAATCTTCTCAAAACTCTGGATTCTGATAGAGGGCCATGAGACTTAGACCTGAGTGCAAAAATGGAGGCTCTAGACCCTTCCAGAGCTGAGATATCGAAACTCAAAAATTCGACCCGAAAAAAAAACGACAGTGGTACCCCTTTCGTTTTTTTTTTCGGGCGAAAAATTAAGTTTCTCCAATCTTCTCAAAACTCTGGATTCTGATAGAGGGCCATGAGACTTAGACCTGAGTGCAAAAATGGAGGCTCTAGACCCTTCCAGAGCTGAGATATCGAAACTCAAAAATTTGACCCGAAAAAAAAAACGACAGTGGTACCCCTTTCGTTTTTTTTTTTCGGGCGAAAAATTAAGTTTCTCCAATCTTCCCAAAACTCTGGATTCTGATAGAGGGCCATGAGACTTAGACCTGAGTGCAAAAATGGAGGCTCTAGACCCTTCCAGAGCTGAGATATCGAAACTCAAAAATTTGACCAGAAAAAAAAAACGACAGTGGTACCCCTTTCGTTTTTTTTTTTTTTGGGCTAAAAATTAAGTTTCTCCAATCACCTCAAAACTCTGGATTCTGATAGAGGGCCATGAGACTTAGACCTGAGTGCAAAAATGGAGGCTCTAGACCCTTCCAGAGCTGAGATATCGAAACTCAAAAATTTGACCCGAAAAAAAACGACAGTGGTACCCCTTTCGTTTTTTTTTTCGGGCGAAAAATTAAGTTTCTCCAATCTTCCCAAAACTCTGGATTCTGATAGAGGGCCATGAGACTTAGACCTGAGTGCAAAAATGGAGGCTCTAGACCCTTCCAGAGCTGAGATATCGAAACTCAAAAATTTGACCAGAAAAAAAAAACGACAGTGGTACCCCTTTCGTTTTTTTTTTTCGGCGAAAAATTAAGTTTCTCCAATCACCCAAAACTCTGGATTCTGATAGAGGGCCATGAGACTTAGACCTGAGTGCAAAAATGGAGGCTCTAGACCCTTCCAGAGCTGAGATATCGAAACTCAAAAATTTGACCCGAAAAAAAAACGACAGTGGTACCCCTTTCGTTTTTTTTTCGGGCTAAAAATTAAGTTTCTCCAATCTCCTCAAAACTCTGGATTCTGATAGAGGGCCATGAGACTTAGACCTGAGTGCAAAAATGGAGGCTCTAGACCCTTCCAGAGCTGAGATATCGAAACTCAAAAATTCGGCCCGAAAAAAAAACGACAGTGGTACCCCTTACGTTTTTTTTTTTTCCGGGCGAAAAATTAAGTTTCTCCAATCTTCCCAAAACTCTGGATTCTGATAGAGGGCCATGAGACTTAGACCTGAGTGCAAAAATGGAGGCTCTAGCCCCTTCCAGAGCTGAGATATCGAAACTCAAAATTTCGACCCGAAAAAAAAAACGACAGTGGTACCCCTTACGTTTTTTTTTTCGGGCGAAAAATTAAGTTTCTCCAATCTTCTCAAAACTCTGGATTCTGATAGAGGGCCATGAGACTTAGACCTGAGTGCAAAAATGGAGGCTCTAGACCCTTCCAGAGCTGAGATATCGAAACTCAAAATTTGACCCGAAAAAAAACGACAGTGGTACCCCTTTCGTTTTTTTTTTTCGGGCGAAAAATTAAGTTTCTCCAATCTCCTCAAAACTCTGGATTCTGATAGAGGGCCATGAGACTTAGACCTGAGTGCAAAAATGGAGGCTCTAGACCCTTCCAGAGCTGAGATATCGAAACTCAAAAATTTGACCCGAAAAAAAAACGACAGTGGTACCCCTTACGTTTTTTTTTTTCGGGCGAAAAATTAAGTTTCTCCAATCTTCCCAAAACTCTGGATTCTGATAGAGGGCCATGAGACTTAGACCTGAGTGCAAAAATGGAGGCTCTAGACCCTTCCAGAGCTGAGATATCGGAACTCAAAAACTTGACCCGAAAAAAAAAACGACAGTGGTACCCCTTACGTTTTTTTTTTTTTCGGGCGAAAAATTAAGTTTCTCCAATCTTCCCAAAACTCTGGATTCTGATAGAGGGCCATGAGACTTAGACCTGAGTGCAAAAATGGAGGCTCTAGCCCCTTCCAGAGCTGAGATATCGAAACTCAAAAATTCGGCCCGAAAAAAAAACGACAGTGGTACCCCTTTCGTTTTTTTTTTTCGGGCTAAAAATTAAGTTTCTCCAATCTCCTCAAAACTCTGGATTCTGATAGAGGGCCATGAGACTTAGACCTGAGTGCAAAAATGGAGGCTCTAGCCCCTTCCAGAGCTGAGATATCGAAACTCAAACATTCGGCCCGAAAAAAAACGACAGTGGTACCCCTTACGTTTTTTTTTTCCGGGCGAAAAATTAAGTTTCTCCAATCTTCCCAAAACTCTGGATTCTGATAGAGGGCCATGAGACTTAGACCTGAGTGCAAAAATGGAGGCTCTAGGCCCTTCCAGAGCTGAGATATCGAAATTCAAAAATTCGGCCCGAAAAAAAAAACGACAGTGGTACCCCTTAAGTTTTTTTTTTTTCGGGCTAAAAATTAAGTTTTTCCAATCTCATCAAAACTCTGGATTCTGATAGAGGGCCATGAGACTTAGACCTGAGTGCAAAAATGGAGGCTCTAGCCCCTTCCAGAGCTGAGATATCGAAACTCAAAAATTCGGCCCGAAAAAAAAACGACAGTGGTACCCCTTACGTTTTTTTTTTTTCGGGCGAAAAATTAAGTTTCTCCAATCTTCCAAAACTCTGGATTCTGATAGAGGGCCATGA
>NW_024121150.1:890915-920953 GCF_016745375.1 Pimephales promelas
ATTCAAACATGTCGAAAAGGGGGAAACAAAGCCGATGAGGACTAATTTCGCGGTCGGCTTGGTGTGTTCCGGGCTTAACATGAACGCGCTTGACGTCACATCCGCAGACAGCGCGGGGAAAGTCCGACCCGACAGAAAATAGGAAAAATAGGAGCTTATATACAGGCTTATAGGTGCACCCACTGTGAGCGGACAAGCTGTCAGTATGCTCATGAGGAGATGTTTGAGTCATAAATGATAAAATAAAAAGGCTATTGTTACGTTTATTTTTGGGGAAAAGCTGCATATAGCCTCTTTAAAGAGAAAGACACATCTTTTCAGCTTGCCACTGTAAATCGCTTTTTTTTTCTGTACTTAGTGCAATGTCCCTCTCTGTGCTGACAATGATGCACCTGGGCCCCTTGGGGACCCTAACCAATCTCCTGCATTCTGCCAGAACGAACAAACAGGACGTGCAACAAGTGACGCAATAGTTAGACACTATTTCGGATTTGGATTTGTTTTGGATTTCAAAAATTAGTGATCGCCATTCTTTGCATTTTCTTGATTATTTTGTAATCATTGCATGCCATGTATCACTAATAAATATTCTAAAAACAAAAAGTATTTTTCGATTGTGATGAATATATATATATATATATATATATATATATTATATATTAGGGCTGTGCAAAAATTAATTGCGATTAATCGCATCCAAAATAAAAGTCTGTGTTTACATAATATATTTGTGTGTGCTGTATATAATTATTTTGTATATATAAATACACACACATGGGTGTGTAAATTTAAGAAAATGTGTTATTCATATATAAAATATTTATATTTATATAATATATAGATGATACATTTATATATATATACAGAATTTAAGCGCAAATAATTCTTAAATATATACATGCATGCATAGGTATTTATATATACAAAATAATTATATACAGCACACACAAATATATATATATATATATATATATATATATACGTATATTAATCACATATTCATCATCAAATTCGGATCCGAATATTCCACATACGCATATGATGGAACTCCCCGTAGCTCCCGTACGACTCTCCATTGAAAATGAATGACTTCCGGTCTGACGACTGTCGTTTGTCGTGTGCAGTGGAAAGGCGGCTTGAGTGTTATTCCCTGATCTGTTATCCCGTGTTTACCTGGACTCTTGACCCTTGCCTGTTTACGAACCAGTGCTGCCTGCCTCAACCTACGCCTGTTAACACCACGAATTATTGGATTGCCCTTGTTTATTTTTTGTGCCTGGTTTATACCTGTTTAGTTAAAGTTATAATAAAGCTCTGTGCATGGATCCGACTGGCTCTGTCTGTATGTTACAGATATCTTGTAAGATACTGCATGATCCAAATATAGTATTAATTTATACATTTTTAAAGTTTTCATTACATGTTGGGCATGAAATACATGCTGAATCCACCCTTCTGATGGGATCAGTTTAATCCAGATTTTTTGATCGAAGTGATCTAATCCGATTATGTAATCCGTTTTTTCTTTAAAAAAAAAAACATTTTCAAGATTTGATTCAATCCGTTATCCAAAATGGATTACTTTTGAAAAACCGGGCCCTGGATTTGCTTATTAGCAGTTTTTCAGCTAGTAGACAGCTGAAATCAACTGTCAGTCAGTTCATGGCTGGAATAAACAAATGGCAGGACTTCTACTTTCTGACTCCTGGATAATACACCTCTTGTCATATGGAGAGATCACTGTGAGATCAATCTGTTGACATGGTTATATTAATAATTTAAACAGAATTTTTATCATGTCATATGGTAGGGGGCATTATTTCACTAGTAATGAATCTCCTGAACAAAAGGCATATGAAGAAGCATAAACAGGCAAAAGCATATGTAAGCAGATGCATGTAAAAATATTGAAACTCTGAAAATATTGAAATATTGAAACCCATATTCAAATGTTGATAATAAAATAATGCAACAATAAGCTACTATTAAACTTTTTTTAAGCAGAGGCTCTGCTCTTTTTTTTTTTTTTTTTAGATATTTCAAATGTTGATAATAAAAGAATGCTAGAATATGCTAGAATAAAAAAAATTAAACAGAGGCTCTGTTATTTCTTTTGATATATTTCCTGTTCAGACATTCATAGTGTTGTACAGTAGGCTAGTAGCTAAAATCGACATCTTCACTCTTTATTCAAGTATTATTCAAAATGTGTTAACGGTTTTGTAAGCACATTGGATAGTTGTGTTTGGACTCATTGTGTTTTGACTCACAAAAACTATTTTTTTTATTTGTGATCATTTTTGCCCAGGCTGTCATATAAAGAAATTATAATAACAAAGACAAGAGAGAACTAATGAAACATTAATAACTGATTATGTTGTTGTCAATGTATGCTTTCTCCTCCTTATAGCTTTTTGTTTTTTGTGCAGTTTTTTGCATAGTAAACAAAACCTGTAGCTGCAGTTTGTCTTTTTTTAACCAAATAATGTTGTACCTTAACCAAATTTACTGTTTTGTTCTTCCCTCATATTTAGAATATTTTAAAAATATATAAAATATATATTCCTCATGTTTCAGAGGTTAACTTGAACTCGTAGGGTCTTTGAAAACAAAAATCACAAAATTTTTATTAGTAATGATGTAAATATATTAAAAAATAATTTAAAAAAATACTGAACTGAACTCAAAACTTCAGATTAATTTAAGAAAAATGTGTTGTTTTTTTTTTTTTTTTTTTTTTTGAGAATGATCCAGATGACATCAGTACACAATTTGTATGTGAGGATCTGTGTGTTTGTGTTAAAACATACATTTTTGCAGTCCTTTTGAAAGCCTCCCCTCTCCTCCATGGTCCAAACTACAGTAACACAAACATACCAAATTACCATGACACATCTACTATATATACACATAATATACACATCTGTCAGTGTATAAAATTCAACAATTAAATGGTGACAAACAGGATTCAATTATGAAAAAGAAATCAGTGGTGTATAGTCCAGGGGTCAGAAAGTAGAAGTCCTGCCATGTGTTTATTCCATCCATGAATTGATTGACAGTTGATTTCAGCTGATTTCTCCTGACTAAAAAAACTGCTAATAAGCAGATCCAGGTGATTGGAACAAAATACTGAGAAAGACTGGACTTTTACTTTCTGAACCTGGACTTTACAACTCTGCATAGTAGGGGTGTTTTGTTCTGCTTTCATTACATTTGCCATTTGATCAATGTTGTGGTGGTTGCGCCAGAGCGGATTTTGGTCGGCAGGAAAAATAGTCCAATGAATCCTTCGTTTTTTGTAATGTGTACCGAACCGAAAGCCTTGTACTAAATGGTTCAATACGAATACAATGTACCAGTACACCCCTACTGCATAGCAATGCTATATGTCAGCCAAGAGTAGAGAAATAAACCAGACCTGGATCTTATCTGAGCCACAAAATCTATGTGTATTAAATATATCATTTCAGCCTTAAAGCTTGATAACAAGCAGACTCACTGAAGAAAACGAGACAAGCAGAAACACAAGAACTACAACTGACTTTGGACACAGTCTTAGAGGAAATGAACTGAAGAGAAAAGAAGACATTAAATCTGAAGATCTCAGCAGAGGAAGATTAAACATTACCAGCTTCACTTCACTAACCACACTGACTTTATTTTCTGTTAGACGTCTACGGAAGTTTTATTGAGACAGAATTTTAACTGTTTCATTTGAACTCACCATAACAGTGATTAGTGTTTCCATTAGTTGGGGTCTTAACTGTTTTCATTTCTTTAGGCTCTTTTTAGCTGCTATGATGTTTGTCAGACACATTTACAGCAGCAAAGAAAGCAAAAGAGAAATGAGATCAGGTGATGATGGTTACCTGGTGATGGTTTTATAACACAATTGTATATAGAGTTGGTGGGCACACTTAACATAGTAGGCTTGTTTGAGATGCGCCTTGCCTCGCCTGACATGTATGTGAGAGTGGGCGGCTGCAGTAAGAGGAGGAGTGAAAAAAAGCGTAGTCAAGCCGGACAGATCTCGCTTCTCACAGTGGGACAGATCTCGCAGTGGATCTGACACCTGTGAGATCAAAGACTAATATCGCGGGATTCACACTTATACACAGTGTTGCTAATAAACTGAATGTAATTTAAGTTCCCTTTCGTAGTCACTCCGAATTACGTCGAATGACGAGAATGGGGTTTCGCTTAGAAACCTTGTCATCTTCGAGTATTATAAAACGAGCCAATGGCGATGAAATGCCATGGATCTGCGGAATCTGCATAGCGTATTGTGGAGTTGTTTAATCCTCCTCTGCTGAGATCTTTAGAGAGGGTCAGTTGGGTTTCTGCAGGTCTCTTTTTCTGTTCTCTTCTTTCCTTCATTTATTCTGCTTATTAACAGGCTTTATTAAGGCTGAAATGACTCCATATTTAATATACACAGATTTTGTGGCTCAGATAAGGTCCCGTTCTGTTTTATTTCTTTACTCTTGGCCAGGGGTCCTCAACTCTGGCCCGCAAGATCCACTTGCCTGCAGAGTTTACCTCCAACCCTTATCAAACTCACCTGAACAAGCTAGTCAATGTCTTCATGATTTGCAAAATCCCCAGTGTTAAATCAATACTGCTCAGAGTACATATTGTTCCAATCTAAAGAGTGTTAAAAGTGGTAAAGTTAATGAGATAATCAACAACATCAATAATGGTCACTCAATTAATCACTTAATTAGCTCTTAACTTTAATACTGCTTCGGTATTAATTTAAGGCTACGTTTACACATAGCCGGGTATTTAGAGAAATTAAAAAAATCGTTTTCTGTAATAAAACAGGGTTTTTGTGTAAATGAGAGGCGGGAAATGAGAAATGTAAATGAGAAACGGGGCCACAAACTCTTGAGTGTGGAGTCAATTAAACTCCCAGAAGGGTTAATTTAACACTGGAGTTTTGCAGTCTAGCTTCAAGCTGCATTTATGGGCCAATCAAACCAATGGCAAGGTGTTATGGCATTCATACGAAACAGAGAGTGGGAAAAAAAATAGATTACTTATGTTTGACATACTTGAGTGTTTTTAGTGAACAGTTTGGATCATTCAGTTTCTCAGAGAGCAGCTTGACTCCTAAATTGCCTGGGTGATTGTAGCTCAGATCCAGCTCTCTCAGATGTAAAGGGTTTGAACTCAGAGCTGAAGACACATAACCACAGCCTTCCTCTGTCACCATACAGCCTGACAACCTGCAGATGTACAATGATGAGTGTTAGTATGTTTGTATCATCTTTTTCAAAATACTCATATGTAGACCTGCATGCATACGGATTAATTAAATGGTGTAAATATTATCCCAGACATTAAATAGTGTCGGCCCAGAAACGGCACATCTGGAATGAGTGAAATCTACATTTACCAGGCGTGGCCCAGATCTGGCCCCACACTATGTTGCTGTCTGACTATTTTGTTTAAATTATTTTTAAAAATATCATCCATAAATCAATGGTGATGGCATTGAGTCAATGTTACAATGGTGATGTTGGTTCAACATCATGCATGCACTGAATGAAAACACAAAACAATTGCAACTGACTTAAAGCCACAAATCCTGAAATCCACTGCAAATAAAAGAAGACAATAAATCTCGCAAGATCTCAGCAGCAGTTTTTTTTTTTTTTTTTTTTTTGAGAATTAGGTGTAGTAGTTGATGTTTTAATAGGGTTGGTCACCATTGTTGTAATCAGTGTTTGCTTTAGTTGGGCAGTTTGACTCTTGTCTTTTGTTTGCTTCTCGTTTTTGTAGTAGTGTTTGCCAAAACATAATGAGTTGCAAAGAAAACCAGAAACAAAGATAATCAGGTGAAACAGTTTTAGGTGTCATTAGAATTAGAAGTGTCCACCTCAACAAAAATGGTTACTGCTTTCTTGCAACATATCTAATGTTCAGATTTACATTTTAATAGGTGGTTTGCAGTCACGTGATTGTGTTGACGCGCGGAACGCAGATGGAGGGCAAGGAGCGAAGAGCTCAATGGACGAGATGGAGGAAAATCCGTACTGTACTACTTTAGACGCTATTACAAGAGAAATATATAAACAGAAAATCGAAACATATGTTGGACGTGATCCTTACGTTATGAAGAGGACCGATTTTCAACTGAATTGAGAGATTTGCCTGCCATAGAGGCTGCAAATATCAGCAACTAACTCGTCTTACAGACATACTTTGACTTTACAAAGTTCGGAAACTGGTACGTTACACAAACAGCCACATAAGTGTATTTAAACACCTGAATAATGTAATTATAAGCCACATAAATAATGTGTAAACTCTCACAGTTGACGAAGTGATCACTGCGCACACACACACAGGCATTTTCCCATTCGGCTCCTCCCGACCGCAGACGTAGGTTTATAATGCATTTTTCCCGGTGTTTTTCTGTCAATTTCTTGTATTTTCTCCCCTATGAACAACAACTTTTGTCACACGATAAAAACTCCTCGTGGTTTGATCGATTTGAGCAACCGTAAACGACGCAAAACACAGG
Organism: Pimephales promelas; assembly: GCF_016745375.1. The sequence goes on from NW_024121150.1 coordinate 897,448, forward strand.
CATTTTGAATGTGTTAAAGTGCTTCCTAAATATAGAAATCACTTCCTGCCCTCCATTTGCGTTTCGCGCCATGGCAACGCAGTTGCGTGACGTCACGTGAAAACAAGCTATTCTTGTAATCGTTCTTCTCACATTTATTTATTCAGTTCATGACCTCACCATCTGTGTCGCCAATACCCTTTGTCTCCAGAATGTGAGTACACACGCCTCAAAGATTGCTTAAAGAAGTGCACATTCTTCCGTCAAGTTTTTTTTTTAATAAAGATCACAACCCTTGTGTGGAAACTGGCGTACGTACGTTTCCAGCCCCGTTTTGTGCGTGCACACACTTTATAAATGACACCCCTGATGTTTTGTTGGAACCAGTAGTTGAGAGTGTTGTGTATCTCTATTTATTTTGGAGCTTTACTTATGGTAGTAGTTTTCTCTCGTTAGTTCCTTTTTGATCATTCTATGATTGAGATTCACAAAGGTAGAAGTGAATGTTAATTTTCATGATTTATTGTATGATTTAATTAATCTGTTTTACCTCTTACCAGCAATTTGCAAGTTAATGATTTCTTTTGGTCTAAAAACAGATTGAATGTCAGATTTTTGTCAAAATTGGGTTTTCAATCAATTATTATTCTATATCTTGTTTATCATCTCTGAATATATCTTGGGAAAATTCACTAGTTTAGTGCAGAAAAATAGCGATTTATACTGGCAAGCTGAAAACGTCTTTCTCTTTAAGAACACGCACGGCGCAGTAGAGGGGCAAAAAACAACAAAATCACCCATTTAGCTCTCCTTCTCTTAACACTACAAAGACAGTTTCGCCTATCGAAATAAACCACATAACAGAATAAAGGTCCCACCAGTCCTGTGTAAACTACAACAGCACGAAAGTTTTTATTTATTTGTTTTTATCCAGCGTTATCATGTGGACGTGGTGTGATGCGGAGCACAAGAGAGCTGCTCGCTTAAAAGACCTTTCTCACCTCTCAATCGTCCAAATTCAAAATGGTTTGCACAGGATGAATTTTGAGTTTGTAAGCTTTCGAATGATACCTAATGATGATAACAGATCACTCTAAATTATAATGTTGACATACTACTTTGAAATTATGTATTGTGAAAAGCACTACATATAAATGTGAATTAAATTTCATTGAATTGGTTGATGGTCAAAATGGCACCAGCTGGCGTAAATGTGACATATTCAAATGTAATTATTTGACATTTACCCGATTTGAATGCACATACTTTAGGACACACTGATGTCATAAAAATTTGTGCCCGTCATCTTTTAGAAGTTTACAACTGTTTACAACTGATTTTATTACCTCAGTATCTGCAGTTGACAGTTTGAACTCTTCAGTCCATTACAGATCAGCTTCACTCCTGAATCCTGCAGGTCATTATTACTCAGATCCAGCTCTCTCAGGAAAGAGTTTGAGGATTGTAGAGCTGATGCCACAATTTCACAATGCTGAGCAGTCACATTACAGCCAGCAAGACTGAAATGGTGTAAAACATGAAAAAGCATTCCTTATTATTCATCTCTATATCAATGATATCAGCTTCATTCTTGAAAAGACATTCAAATGAAATAATTAAGACATTATTAATCACTCACCAGGCTTTTTTGCAGTTGATCACAGCTGGTATCAGTCTTCTTCTACCCTCATCCGATGTGTTGTATTTCTTGGGGTCCAGCTCATCCAGCACCTCCTCTGACATCTGAAGCATATAGGCAATTGTTGAGCAGTGAGCAGGAGAGAGTTTCTTCTCTGAGTGTTTGTTTGATTTCATAAACTCCTGAATCTCTCTGGACAGAGTCTGATCTTTGACTTCCAGCAGACAGAGGAACAGATTGATGGATCTTTCAGAGGAGAGTCCATGTCCATCTTTGATCTTCTCTTTAATGTACTGTGTGGTTCTCCTGATGCTCTCTGAGTTGTTCTCTGTGTGTGTTAGTAGATCCTGTAAGAGTCCCTGATTGGACTCCAGTGAGATTCCCAGTAGGAATCGCAGGAACAGATCGAGGTGTCCATTCTCACTCTCAAGGGCTTTATCTACTGCACTTTCCAGTAAACCATTAATTAAATCAAAAAACTGGGATGTATCAGATTTTTGTCTATTGTAATAGTAAAACACATAGAAAGCAGCAAGAAGCTCCTGAACACTCAGATGAATGAAGCTGTAAACTTTCCTCTGATAAATCACAGATTCCTCCTTGAAGATCTCAGTGCAAATTCCAGAATACACTGAGGCATCAGTGACGTCTATACCGCTCTCAATCAGGTCCTTCTCATAGAACATCACATTGCCCTGCATCAGCTGATGGAAAGCCACTTCAGCAAGTTTCACAATAACTTCTCCGTTGGACTGCAGGCGTTTCTCTCGATCTGTCTCTTCATACTTCTGATTCATTGTGTTGATCTGAATCAACAGGAAGTGGATGTACATTTCAGTCAGAGTTTGCGGAATTTCGGCACTCAGATCTTCTTTCAGGAGCTTTTGAAGCACAGTGGATGAGATCCAGCAGAAGACGGGTATGTGGCACATGATGTGGAGGCTTCTTGCTCTTCTGATATGTGAGAGGATTTTGCTAGCTTGATGCTCGTCACTGATTCTCTTCTTGAAATATTCCTCCTTCTGAGGCTCATTGAATCCCTGAATCTCTGTCAGACGGTTTATGTAATTGGAGGGTATTTTATTGCATGCTGCTGGTCTGGTGGTGATCCAGATGAGAGCAGATGGTAGCAGTTCTCCTTTCATGAGGTTTGACATCAACACACCCACTGATGAAATCTCAGTCACATCAGAAACCTTCTGAGCATCTGAAAACATCAGTGTCATTCTGCTTTCATCCAGGCCATCAAAGATGAACACAACTTTACACTCATAAATCTTTGAGTCCAGATCTTTAATTTCAGGATGAAAGTCCAGCAAAAGTCTGTGAAGACTGTACTGATGATCTCCTATCAAGTTCAACTCTCTAAATGGAAGCACAAACATGAAATCTACATCCTGATTGGCTTTTCCCTCGGCCCAGTCCAGAATGAATTTCTGCACAGACACAGTTTTTCCAATTCCGGCGATGCCTTTAGTAAGAACAGTCTTGATTTGGTCTTTCTCCACACATCCTGATTCAGGCGAGGCTTTAAAGATGTCATTGCAGTAGATTGGAGTGTCTTGTGAGTGTTGTGTTCTGGCTGTTTTCTCCATCTGTAAAACCTCATGTTCTTTATTCACTCCTTCGCTCTCTCCCTCTATGATGTAGAGCTGTGTGTAGATCCTGTTCAGGAGGGTTTGATTCTCTTGGAGTTTGTTTCCCTCAAAAAATCTCTCATACTTGTTCTTCATGCTGGTTTTGTGCATGTCTTTTACTTTCTGCAGGTCTCCAGGCTCCAGTGTGTGTGTCTGTAAGACTGCTTCAGTTTTGTCCTGCTCGAAGTGGGCCTGATAGTGGGATGTTGAGGTCCGCACAGACCTGTTGTATGTCTCATGTATGTCTCCCCTGTTGAAATTATAAAGAAAAGAGCAACAAAAAAAAAAGTAAATTACAGCCGTTACAATGACCCTCAGTGACCATTGGAAATATATATGATTTCGGTACCCCTATACAGTTAGACCTTACCAGGCTTTTTTTTACAGTGAATTTACTGATAATTGTATAGTTCTTTACTGTAATCTACAGTATGTTACTGTAAAAACACCATGCACTAAATTAATACTCAAGTTAATTAATTTTACTTGCAGAAACCGACTGATTTAAACTGTCATTTTAAATGTATCAACTAACATTTATAATGCACTAATAATGTGAGCAAAGTATTACCGTGAATTTTCATTTGGGACCACTAAAAGTATTGTAAATAAAGAGATTTTCGCTGGACCAGCAACAGCACAGACACCACCTGTTAAGTGCAAACGAGACTCTTTTCTACTAATCTCTACTAAGAGATTACTCTGCAGATTTTTATCTTACATATAAGTGTTATACATTTGATCCTGTTAAGTGTCTATTTTTGTGTATACTCACAATAGAAACAAAGTGTTCTGCTTTTTGTCAAATAAAGAAAAATAAACATGATGCAGTCTCTCTGTCAGTGAAGTTCATTATGAAATGCGTCCATAAAATGAACTGAAACTAAGTAAATACTTGTCACAGAGACACAAAAGATTTCTCAAAACCACAAATAAATCTAGTTTTAAATATACTTCTTTTGAAGTATTGGTGCTTAGTGTCCAAGCAACACAGCAGTAAGTACTTTATGAATTTTTTCACTTATAAGATTGATAATATCAGGGACAAAATTATAAATATAGCTGCGAGCAGCGATGGCGGGCCCAAGCCGGAGGCACAGCAAACCCCGGTTCCTTTAGTTACCTAAAGGCACCCGGGTGGCGGTGCCGAAGGCTTTGGCCCTTTCATGATTAAATGTTAAAACGGCTTGCCATACTCTGTCATTTCGACTACTCACAATTATGTTACAGATATCTTAAATGATAATACAAACTATCCAAAGTGTAATTACGACTAGACAGAAAGACGTTGTTGATATCTACAATGTTAATTCCGGATAGGCAAACTTAGCTTTTAAATGTTAAAAGGGCTTGCCATACAGGGACGTAGGCTCAGAGAGAGGCTCACCATATTCAAACCAAAATATCTGACTTCCTCTTGGTCCGAGCTAATGACTATGTATTAGAAAGTTGTACGGCTTGAGGAGTACAATGTATATACCGATTTTTGTAACTGTAGATAAAACTAACAACCCCACTTTTAAGTATATATATGGTGCCTTTAGTGTTATTCTGCACGACGTGCAAAAACGTAACCCCCGCTTTTTTAAGTATATATATATATATATATATATATATATATATATGAAGAGTTCAGATGCAAAAGCCTCTAAATGCCATTTGAAATTTTCTTCTTTAACTCTTTCCCCGCCAGCGTTTTAAAAAAAAGTTGCCAGCCACCGCCAGGGTTTTTGACGATTTTCGCTAAATTTGAACGCCCCGCTGAATATTTTCTTCCATGAATATATGAAGATGATATATATAAAAATAAAGATCTGAGCCTCTGCTTTTAGGCAAAAAAAAAAACGTTTTTATTTTATCTTAATCTGTTCTTTTTTTATTGCCTCTTGAACAGAGGTAGGTTTTGTCAAAAACACAACATTTTGGACAAAAAACTGAGAAAAAGGTATTTTTATCAAACAAGTGCATTTAAAAGCAGAATACATTCAGATGTTGTTTCCTTCATATATAAAACTTTCCAAAATAAATTAAAAACATAAAATAAATGTAAAATATATCAAATTTCCCAGGATGTAAGGGAAATGTAACTTTTGCAATAAAACTTCTGCCTCTGCCTCTCTGTGTTCTACCTGTGAATAATGAATAATTGGAATTACAATAAACAGGCCTAGACACACACACACACACATACACACAAATACATATTACAATGTGGTAAATGTGCACAAAGAGAGAAATAATTTGACAATTACACCTTCATATTTAGACAGCCACACATAAATGCCTGCACACACACATACATATTATAGTGTCATAATATTATACGATCTATCTGCGGCACGTCCATGGCTAGAACTTTCTGTGACAACATGTGCATCTCTCTCACTGACTACTTGGTCCCGATCAGATTCAGAATTATCAAATAAAGAGTGATCGGACTCCGAGTCCATTAACCTCCAGTACTTCAGCCATATACCTCTGCATTGTCTGTCTGATACATTCTCACTACTCCACTGTTTGAGACGATTGCAATCTGTTTCTCTGATCAAAGAGTTGCGCAATCATTCAGGACATGCGCGCGGGTCTTCCTTACCGTATACCACCTAAAACACGGATACCCGGAAAATTCCGTGTTTGGCGCAGATGCGTTTTTTCATTAAACACGGAAAATTCCGTGTTTGGCGGGGAAAGAGTTAATGATGATTTTTATCAAACTTGTATATTTAAGTTCAGTAATTTCACTTAAATAACAATTAATAGGTAATTATCATTGCCATTTAAGTGAAATTACTGAACTTAAATATACAAGTTTGATAAAAAATCATCATTAAAGAAGAAAATTTCAAATGCATTTAGAGGCTTTTGCATCTGAACTCTTCATATATATATATAAAGAGGGTTATTCTGCACGACGTGCAAAAACTTAACCTCCGCATTGACTGTCGAAGAGAAGTGTGCAGAAGAGCTTGCATCAGTGAGGGCTTTGCAAAATATATATACATACAAACACACACACACATATAAATGAGGTTAGTGTTTTACAATATTAAGGAAAGCAAATGTATTGAAATATAGCACATGAATTTTAAAATCATTCAGCTTCAATTACCAATTTGTAGTTTACCAATTTATCTTACTTTTATTTAAACCAAGCTATACATTTAAAAGATTAGGGTTATATGCATATTTTGTCATTTAAAAAAATAAAAAATTGTTATGCAAAAAGATAAGGACTTGCAGAAAAAATCTACAGTCAGCCAAACACACACACACACACACATAAACGCAGACACCAGCAACCCCCCCTCCCTCTTCCCCACACAGACACTGATAGAGACAAGATACACATCCAAACTGCAATATCTGACTTTCTTTTGGTCTGAGCTTCTTACTGTTAATTAGAAAGTTGATCGGCTTGACAAGAACAATATACGTGGCATGTTTTGTAACTGTAGGTAAAACGAGCAAAGTTAACACATTTTATGTGTCCTTTTTTAGTCATAAAATTATTTTCCTCGCCACGGCCAAACCATTCGAGACATCAAAAATCCGTCCGGAATTGAGCATCCTCAATGTCTTGCCTTCATGCACACCGAGTTTTGTGGTGATTGGTAATCACATGCGTTGTAATTTGATGTATTTCTCCTAGGAGATTTATTCAAACAACCCATAATTCCCAACTTCCATTTGACCTGTCATAAAACTTAGAGCACGAAAGTTGTTTGGCCTGATGTGATCTATAAGTGTACCGAGTTTCATATTATTACATGCAAGTGTGTTTGATTTATGGACCAAATTTTCAGATCAAGTTTATGGACCAAGTTAATTTAATTAATAAACTAATTATATAAAACTATTGTCAATGCACTACAATTAAACTGGTTATATTATGCCTTTACGTATAAAAAAAATAAAATAAAAACTTATTTAAAACATACCAGGCTTAAAAAATGTTTTTTTTTCTGCAGGCCAGACACACAGCAGTGAAATGGTTAAGCCCCCTCCCCCTACAAACACACACACAGAGGCACAGACAGGCAAACACACAGACAGAGACAGAGATGTAGGCTCAAAGAGACCATGACCATATTCAAACAAAGATATCTGACTTTCTGTGGGTCCTAGCTAATGAGTGTCAATTAGAAAGTTGTCTGGCTCGAGGAGTACAATATACATACCGATTTTTGTAACTGTAGATAAAACTAACAACCCCACTTTTGTCAAAAGGTGGCGCTACTGAGCCCTCACCACACCCGTTTCTGAAACTTTGCACGTGTCTACTGGCTAATAAATGTGATGTGTCTGTCGAGTTTCATGCATTTTGAAGCATGCTAAGGGTCTCAAAAGCATCCTAAAAGCATCCTAAAAGAAGGGTAAAGTTTGATGCGTCGCCACGGCAACAGTTTCAAAGATATCAAGAATCCATTCACAGGTCTACATCTGCCGTATGTTTACATTATACATATGAAGTTTGAAGCAAATCGGGTAAAAATAAAAGGGTGATATCAAAGCATTTTGAAAGTGACACACTTCCTGCTGCCAGTTGGTGGCGCTATAACTTTGACTCACAATAGTCACATCCATGTGATCGTCCTCTTACAGCGAACACACTGCTGAAGTTTCATCAAGATCAGTTAATGTATGCTGAAGTTATAACACACTTCCTGTTTCACGTTTCTCGCCATGATTTAGTTTCCTCGCCACGGACAAACCGTTCGAGATATAAAAAATCCCCTCGCAAACTTTCATCCTCAATGTCTTGACTTCACGCTGACCGAGTTTCGTCGAATTTGGATCAAAGCTCTAGGAGGAGTATATGACATTCCATTGCGAGCGTTTTACAAACAAACCTCAATAGCCGACTTCCTGTTGGGCTGGGGTAAAAAGTAAGAGTGTGAGGTATAGATGAAACGATGAGATCAACATGTGTACCGAGTTTCATATTATTACATACAAGCGTGTTTGAGTTATGGACCAAGTGTTCGGACCCCGTTCCAGGGGGCGCTGACGAGCCGCCCTACCACGCCCGGGTACCAGCTTCAGCCCGGCTCTGATGGCCGCGGGTTCTGACCCGTGTGCAAAGTTTCAAGAGTTTTCGAGCACGTTAAGGGCCCCAAAAGTGCCCAAAAGGTAGTAAAATAATAATTATTATAATAAATATAGCTGCGAGCAGCGATGGCGGGCCCAAGCCGGTGGCACCGCAACCCCGGTTCCTTTAGTTACCTAAAGGCACCCGGGTGGCGGTGCCGAAGGCTTTGGCCCTTTCATGATTAAATGTTAAAACGGCTTGCCATACTCTGTCATTTCGACTAGTCAAAATTATGTTACAGATATCTTAAATGATAATACAAACTATCCAAAATGTAATTACGACTAGACAGAAAGACGTTGTTGATATCTACAATGTTAATTCCGGATAGGCAAACTTAGCTTTTAAATGTTAAAAGGGCTTGCCATACAGGGACGTAGGCTCAGAGAGAGGCTCACCATATTCAAACCAAAATATCGGACTTCCTCTTGGTCCGAGCTAATGACTATGTAATAGAAAGTTGTCCGGCTTGAGGAGTAAAATGTATATACCGATTTTTGTAACTGTAGATAAAACTAACAACCCCACTTTTGTCAAAAGGTGGCGCTATTTAGTCCTTGCACCATGCCCGTTTCTGAAACTTTGCACGTCTACTGGCTAATAAATGTGATGTATCTGTTGAGTTTCAAGCAATTTCAATTTCAATTTGACTGTTGAAAAGAAGTGCGCCGATTAGATACTCAGGATCGGTATCGGCTCTGACACTGCCATCTTTGACGAGGCTGATTCAAATTCTATATTGTGCATATACTATTCTATGTAAGGCACAAAGGCACAAAAACTTTCTAAAGTACCATTAAGTTTTTGTGTACTGTATTATAAGTGTTCTGAAGCTATTATGTGATATAGAAATTAATATTTAAGTCATTAAATTCAAGAACACGTAAACTTTTCCCTCTCTGCGCCTGTCAGTCATTCTCCATTCAGCATTCAAACAGCACGTCACATTCGGTTACAGTCAATGATGAAACGATCTTCAAGATGATTCAATGTTAATCCTATTATACTGGGTCTTTAAGATAAAGGTCTAAAGGTCTATATTTTCGAATGAAGAAACTTTTTCTTGCTGGACTTTATTGCTGTAACTTAATCGTGTTACTTTCTACCGGGTGTCAGACGCTGTCGGTTAGATCACAACACTAGAGTCAGAGCACTATAATTGTTCTTCACGCACACAGTAACTGAAATTTAAAACCTTTAAAAGAAAAGGCTCAATAAACTATTGCATAGATATATAATGTATAATACACTGTTCATAAATATGTATTTCCTTTGTGCTTTGAACTTTTCAATACGGACTCAATGCGCTGTAACTTCATGTGGCTTCAAGCACATCATTCTCCGCTCGGGATGCACATAAGTGCTTTGTGCTGCACCGTATTAGAGCCGTAATATCATAATGCAGTGACGTAATGACAGATTATTAATTGCCTTTCAATTATATGTTGCTGCGTCATTAAACATCTGTCCTATGCATTTCAAACATTTATAGCAGCCATGGCTATATCTTTTTATGATTTTTGTTATCTTGTTTTTCATGAATGTATTTTTTAAAAATAAGAGCAATGTGTATTATCTATTATTAATATAGTTTATAATAGCATTTTTGTCATAGATTATGACAAAGTAATCATATGATCCACCAGCGAGGAACCAGCAGAACAGAGTGAACATTCTTTCTGTTTAGTTCAATCCTACTTAATAGGAATTTATTTAAAATGCTCGCTCTACTCCACACCATTAATGTCTTGTGCGGACATCCGTATTTTGACTTTCGGTTTTAAGTAAGCGATTTAAAAGCTCCCAAGTCCCAGCGGAGTCACACGTTGATTAACCGGTGGGAATATACACAATAGGCCTACCTGATATTGAACACAAGAGGGCAGTATAGCACTACGTATGACTCAGATTATTATTTTTTTCTGAATTTTACAACAATTCTGGCTGTTTTTGAACGTAAACATAATTCTTAAATGAAAAAAGGGAAAAATTGGGTAAGTTATAATATTTGTATAATTTAATTTAGAAACAAATGATGTATAATTACATTTTTAGAAGATATGAGGCTTTTAGTGTTTACTTTTTTCACATTACTTTAATCTTTTGCCATAGTTGCACATGTCTACTGGCTAATAAATGTGATGTATCTGTTGAGTTTCAAGCAATTTCAAGCATGCTAAGAGTCCCAAAAGCATCAAAAAAGAATGTTAAAGTTTGATTCGTTGCCACGGCAACAGTATCAAAGATATCAAAAATTCATTCACAGGTCTACATCTGCCGTGTATTTACATTATACAGATGAAGTTTGAAGCAAATCGGTTAAAAATAAGAGAGTGGTTTCAAAGCATTTTGAAAGTGACACACTTCCTGCTGCCAGTTGGTGGCGCTATAATTTTGACTCACAATAGTCACATCCATGTGATCGGTCTCTTACAGCGAAAACACTGCTGAAGTTTCATCAAGATCAGTTAATGTATGCTGAAGTTATAACACACATCCTGTTTCATGTTTTTCGCCATAATTTCGTTTCCTCGCCACGGCCAAACCGTTCGAGATATAAAAAATCCCTTGGCACCTTTTCATCCTTTATGTCTTGACTTCACGCTGATCGAGTTTTGTCGAATTTGGTTCAGTGCTCTAGGAGCAATACTTTAAATTCCATTGCATGTGTTTTAAACACAACCCTAAATAGCCGTCTTCCTGTTGGGCTGGGGTAAAAAGTAAGAGTGTGAAGTAGGCTATATATGAAACAATGAGATCTATATGTGTACCAAGTTTCATATTATTACATGCAAGTGTGTTTGATTTATGGACCAAATTTTCAGACCAAGTTTATTGACCAAGTTAATCTGATTAATAAACTAATTATATAAAACTATTGTCAATGCACTACAATTAAACTAGTTATATGTCTTTACTTACAAAAAATAAAAACTTATTTAAAAAATACCAGGCTTGAGAAATGTATTTTCTTTATGCAGGCCATACACACAGCAGTGAAATGGTTAAGCCCCCTCCCCCTGCACACTCACACACACACAGACAGGCAAAGACAGAGATGTAGGCTCAGATTAAGCAAGACCACATTCAAACAAACACATCTGACTTTCTGTGGGTCCTAGCTAATAAGTTTAAATTAGAAAGTTGTCCGGCTCGAGGAGTACAATATACATACCAATTTTTGTAACTCTAGTTAAAACTAACAACCCCACTTTTGTCAAAAGGTGGCGCTACTGAGCCCTCACCACGCCCGTTTCTGAAACTTTGCACATGTCTACTGGCTAATAAATGTGATGTGTCTGTCGAGTTTCATGCATTTTGAAGCATGCTAAGGGTCTCAAAAGCATCCTAAAAGCATCCTAAAAGAAGGGTAAAGTTTGATGCGTCGCCACGGCAACAGTTTCAAAGATATCAAGAATCCATTCACAGGTCTACATCTGCCGTATGTTTACATTATACATATGAAGTTTGAAGCAAATCGGGTAAAAATAAAAGGGTGATATCAAAGCATTTTGAAAGTGACACACTTCCTGCTGCCAGTTGGTGGCGCTATAACTTTGACTCACAATAGTCACATCCATGTGATCGTCCTCTTACAGCGAACACACTGCTGAAGTTTCATCAAGATCAGTTAATGTATGCTGAAGTTATAACACACTTCCTGTTTCACGTTTCTCGCCATGATTTCGTTTCCTCGCCACGGACAAACCGTTCGAGATATAAAAAATCCCCTCGCAAACTTTCATCCTCAATGTCTTGACTTCACGCTGACCGAGTTTCGTCGAATTTGGATCAAAGCTCTAGGAGGAGTATTTGACATTCCATTGCGAGCGTTTTACAAACAAACCTCAATAGCCGACTTCCTGTTGGGCTGGGGTAAAAAGTAAGAGTGTGAGGTATAGATGAAACGATGAGATCAACATGTGTACCGAGTTTCATATTATTACATACAAGCGTGTTTGAGTTATGGACCAAGTGTTCGGACCCCGTTCCAGGGGGCGCTGACGAGCCGCCCTACAACGCCCGGGTACCAGCTTCAGCCCGGCTCTGATGGCCGCGGGTTCTGACCCGTGTGCAAAGTTTCAAGAGTTTTCGAGCACGTTAAGGGCCCCAAAAGTGCCCAAAAGGTAGTAAAATAATAATTATTATAATAAATATAGCTGCGAGCAGCGATGGCGGGCCCAAGCCGGAGGCACCGCAACCCCGGTTCCTTTAGTTACCTAAAGGCACCCGGGTGGCGGTGCCGAAGGCTTTGGCCCTTTCATGATTAAATGTTAAAACGGCTTGCCATACTCTGTCATTTCGACTAGTCACAATTATGTTACAGATATCTTAAATGATAATACAAACTATCCAAAGTGTAATTACGACTAGACAGAAAGACGTTGTTGATATCTACAATGTTAATTCCGGAAAGGCAAACTTAGCTTTTAAATGTTAAAAGGGCTTGCCATAGAGGGACGTAGGCTCAGAGAGAGGCTCACCATATTCAAACCAAAATATCTGTCTTCCTCTTGGTCCGAGTTAAAGACTATGTATTAGAAAGTTGTACGGCTTGAGGAGTACAATGTATATACCGATTTTTGTAACTGTAGATAAAACTAACAACCCCACTTTTAAGTATATATATGGTGCCTTTAGTGTTATTCTTCACGACGTGCAAAAACTTAACCCCCGCTTTTTAAGTATATATATATATATATATATATATATGAAGAGTTCAGATGCAAAAGCCTCTAAATGCCATTTGAAATTTTCTTCTTTAATGATGATTTTTATCAAATTTGTATATTTAAGTTCAGTAATTTCACTTAAATAACAATTAATAGGTAATTATCATTGCCATTTAAGTGAAATTACTGAACTTAAATATACTAGTTTGTTAAAAAACAATCATCATTAAAGAAGAAAATTTCAAATGGCATTTAGAGGCTTTTGCATCTGAACTCTTCATATATATATATATATATATATATATATATATATAAAAGAGGGTTATTCTGCACGACGTGCAAAACTTAACCCCCGCATTGACTGTCGAAGAGAAGTGTGCAGAAGAGCTTGCATCAGTGAGGGCTTTGCAAAATATATATACATACAAACACACACACACACACACACATATAAATGAGGTTAGTGTTTTACAATATTAAGGAAAGCAAATGTATTGAAATATAGCACATTAATTTTAAAATCATTCAGCTTCAATTACCAATTTGTAGTTTACCAATTTATCTTACTTTTATTTAAACCAAGCTATACATTTAAAAGATTAGGGTTATATGCATATTTTGTCATTTAAAAAAATACAAAATTGTTATGCAAAAAGATAAGGACTTGCAGAAAAAATCTACAGTCAGCCAAACACACACACACACACACACACACACACACACACACACACACACACACACACACACACACACACACACAAATAAATGCAGACACCAGCAACCCCCCCCCTCCCTCTTCCCCACACAGACACTGATAGAGACAAGATACACATCCAAACTGCAATATCTGACTTTCTTTTGGTCTGAGCTTATTACTTTAATTAGAAAGTTGATCGGCTTGACGAGAACAATATACGTGGTAAGTTTTGTAACTGTAGGTAAATTGAGCAAAGTTATAACACACTTTATGTGTCCTTTTTTAGTCATAAAATTCATTTCCTCGCCACGGCCAGACCGTTCGAGATATCAAAAATCCGTCCGGAATTGAGCATCCTCAATGTCTTGACTTCATGCACACCGAGTTTGGTTGTGATTGGTAAACACATGCATTGTGATTTGATGTATTTCTCCTAGGACAATTATTCAAACAACCCATAATTCATAATTCATAAATAACTTCCATTTGAACTGTCATAAAACTTAGAGCACGAAAGTTGTTTGGCCTGATGTGATCTATAATTGTACCGAGTTTCATATTAATTCATGCAAGTGTGTTTGATTTATGGACAAATGTTCGAATCCCAGTCCAGGGGGCGCTGTCGAGCCGCCCTGCCACGCCCGGTTACCAGCTTCAGCCCGGCCCTGATGGCCATGGGTTCTGACCCGTGTGCAAAGTTTCAAGAGTTTTCGAGGATGTTAAGGCCCCCGAAAATGCCAGAGAAGTCGCACACAGCAAATAAAGGGTTAAAATTAACCTGACAGGCGCCCCTCCTCTCACTCACACAGAGGGACACTGAGACACTGGCAAAATTCTGAGATTTTCTCTACATTCAAACAAACATATCTGACTTTCTGTGGGTCCTAGCTAATGAGTGTCAATTAGAAAGTTGTCCGGCTCGAGGAGTACAATATACATACCGATTTTTGTAACTGTAGATAAAACTAACAACCCCACTTTTGTCAAAAGGTGGCGCTACTGAGCCCTCACCACGCCCGTTTCTGAAACTTTGCACATGTCTACTGGCTAATAAATGTGATGTGTCTGTCGAGTTTCATGCAATTTGAAGCATGCTAAGGGTCTCAAAAGCATCCTATAAGAATGGTAAAGTTTGATGCGTTGCCACGGCAACAGTTTAAAAGATATCAAGAATCCATTCACAGGTCTACATCTATCGTATGTTTACATTATTCAGATGAAGTTTGAAGCAAATCGGGTAAAAATAAAAGGGTGATTTCAAAGCATTTTGAAAGTGACACACTTCCTGCTGCCAGTTGGTGGCACTATAACTTTGACTCACAATAGTCACATCCATGTGATCGTCCTCTTACAGCGAACACACTGCTGAAGTTTCATCAAGATCAGTTAATGTATGCTGAAGTTATAACACACTTCCTGTTTCACGTTTCTCGCCATAGTTTCGTTTCCTCGCCACGGACAAACCGTTCGAGATATCAAAAATCCCCTCGCAAACTTTCATCCTCAATGTCTTGACTTCACGCTGACTGAGTTTCGTCGAACTTGGATCAAAGCTCTAGGAGGAGTATTTAACATTCCATTGCGAGTGTTTTACAAACAAACCTCAATAGCCGACTTCCTGTTGGGCTGGGGTAAAAAGTAAGAGCGCGAGGTATAGATGAAACGATGAGAGCAACATGTGTACCGAGTTTCATATTATTACATACAAGCGTGTTTGAGTTATGGACCAAGTGTTCGGACCCCGTTCCAGGGGGCGCTGACGAGCCGCCCTGCCACGCCCAGGTACCAGCTTCAGCCCGGCTCTGATGGCCGCGGGTTCTGACCCGTGTGCAAAGTTTCAAGAGTTTTCGAGCATGTTAAGGGCCCCAAAAGTGCCCGAATAGTCGTTAGAAAAATAAAAGAAAAAATATAGCTGCGAGCAGCGATTGCGGGCCCAAGCCGGTGGCACCGCAACCCTGATGCCTTTAGTTACCCAAAGGCACCGGGATGGTGGTACCGCCGGCTTTGGCGCTTTATCGCTGCTCACAGCTATATTTTTATTTAATATAAAGCCGGTGGCACCGCCACCTTGGTGCCTTTAGGGTTATTCTGTACGACGTGTAAAAACGTAACCCCCGCTTTGACTATCAAAAAGAAGTGTATTGTAGAGCTTGCATCAATGCGGACTCGATGCGCTGTGCGCTGTAACTCCATGTGGCTTTAAGCGCATCATTCTCCACTCGGGATGCGCATAAGCGTTTTGTGCCACACTGTACTGAGCCTTTCATATCATAATGCAGTGACGCAATGACAGATTATTAATTGCCTTTCTTGTTCTGTTCCATCTATTATATGTTGATAATAGATAGGACAGAGCACTAAAAACCTCAAACAAAGCACTAAAAACTTAAGCTGTTTGCTGTGTAGTCTGAGAATGAGCTGTTTGATTTGCACCCTCTTCCTCTTCACTGTCCTCCATAAAAACCAGCTATTCAGGTCCATGTTGTTCTAGAAAGTTTGTATGTTGCTGCCTCAATTAACATCTCTGCTATACATTTAAAACATGGCTATATCTAAAATAATTTATCTTTTTGATTTTTGTTATCTTGTTTTTCATGAATATTTTACAACAATACAAAGAGCAATGTGTATTTTCCATTAATATAGTTTGTAATGGCTTTTTTTTGTCAGATTATAATCATATATTTTTTGGATTTGTTATTTATCTTTATAATGAAGTTGTCTGTATTAAGTAGATTGTGTTTAACACACACAAGAGTGATTTATTAGTTCAACACATAGTTATAGAAATTCTACTTTATCTAAAAAAAACCCTGCACTTTATACACACACACACACACACACACACACACACACACACACACACACACACACACACACATAAATACATGTAAATAAAAATCCAAAAAAAAAAAAACATCAAATGTGTTTTTAGTCAGAGTATTATTTTATACAGAAACAAATATTTGTAATTCAGATAAGAATGAAGTTAGTGTTTTAAAATCTTAAGGAAAACAAATATATTGAAATATAGCACATGAATTTTAAATTCATTCAACTTCAATTACAAATACAATCTTACTTTTATTTAAAGCAAACTATACATTTAAAAGATGGGGGTTATATGCCTATTTTGTCATTTAAAAATATTGTTATGCAAAATTGTTATGCAAAAAGACAAGGACTTAGAGACAAGGACTTGTAGGAAAAATCGCAGCCAGCCACACACACACACATAAACACAGACAACAGCCCTCCCCTCCCCACACAGACACACACACCCACACACACACACACCCACAGAGAGAGAGAGAGAGAGAGAGAGAGAGAGAGAGAGAGAGAGAGAGAGAGAGAGAGAGAAAATCGCAGGGGAAATAAATCCATTCAAACTACAATATCTGACTTTCTGTTGCTCAGAGCGAATGACTTTAAATTGGAAAGTTGATCGGCTTGGCGAGAACAATATACGTGGTAAGTTTTGTAACTGTAGGTAAATTGAGCAAAGTTATAACACACTTTATGTGTCCTTCTTTAGTCATAAAATTCATTTCCTCGCCACGGCCAGACCGTTCGAGATATCAAAAATCCGTCCGGAATTGAGCATCCTCAATGTCTTGACTTCATGCACACCGAGTTTGGTTGTGATTGGTAAACACATGCATTGTGATTTGATGTATTTCTCCTAGGACAATTATTCAAACAACCCATAATTCATAATTCATAAATAACTTCCATTTGAACTGTCATAAAACTTAGAGCACGAAAGTTGTTTGGCCTGATGTGATCTATAATTGTACCGAGTTTCATATTAATTCATGCAAGTGTGTTTGATTTATGGACAAATGTTCGAATCCCAGTCCAGGGGGCGCTGTCGAGCCGCCCTGCCACGCCCGGTTACCAGCTTCAGCCCGGCTCTGATGGCCATGGGTTCTGACCCGTGTGCAAAGTTTCAAGAGTTTTCGAGGATGTTAAGGCCCCCGAAAATGCCAGAGAAGTCGCACACAGCAAATAAAGGGTTAAAATTAACCTGACAGGCGCCCCTCCTCTCACTCACACAGAGGGACACTGAGACACTGGCAAAATTCTGAGATTTTCTCTACATTCAAACAAACATATCTGACTTTCTGTGGGTCCTAGCTAATGAGTGTCAATTAGAAAGTTGTCCGGCTCGAGGAGTACAATATACATACCGATTTTTGTAACTGTAGATAAAACTAACAACCCCACTTTTGTCAAAAGGTGGCGCTACTGAGCCCTCACCACGCCCGTTTCTGAAACTTTGCACGTGTCCACTGGCTAATAAATGTGATGTGTCTGTTGAGTTTCATGCAATTTCAAGCATGCTAAGGGTCTCAAAAGCATCCAAAAAGAATGGTAAAGTTTGATGCGTCACCACGGCAACAGTTTCAAAGATATCAAGAATCCATTCACAGGTCTACATCTGCCGTATGTTTACATTATACATATGAAGTTTGAAGCAAATCGGGTAAAAATAAAAGGGTGATATCAAAGCATTTTGAAAGTGACACACTTCCTGCTGCCAGTTGGTGGCGCTATAACTTTGACTCACAATAGTCACATCCATGTGATCGTCCTCTTACAGCGAACACACTGCTGAAGTTTCATCAAGATCAGTTAATGTATGCTGAAGTTATAACACACTTCCTGTTTCACGTTTCTTGCCATGATTTCGTTTCCTCGCCACGGCCAAACCGTTCGAGATATCAAAAATCCCCTCGCAAACTTTCATCCTCAATGTCTTGACTTCACGCTGACCGAGTTTCGTCGAGTTTGGATCAAAGCTCTAGGAGGAGTATTTGACATTCCATTGCGAGCGTTTTACAAACAAACCTCAATAGCCGACTTCCTGTTGGGCTGGGGTAAAAAGTAAGAGCGCGAGGTATAGATGAAACAATGAGATCAACATGTGTACCGAATTTCATATTATTACATACAAGCGTGTTTGAGTTATGGACCAAGTGTTCGGACCCCGTTCCAGGGGGCGCTGACGAGCCGCCCTGCCACGCCCAGGTACCAGCTTTAGCCCGGCTCTGATGGCCGCGGGTTCTGACCCGTGTGCAAAGTTTCAAGAGTTTTTGAGCATGTTAAGGGCTCCAAAAGTGCCAAAAAGGTAGTAAAATAATAATACTAAAGAAAAATAATCCCAAGGAAAACAATAGGGCCTTCGCCCTTTCAGGGCTTGGGCCCTAATAATAGTGAAGAAAAATAATCCCAAGGAAAACAATAGGGCCTTCGCCCTTTCAGGGCTTGGGCCCTAATAATAATAGTAAAGAAAAATAATCCCAAGGAAAACAATAGGGCCTTCGCCCTTTCAGGGCTTGGGCCCTAACTATGCAACTGTTGTCAGACTGGAAAACTGGTTAAAGAGAAAATATCTGACCAGTGGCCTCTAAAGACAATGGCAAAATTAACATTTGACACCCTAACCCCTTCCTCTGAGCTACATCTCTCTCTCTCTCTCTCTCTCTCTCTCTCTCTCTCTCTCTCTCTCTCTCTCTCTCTCTCTCTCTCTCTCTCAGACAGACTTTGAAGTTATTTTCATTAGAGTTAAAATGAATAGTCGATCATTAATGTATTAATGTATTAAATGATGCACATATATCATTGATAAACCTTTTTAATTGTATGGAGTCCGATGAAACGAGTTAATACATACGATTTAATGTGTTGCATTTAATTTAAAATCACTTTGCCATGGGAAAGACGGAACACGTGTGAAACCTTCACCACGAATCGAATTCCGCCATCGGATTGATTTTGTGTCGACTTTACACTGTCTATTACAGTATCGCATCAGGGGATGCATTGTAGTTTCCCTGAGTAAAAAAATTGGTTCATTTGTTAATATAGGAGAGGAAGAATTTTGCAAACTCGTTAATTCATCTAAATCAACCTGTGGGGCTTATCATGTCTGTGAGTGAATGTGGGTGCGGGAGAGCAGGCACATTCACTGCACTGAAAACACCGTCGGCCAGAGCTGACTGTAACGTTATGTGTGTTGGTTTATTTTTATATTTTTTAAAATAGACTAAAAAACTATGTTGCCATTTGTGGAATTGCATTAGCATGGTTTAAATCATACTTATATAAGTTTGTAGCAGTAAATGAAGAGATGTTTGTTACTTCAAGATGTTATCGATCACAAGTTAAGTATGGCGTACCACAAGGCTCAGAACTAGGACCGCAGCTATTCACTCTGTACATGCTACCCTTGGGAGATATCATTAGGAAACATGAAATTAGCTTTCACTGTTATGCTGATGATACTGAGCTGTATATTTCTTCAAAACCAAACGAAACTTACCAATTCACAAAATTAACGGAATGCATAGCTGATATAAAAAAAAAGGATGACTATTTAATTTCCTACTACTGAATTCTGAAAAAAAACTGAGATTCTAATTATTGGACAAAAAATTCCACACGTAACAGCCTAGAATACTGTTTAACACTTGATGGCTGCTCTGTTAAGTCTTCGTCGTCGGTTAAGAACCTGGGTGTGCTTTTTTACACCAATCTCTCATTTGAAAGTCACATGTCTAGTAACTGTAAAACTGCATTTTTCCATCTTAAAAATAGAGTACCAGGAAGTATGACCATATTAGCCCGGTTCTGTCAACCCGCATTGGCTGCCTATTAAACATCGTATACATTTTAAAATATTGCTGATTACTTACAAAGCACTAAATGGTTTAGCTCCCCAGTACTTGAGCGAGCTCTTAACGCATTATAGTCCTTTACGTCTATTGCGATCTCGGAATTCTGGCCAGTTGATAATACCTAGAATATCTACATCGACTGCATGCGGTAGATCCTTTTCCTATTTAGCACCAAAACTCTGGAACAATCTTCCTAAAGTTGTCCAGGAAGCAGACACACTCCGTCAGTTCAAAGCTAGACTAAAAAACTCTTTGGCCTTGCATACACGCAACACAATATAGAAAATATTAATATTCCTTAATTCAAAATTAGGCTGCATAGTTTAGATCAGCTGGAACCGGGAACACGTCCCGTAAATCCTGATCATAAGAAGGATCTGTATTGTAAAAAGTGCTATATAAATAAAGGTGACACACACACACACACACACATATATAGATGCAGTATATAGATATATAGATTATATATAGGATATATCTAATGTAATCATTTAAGCCAGTCATGTAATCATTTAACTGTTTTGTTACCATTTAATTACAGATTCTATTTGTAATTTTACATACATTTTTATGTAATTTAAGAAAACAGAAAAATACTGTATGAAAAATACAATCAATTTCTGTAAAAAAATGTGAATGACTGGAATTTGTCTTTAATGTAACAATACCTAAAAAAATCAGCTGCATTTTTATTTTGCAGATATTATTTTTAATTTTACAGTGTTTTGAGTACAATTTAAAATACAGTACATTTACTTTGTTACATTTACTTGAGAATTTTTTTTTTTTTTTAAACTTTACTTTTAAGAGTAGATTTAAATGTTGGTACTTTAACTCAACATTTCTAATGAAAAAACTGTACTTTTACTTTATTACATTGGGCAACATTCCTCTCGTTACTTTATTTTAATGCAAAATGTTGTTAAATGCTAGTTTATTCTAAGTACGCTCAAAAACACGGCAGGCAAAAACATTTCACAGGTCAATTTTGAGATTTTGGTCTATTTGTCTTCAATAACATGTCTTCTTTTATTGAAGCTGAAAAAAACAGACTTCTGCTGAAAAAAAAAATCCAAAATACACATTTAGGTCATTATTATACTACACTTTGTCAATTTACATGTGTACATTTTGCCTAAATTAATCAAAAGTTGGCGTGTTCTAAATCCTCCAGTGATCGCTGTCTGCACCCTGTCATATACTGTTAGAAAGTTCTCTCTCTCTCCTTTAAATAGGGAAAACATGGAGGTGTGTGGTCGCTTCTATCTCTGTTTGGATCCTAATGAATGAACCGGGCTAAGTGTTGCCGTGTTTGAATGATCTGTTCAGTTTTCTGCACGCTCTGAATCGTCTGATGCGTCTGAATCGTCGTAGAAGGAAGATTTAAGAACATCAAGTGTTGGATGAAGTGGCCGTGGACCTAAAGTCAAGTGAAATCAATTATGCATGCCAATTTTGTTAACCAGCGATGAAAATCTTTTTAGTTAAACATCTTCTATCTAAAATAATTCTATTTGGGTTACCCAAGCAAAGCCTAAGCAACAGCCCATAAAAACACACATAGGGCCCACGTGTTGGTTGGGATGTTGCATGCAGCAAAACATTTTTGGGGAACATTGTTATTTCACTGAAAGCATTATTCATCTGAGATACACTACTTAAAATTAGCAAGTTAATGTTTATACTAACGGAGGTTTAGAGGTCACTGGTCCATCACTGATTTCAGGTGGTTGCATCATGGATTTGTTACTCTTCAGAGACACACCGCTGGGTTCTGGAGACTCTGATCTCCTGTTGACAAATGACAAAACAAAACAGCGCTTGATTTACATTTGTTCATTTAGAAGTAGCTTTTTTTCTAAAGTGCTTTTCAAATAAAAAAAAAATACAATTGTATTTCCCCAGCAAAATCCCCAAATTAACACTCCCAGTGTTTATATGAGTCCACACTCACGCTCCAAAAAATGATACGTTGACTTTAAATAACTTTTTATGTAAACAGGTTCCACATAACTGGGTTACATTTAACAAACATAATTTGTTCATGTAACTTCAACAATGGAATTAAAGCTGCAAGCAGCGATGAAAGGGCCCTCGCAACCGTGCTATTCCCACCCAGTGCAGTCAGAATCGTCTGATGCGGTTTTACACTCGTAGAAGGAGTATTTAAGAACATCAAGAGTTGGATGAAGTGGCCGGGGACCTACAGTCAAGTGAAATCAATTATGCATGCCAATTTTGTTATGAAAAATTGGCATGCATGAAGCGATCATCCAGCGATGAAGATCTTTTTAGTTGAAAAACAACTTCATATGCAGTGGACAGTGTTAGGAACGTTACTTTAAAAAAAAGTACTTAGTTGTAATTACTCACTACTTGTTCCAAAAAGTTGTTGAATTACTCTACTGAATTACTTAAAAATCATGGAATTAAATCATTTTAAGCAACCCAACTCAGGGGCTCTTACACTGGGCTCGTTTGCTGCGGTCCGAGCCGGAACACGTTTGTTCCTGGAGCACCCCGCAGCAATGGTCTGGTTTGACACTCAACTTGATTCTATCGAACCCTGGTGCGTTTGCGTGCATCTTACGTCATCGCAAACGTGCGCGGCGCATGATAGAAAGCAGAACGTGGTAAATATTGTGGGTTTTTTTTATTATTTATTTTTTTATTTGCTGCTATTATGAGCAGTTGAGTGCACAATACAGGTTTACTGTGCGTGTGTCGCATAAGGTGGACTTCTGCTGCTTGCAAACAGACTCTTTTGAGGAGACAGTGGATTTCCAAATGTGTTGCTCTGATTCCACACGCAATGCACGGAGACACTGCAGGCTCACTCTCCCTCGTATAGACCATTTCACAAGATGTAAACAACACTGGTCCAGAAACACTTCCTGTTTCAGTTTGTAACTGTTTTCTTTATTTCACATGTAAAGAAAACATCTTAAAGATGTTTGTTTAACTTTTTGATTCAGTTTTAAATGTTCTGTTGGTTGTATTTTATCCCAGCTTTTATGTAGTGCTGAAAAACTGAAACAGGAAGTGCTTCTGGACCAGTGTTGTTTACATCTTGTGAAATGGTCTATACAAGGTAAATCATCAACACTATCAT